>JAQMYL010000017.1:3944309-3960193 GCA_030014365.1 Clarias pachynema | reverse complement strand
GGCTGTATTCTAAATGCTACAACACTAAATACTATAGCAGTTCTGAGAGCCAAAGGCAACAGGTTTAAATCCCACCAGACTCTGTTAACACTCACAGGGCACTAATGCATTAGCACGTTAAAGACCGGTGTGTGTCTGCCAATGAGAGGACAATAGAGGCTATAATTGGTGCTGAGCACAGCTCACACACTTGGTAATTGGGCAGAGTCATTATGGGTCGACACAAATGAGTCTCTCAGCAGTTGTTTCACTGCAGGGGAAGAACAATGGGGCAGGACGACGGGGTTTATAAAGTTCACGCTGCTACTGGAACAGCGTTACTGAAACAGTGCTACTAGAATACAATACTCTGTATACTGTATGAAATGATTACCTAGTACATTAAGGTCAGAGATCACACTTCTGACTGTATTTTATCTGTAGGCGTCATCGCTGACACGTGTGGCATATTATAGGCACGTTTAGGCAATCATGTACCGATGCTATTATTTTATGAAAAGCAATTTATTATAATCACAGGGTTTCTATATTAAATGACGCCATAATGTTAAATAGCAATGAAACATTTTAGTTTTTATATTTTTTCAGCATGCACTGAAGTAGTTTTTTCCTATAAATTATTATTATTATTATTATTATTGTTAATTTATTTCTTTTTTTAAAAATTAACTCTTCTTGTTTCACTACATAGAAATCTAGCAGTCAAGTACCCCAAATGTGGAAAAAACAAAACAAATACAGTCAACCTGAAAGTACAATGTGTTTTCATTAAAAAAAAATTAAAAAAAGATATGCTGTAAAATTGGCCAAACACACGCAAAAATAAATTTGTAACAACTGAAATTTTTGTCTAATTCCAGCACATGGAAAAATTCTGCTCATTTTTTCCTCTACCAAGTCGAGAGCCACCTCTTGCTATTTTTTTAAAAAGCAGTACAACAGGCAGTAACTCTAATCTTTTGTTAATCTATTGTTCTTCCTACTAGCTGGCCAGTAACAGCCGATACACATCTGGGTCATTTGTTAATTTTAGCCCTTAAATGAATCTGGAATGGTCAACAACCATCAAAGCTAAACTATAAGAGCTTGTTTAAGCCAAAAACTCATTTGTAAATTTTTTTTTAAATAAAAAAACCCAGCAGTCGCAGCTTATACGGTTCCAGAATGCTTTACAGAACGCATTACATAAACCTCAATAAAGCACAAAGCACGTTTACAGCTAGACACTCTTACACAGGTGCTATGGCGGAAAAAAGACGTCTCGCCGACGCCTAGCCACTCACACACATAAAACGTTTAGTTCGACTCGCAAACACTCATGGAAAACGAAGCCGTTGCCAGCAATTCAGAAATGAAGTCTAAGTCTGCTTTAATGGAAATGTTCCATTTAACGCTCGGACAAGAAAAGGTCATAACTCCAAGCTAGCATAAATAGCACAGAAATGTTATTTGTGTAGCGCTTGTTAGGCATTTGAAAAAGGGAACGAGCTCGTAATATCTTTAATTACATCTGCGTCTGGCCTGGATGATGTCGTTTAGTCCTGCTTCATTTGATAGCGTCGACTTTAATCTAGGTATTTTATCAAAGCCCTGATCTTTGTTAGCGTTCGGCAAGGCCATGGCTTTGATACGACCGTTTTCGCTTGTCATTGAACGCTTAATCCTGCACCTCACTGATTAATTGTGTTTATGTATGGAACTGAAACGGAAAATAGATTTTATTGTGTCCTAAGGACTATATTTAGGTCAAGATTGCTCCGTCTGTTTTTCGCTGCCTTCAATCCGACATCCTTAAACCGGAGTTTCTCAGTCTCTTTCATTGCCTGTCTATTTCTCTTTCTGAGTTTGGATGCTTGATGCTGATCAGATCAAGGACAGTCGCTTGAGGACAGTCGGCTGAGGATACACGTAGACACTCCTGGCTCTGATACCCTGCTGTGGGAGACAGGAACGTCTCCTTAAACGAACGCAAGCTTGGCTGCAGAGAGACTGGATAGATCTCGAGTGGCAGACTTCCTTTAATCTCACACAGACATCTGTAAACAGAGACGTCTCATTTCATAACTTGACAAAAACACGACGCGAGCTGGGAGCGGAGACACGGCGCGCCGGCGACTATGCAGCTCGGTCACTGGTTTAAATCTTAGATACGGCACAAGGGCTATCTCAATTACCTGCCCTTTCTCTAAGCTCTATCCTTCAGCAAGGTGCTTAACCCCTGAAGTGCTCGAGGGCGGCTGCAACATGACACCCACGTCTCCTTCCTCCTCACCCCCTCCCCCTGTCTCTCCTGCATTAGTGCTCTGAAACCTCCCAAGACTCTTTAGTGATCCTTAGCGGGTTCATTTCAATAGCTCTATTGACGCTGATATGGATAGATGGCACATTCATGGTATCTGATACGACCAGTCACTGGACATCGGCGCGTACACGAGGTCCTGGTGGAAGTGAGGACACAGCAAGTTGAATGGTCATGTTTAGTTTTCTTACTCAACAGTACAAGAATAGATCTGACAAACCGTTGACTGTAACTAAGGACGTGTTACCCAGGTATCATAAGTACCAAACTGTGACAGACGGGTGGAGCTAGTAAAACCTTTCCAATCTTTAAATTGTCTCAAAATATCTATAACAAGCTTGTAGTCATGTAGTGACTGTCTGCCAATGTCATATTTTTATCACAAGATGTAATGTTTCTATATATTCCCACACTCTATTCTTTTCTTGCTACTCATATTTAACTTGACTTTTCATTTATTATGTCATAATAATTTATTATGTCCTTCTTCAAGTTACACTAAATCCCAGTTAGTTTTGTATTAAAGGTATACAATCACTATAGCAATATAATAGAAAGCTGGGGTCAAAGTGCAAGGTCAGCCAGGATTCAGCATCCCTGAAGCAGATAGGGTTAAGAATCTTGGCTCAAGGCCTCAACAGTGGAAGCCTGGCAGTACTGGGGGCTTGAACCCCTGACCTTCCGATCAGTAACCCATAGCCTTAACCACCATTGGCCCATTTATATTATATTCACTACACGTATATACACCAATCAGCCACAACATTGTGCAATGAACATCACTGATCACCATCTATACAACAGCAAACTGGTCACAGGACCAAAGGCCAGCCGGTCCGGTCCGAACCCATAGAAAATCCAATGCAGAACAAAAAAAAAAGTCAATGCAGAGCAAAAAAGTCAATTCAGGCCACAATAGAAAGGCACCAGAACACCCAATGCATCACAGCCCGCTGCGCACGGGGCCCGGCAGACAAAGAGCCCAAGGCCGCCCACCCAACCTCCAAACTCCAGAGTTCACAATCTTATCAAGCACCCATTTGTATGCGCCTGACGAACAAGTCCGATCAAAAAAGGCCCCACCCTGCAAACCACAATACCCAAAGGATCCACTGCCAACCTCCTGGTGCCAGACACCACAGGCCCTGTGCAGCCATGACCCAAAGAGCCAGAGTCGCCCTGGTGGCACAAGGGGAACCCAAATCCTAGGTGTTTATAATGTTAATGGCTTTAATGTTATGGTTGATTGGTGTATGTTTGATATTTATGCATGAATGAACCTAACAGTGCCAATACTTTTATTATCAAGACATAGGAGAGTGCTTGGCTTGCCATGACCGGATATTGTCTGATATTCAGCCACAGAAAAAGGAGAATTAATATATGTATGTATATTTTAACAGCGTTTGACCAAATATACTTGGTATTTTGTTGATTGAGACAAATTATTGGCACCTTTGGATTCACCCTGCACCCAGTTTTAACCTACCAGAATGGGAAAAGAGCGGGGACGCGACTTAAGTATGGATGTGAGTTCTAGAAGTGAATTTCGTAACTGTTCCATTCCGTTCTGTCTGGAGGAGACGTGTTATCAGGTCTTGGTTATATAATTCAATAAGCGATGTTGGCTGCTGGATCACAGGATCAGAAGCCTTTACCAATCCAGAAGCATTAAAACATATCGCCGTCTGTCTGGAAATCTTGGAAGAGCATAAATGAGAAATGCGCAGAGACAGGATGCCGTGCAGTTAATCCACATTTTGTCTAAGGCAATAAATCCAGACAGATCAAATTCAGCGTTCTTGACTTCACAGCTTCAAAACAATCGTCTCTGATTTGCAGTCTCCGTCAAACTCCATAGAAACTCGCCAACGTTGCTCTCGACGCTCTTTGCCGAAGACGAGCTGAATTGAAACCACCTGTTATGGGAATGTGAGACCTGTTTAAACAGCGTACAAATCTGGCCATTGTGAATTATGATTTCAGTATGGATACGGTAGACTGCTGCAATTTTTTTTTCTTATTGCTTCCTTTGTAATCATCATCCGCCTCTGGGAATAACGGCATCATGCAATCCATCTCAATCTGCGTACTTGACTCTGAGCACATGCATGAATTATCATCACTACGTAAAATTCAGCTCACCACAAAAAAACAAAACAAAACAAAACACAACTGAAAAAATGATGCGCGGCGCGTTTTTTGTTTTCTGCACTTGATTGAAATACCGGTTGTTTGGATTTAATCTGATTAGCGATCACTTTTTATTCCACTCAGGAGCTCGTGGCTCGATGCCGAAATTCTGCCAATACAAAGACAAAGTTTGGGAGCTTCAGACCTTCGATGATTTCAAGGCGTTTCTCTCAACACAGTATTAAAATATCTAAAGCCTAATAGAGATTGACAGCAAGATTAAATCAATTGGTGTTTAATTCAAGGAACAAATGGAATATAGTAAAAACTACTCCTTTAGTGTTTTGGGCTGACTTTATTAAAAGAAACTATTTGAATTTTGGATTTTTTTAAATGCGTTCTGACTACTGAATTAAAACGTTTCCCAGAAATATCTGTTCTTTTCATTTTCTGAGTATAGTAGAGTATAAAGGAAGTATAGTAGATGAATAAACTACAGTAAAATATGTCATTCTTTATGTTTCTCCCTTTCTCATTATTAACTGTTTATCCACGCTGTTATTTACAGAGCATCATTTCAGTTAGTACACGTCAAGAACAGATAGCACCGTTGTATCTTCCTTCATATATCCATGTTCAAGTCGTTGTCTTAAAACAGCAAAAAGATGCTGTTTTGATTTGCAGTGGTTCTCAAATGCGGCTTGTAAAATTCAATACAAACTCTTACGAAACTCCCAAAATCGGATTACCCGATATTTCAACTTTGAAACGCTACGGTTATTGGAAAAAAAACTGACGGGTTCCTTGAAGCAGCATCACCACCGTTTCGCTGGAAAAACAAAGGAGGATATCAGTAACTCGAACACGAAAGATCAGTTCTTTCGCCGTGAAAAGTGAAACAGGTCGAGGTGTGTAAAATAACACTCATATTGGAAACAAAAAAGAAATATTGCTTTAACGAATGCCATGTGTATGAAAATGGGTGCCAAAACATTTACACTTTAGCAGGGTATCATATTTATAGTACTGTTTCTGGATTAGTCAAGAAGACGAGAAGAACATCTGATCATCCTGGTCAGATCATCCAAGGTGATCTGCACAAGCTTATGAACGTCATCGATATAATTCCATCCATCCATCTAGGAACCTCTGTAGTCCAACTAGAGACCATGGAGGTCAATGGTGATTACCATTCTATTTATTCCCATTTTTACGACCATCGTAGGACCTCCAGTCAACATTATCGATACAATTCTTTTCGGATATTTACTAGTACAGCATGATTAAGCTCGAGTGAGTGTCTGTATCGGGTCCAGAGACAGATGTTGTGTCTGGTGTCCCACCACCCTGGATAGGACACCAGTCTTTCTCTGGACACCATGCACTTATTCATTCACACCTTGGTGCAATTCAGAGTCGTCAATCCACCTACAGTACGTGGCAAGTGGGAGGAACCGGACAACCCAGAGAAAAGGGCTCGAACTCAATCACAGACCGTCACTGGAACTCAATCATACTGTCCTGTAGTAAATATCTAAAATAATAATTACACTGATCACATTTATAAGCTTGTACTGATCACCTCATGTGCCTCTTCCTTCTTTAATTGCCTTTATTTATCAATTATTTATTATAGCTGCACTGCATTCTGGGAGTCCGACTTTCGCACCAATATTTCCATAACTTCCGCGCTTGGACCTCTCATCACATCATGGCTGGCCAACAACCAACAAATCACAGATGTTTCACTCTGAACATATTTAATATCTTTCAGGATTGAGTTTTTCTTCACGCTGATGAACCTGGAATTAGCGGTGGTTACCTCACATTCCTCCATGTTCCTTTTGGAGATTGATGGAAACTAAGTGCATCATCATTCATCATCTCTTTACGCTTCATTACCGCATGTGACAGCAGCCAGACCCCTTGCTTTCACTCTCCAAGCCAACGCCACCTCCACCACCTTGATGAGGGCTGCCCCAGCTCTTTGGCTCTGACCACGTCTCTCCTAATGATCGTAGTTAAAGGTGGAGAACCTTCATCCAAGATCAGCAAGATCATGTGTTGCACAGGCCTATTTTCTGACAACCTCATCATTCTCCTTAATAGACGTCGAGACCTTGCGCACCACAAGGTCTGGGAACTGCTGTATTTCCTGAAGGAGATGGGTTTTGACATTTTTGAGGGACTTGTAAAGATTTACTGCCTTGAATGAAAGATGTTTAACTCGGAATGATGAGAGGTCTTTTTGATGGATGCTAGTTTCGTTAATGTTTGAAATGGTTCATTGTGGCTCGATTTCAGGAAGTATACAGTATCTTTTCAGCACAACCTATTATTATAGTAGAAAGCTACTTAAATTGATATTTTCCTGTTTTTAGCGTATTATTAGCTCGTTAGATATATATTAGGGTCAATTTTTCCAGAATAACAAACTTATACTGTTACAGAAACTTTGTGGTGCCATGACGGAACATGTTTTTAGCACCTTAAAATAAAATGATTCACTCCAAAGCTTGAAATATACTTGGAGAATCTTCATTTTCTATCTACAGTTAATTCATGATTTGATGTTTGATATACAAAAATGGAAGAAATACTTATAACGTATAACTGCTCAGTTAAACTTACTGTTACATATTTTGCCATTATGCACAAACTCAGTTTTATCGTCACTTTATTACAGTTCTTTGCACAATTAGTTATTATATCAGTGAAATTAATAATATTTTCTTTTTTAAGTAATATTTTACTTTTTTTCCATACTTCTGATTTATATGCTTTATTTATATGCTTCTTACATATTTTTGTAGTTTTTTGATAGCATTGAACAAGTAACTTCCAATCAGTTCTCACATTACACTGTGTCTAATGACTACACGTAAGATACCGAGTGTGCAATCACTACATCTACACAGCTGCCTTTGTGTTACTGTATCTATTGCTGATGGATATCTTGAATTTCCTTCAGGATCAATAAAGTATCTATCTATCCATCCATCCATCCATCCATCCATCCAACCAACCAACCAACCAACTGTTTCATATTATCATGAATAATGCATGATTGCTTATAACATACAAGAGACATAACAAAAAAAATAAAGCTCGCAAAAAAAGTAGAATAGTTCGTTCACGCGTACATAGCTATTACAGATAGCTAGCTTAACAAATTTATTAGCAAAGCTAGTATGATGTGTTACATAAATCAAACACTGATGTACAGTACAATTTCTTTTGCATTTGTAAAAAAAACACTTCTATGGAGTGTAGTTTTTACAAGTCTGTCTTAAATCAAAATCGAGATGTGTATTAGTACAAATTTAACTCTTTTCTTTAACAGGAACTAAGCGGATACAGTTCTTTCTGTACCAAAGGAATACAGTAAGCTAAATTTGTGCTAAATACCCAGTACCTTTGAAAGATACCAACTTATTGGGACTGCAGAAATGTCCTAGGAGTTGGGACATGGGAATGTATTTTTGCACGGAACGAGGGTTGTGGGATCACTTACGTTGTACTCGCGTTCCAGGTGACCAACTTCACAGTTGGAGCACCTCAACTATATACGCACCTTCATTTTGATTTAAGACAGACGTAAAACAAAAAAAATAACTATTCCATTAACAAAATGCCAGACCGGCCACGCCCACGGTGTACTCTTAGACCCACAGTCACACTTAATTTCTAAGAGTGTCTTAGGAAAGTCTTAGGGATAATAGCTTAATCTTGCACGATTCCTTGTATTTATTAACCTTCACAAGGCGCAAGAAAATATTTCAGACAATCTTCAGCCTGTCCTATCATAATAGCAGCAATTAAACTGGCAGAACGGAGCTGACTGCACAGCACAGACGTGATGTCTATGAGCACTGACTCTGTGTTTAGCCGTCTGCGTGTTAGCTTAAAATTGCCATGAGTAATCCCCTTAGTTCCATCGCCGCATTAGCCCCAAATTCCAGCAGCCGCTACATGATTTCTGAGCGGCTCTGTGTGCTTTGAAGGACACTCGTAATTGCCGGCCGCCTAATAAGCCGACTCCTGCAACAAGGGCGTTTTGAGTCCGATTCAGATGAAAACCATTACTCTCAAATTTATCTTAATAACGGAAGACACGCCAAGAGCAGACTATTTGTTCAGCTGATAGAAACCCCACACCTGCTGTGGCCCCCTGCCCCTTCACCAGTCACAGCCACTCATCTGCCCCCTTGAAGCTTTAAACGCAACACTGCGGCACTTTACCTCCCGAGGGCTTCTGGAAATATTTCACAGCGAATATTGCAGAGACTGCGGAAATAACTTTTTTTCAAAAATCTCACATGAATGAAGAATGCAGCAAGGGGAAAATCTGGCTCGATCATGTTGCATTACTTATAGGAAAGAAGGTTCCTCGAGAATTACTGAGTTCAATCTTTTAGGATCATGACTCTTTTAGGGCTTTATTTGTAGGACAAATCAATTGATCAAGAGAGTCACCCACCTGCGAGAAGTTCAACCCGTTAAGAGGATGGCATTGCTCCTCAACCTTCTCCACAGCTCCTGTCTTCTTCTTCATCCTCTCTGCCTCCTGGGCCAGGTAGAGATCCAGCACAGGAACTCCACGCGTCTTAATGTCCGCCTCGGTCAACGAGTTCACCATGAGCATGACCCACACCGGCCGTTTGCGTTCCCAGTTGCCTGCGATGGCATTAAACAGGTAATCAGCGTACAGACCTTTGCCTCGCTGATCTGGAGTCATCCACGACGGCATCATGAGCTTGACGTACTCCAGGTGCCTCTTCAGGCGGCGGTAAATGTCTTTCGGCAGAACATCCTGCAGGTTCTCGCCCTGCGGTAGCAGCTGGCACCGCGTCAGCGCCGAAATGGTGTAGGGGTCGGTGAGGTCCAGCTCAAAGTACACAATGCTGCTCTCCTGGAAGGCTTTTTTGGAGTTCTCCGGGATGTAGTCCCAAACCCGCGTGTAAGGCACATGGATGGTGCCGTAGAAATACGACGGCGGGTCGCGCTTGATCGTCCACAGGAAGGAGTTCAGCTCACTTTGCTGCAAAACAGTGTGTAAGACCTGATCAGTGATCGAGTGACAGCTGTGCTCGTTCATTTCACATGATCGACTGGAAGTGAGCTGAAAAGTGTTGTAAAGACGATATACATGCGTAATAATGCCGAATTTCAGAATCATTCATTCTACTTTGCTTTCGGATTAGTTTAAAGCCTAAAACAAAGAATCTGAAATGGCATTTTTTCTGAATTACATATTCAGATTTGAGATCCTAACTAACCTGTAACTGTGTGATTGCACAATATAGGAAATGTTCCCCAAAATATAGGAAATGACACTTTTCACAAATGTTGATTGGAAAGCCGCTAATTGCCTTAATGGGCTGTTAATATGGCATTTAATGCAATACACGTCGCAAAGATTAATGAACTCTGCTGGACATCTTTACACATTGCATTCAGCTGGAATAATGCAATCACGTGGGATGATTTTAATTTAATAAAACGTAACGGGGAGGGAAAATTCGCATTTTTTTTTTTTTTTTTTTTTTTACAAATGCATATTTATATTTTTTCCCCTGGTGCTTCAAAGTTGTGCACACCCTGATAAAAAAAAAAAAGTTAGGATATTAGGAGATATATATATATATATATGCAATATTTAGTGTAATATAGTAGTAGTGATAGTATTTGATTGCAAATTACGTATGATAATATTAGGTCTAAAAGAAAAGAGAGAAAGATGTTAAGAAGTTAAATGCTTAGAAGTTGCTTATTATTTAAGGTTGACATTGCATGAAAGGAAAATGTACAAAATTGATGATAGCTATAAAACAAGTATACAAAAAAACAAAACAATACTTTTCCTGTTGTTAGTTATGATCTCAAAGCAACAGGTTGATGCCCTTCCTAAAAACTTAAACAAGGTGCATGCTTAAAACACTTGCAAGATTGCATGCTTTCACGCAACTGGTGCAATCTAACTTTTAAACCTGTAAATAAATACTCTTGTATATTTTTGCATTAACAAAATTTTAAACAGCATACACTGCAAACGGAACAGCGCGCGGTACCTTCCTGTTGAGGTCGCAGCTCGTGCTCTCGCGCGCGCTCCACTGGCTGGCCTGCAGGAGCAGCGCGAGGCACGCGCGCACGAACGCGCAGCGCGTGAGCCCCATCGCGGCTTTTCTGAACCGTCCTCCTGTCCTGTCCGCGCGCGCGCTCTCTCTCTCTATCTCTCTCGCGCTCCCTCAGAGCTCCGCGGTGTCAGGAATCCGGTGAGCGGCGGTGCGGTGTGTGTCCGCCATGCTTTACTACCACTCTTCACATGCACGCACCTTGTTTATTTATTTTGACTTTAAAAAAAATAAATAAAAATTACTTCAACTTTATCCAAGTTTCATGACAGTCCAGGAAAAAAAAAACTTGTCCTTGTCCTTAATCTGCATGCAGAAGAAATGTAATAAAGAAAAACACAGACACACACAGCAACAGGTCCGACTCGAAACTGTGAAACAGCCAGCCTCGCGAGCTCCGTGTCTCGTGCTGCTGTTTCTCCGCGCGAGACGAGTGAATGACCAGAGAAGCATCACTGGAGCTCTTACCTACACCCATTCCCCCTCCTCTAAAGACACCCCCTCACCCCCCCACACACCCACCATACACTCCCCCGTCCAGGGCAATAATCTTATTGAAGCATCTCGTGCCCCCGCGGGGCTTTTTTGGAGGAGGAGCGCGAGCCATCAGCCGCACCGCGGGGCTTTAACTCGAGCAACTTGGGGCAGTAAAGCTCACAAAGTTCTGAGGTGCTGTAACAGCAGCACTAATGCACCATGCAACAACACCACAAGTACAGTATAACACACACACACACACACAATCACAAAGTGCATCGGGTAAGCAAGTGCATGCACATAATAAAATGCTTAAATAAGAAGAAGAAACAAAGAAAAAGAGGTAAAAACTCTCTGTCTCTCTTTCTGTCTGTATGATTATCTGTCTCTCATTCTGTAACTTATTCTGTCTTTATCAGACTCCCTGTCTGTCTATCTTTCTTTGACTGTCTGTCTATACCTTCTGTCTCTTTATCTGTGTCCATCTGTCTATCTCAGTCTGTCTGTCTCTGTCTTCTCATGTCTCTTTGTCACTCTTTCTGTCTAAGCATGTCTATCTCAGTCTTTTCTGTCTGTATTTTTCAGTCTCTCTGTCTGAGCAGTCTGTCTGTCTCTCTCTTTCTGTATGTTTTAACTCCCACCACCTGCCTGTCTGCTTTTCCTCTCTCTGTCTCTCTCTCTCTCTCTCTCTCTCTTTAAAGAGCATGTCTATCTTATTCTGTCTCTCTCTTCCTGTCTTTCTGTTCCTCTGTCTTTCTGTCTAAACCTCTCAGTCTGTCTCTATCTTACTGTCTATCTGCCTGCCTGTCTCACTCTCTCTCTATCACTTTTCAAACGCGACACTGTCTTCTTTTTTTCTTTGTCTTTTCTCTTTTATTTAATCATTTATTTTAAAACAAATTAAGCCAATAAGATCTACACGCAGAAATTGAAAAAGGTCATTGAATTAGCAAGGAGGGCGGCTCAGTGGTTTAGAGGTTCAGAGGTTAGTGCGATTAGGGAATTATAGCGGTGTCTGAGGCTGCAGGTTCAAGTCTCGACTTTGGTGTGTGTGTGTGGCGTTTGCATGTTTTCCCCGTGCTTGATGGGCTTCCTCTGAGACATATAATTGAGTTGTTGTTGTTGTTAGTCTTTCGCCTGCTCCCGTCGAGGGGTCGCCACAGTGAACTATACGATCAGCACACAGCTTGGCACAGGTTTTAGGCTGGATGTCCTTCCTCACGCAACCCTCCCATTTCATCCGGGCCTGGGACGGGCATCGCATCCAGTGACTGGGGTTTGGGTACTGGGTGAGAATCGAAATCGGGCCTTCCGCATAGCAGGCAAGAAACCTACCACTGATTCACCAATGCACCTGACATGCAGCTGAGTGGTGTTTCGAGTTTGCCTTTAGTGTGCGTAGTCTGTAATTGGTTGGCACCCCATTCAGGGTGTACGCCAGCTTAAGCCCTAACCTCTCTGTGATAAGCTCCATGCCCCTGCACCAGAGACGATTCATAGGCGTGAACGCAATATTATCAAGCATGACATGTTCCTGGTTTCCTGAATCTGCATTCTTTCTAGCCATTCTCTACCATGTTATGTCATCAGTGTTCACCTCCGGATTCATCATGCAGCTTTTTGAGGCCAAAGGTTTTGTTCTGCATTTGAGTTTGTAGAAAAATTCATCAACGTTGTTTACTTAGTGAAGATATTGAACCACCGACTGTCTGCGCTTTGAGAAGTTTTAAACCAAGTGAGCACCGAGTAAACAACTGAAATGCAGGAAAACTGAAAGCAGATTTTCCATCAGGGATCCAGCTGGTGTGTCTGGAGAGAATTTTCGAGCCGATCGGGAAGCACGAGGCGCGTGCTTATGACATCACGTGGCAGGGACTTGTTCTACAAAATAAAGTTCTACAGGGAGTTTGAAATATTTCCAAATAATTGGAATTTATTTATGAGGATAGGGACCTAGTAAAGGAATTATGAACTGTATTACTTATAATACAACATGAAACATTACAAACTGAGATGTTTTAAGCATAAGAAGCTGAATAATGAAATTTTCTTTTGAAAAAAGATCATATCTGAAAAAGTTTTAGGAGGCAGGAGCCCAAAACAAGACAAAGATTTGAAGAGTATACAAGTTAAAATCTATATATACTGTAAATGTGAAGATGAAACTGGTGCTTTATTGCACTTTAAGCAATTTAATATCCAACACATGTATTTCATTTCTTTCCAACATACGAGCACAAAAAATAATGTAAAGGTTTTCTTATTTTTAGGTTAGAAATAAGCAGTGTTTTTCCCCCTGTACGACGCCTATTATTTAGAGAAAAGCAGTGCTATAGTATCAAATCAATAAAAGTTGAACCCATGATACAGGTGAGTTTAAAGGATTTCTGGAACAAATAAAAAGAGGATTCACCTATAATGATCTCACTTTTTACACTTTACTGTTAATGCACATTTCTGCTTTTAAACATTTAAATACAAATTCACCTATTTACTAGTAAATAACCCTAAAATCACTTAGTAATTCATCACAGAGTCTTTAGACATGACATCTGTCTTGCTCTGACATACTGCAAACCTCAGCAGTGTGATTAATTTAGGCTCAGTCCTTCAAACCCCAGTGCTACTTTTATGTAAAGAAAATTAGGAAAGTGAATTTTAGCACCATCTAGCGGCGGGAACAGCTATCACACCAAGTAGGAGAGAGTGCTGGCAAAAATGACACATTAGTAATTTTGTTCTTTAGGTAGCCAAAGGGGTGATGTGTACTTAAACACCAAATCAATTAAATAATAAAACCATTAATTCATTCATATTCTACACTGTTTATACTTAGGGCACGAGGCAGGGTACACCCTGGACAGGGTGCCAATCCATTGTCTACAGGGTGCCACACACGCACTAGGAGCAATTTGGGGACGCCACCTAACCTACTTTGCATGTCTTTGGACTGTGGGAGGAAACCTAGGTACTCGGAAGAAACCCACCAAGCACGGGGAGAACATGCAAACTCCATGCACACAGACCGGATGCGGGAATCGAACCCTGGAGCTGGAGGTGCAAGGTGACAGTGCTAACCAATAAGCCATCATGCCGCCTATTTCATAATTACAAGATTCAAATCTCATAATTATGACTTTCTGTCTCCCACCACCTCCAGGGTTGAGGGTTCAAGTCTCACCTTGGTGGTTTTCCTCCATATGCTCTGGTTTCCAAAGACAAGCAGATTAGGCTAATTGGTGTTTCCAAGTTGCCCGTAGTCTGAGTATGTGCATGCTCGTGTACTTCGTTCAGAGTGTACTCCTCCTAGTACCCCAAGTCTGTACTTAAATATGTACAGGTAAATATGTACAGGATAAATGGTATAGATAATGAGAAATGAGTGTTGAGAGTATCTAATAACTATGACCTACTACGTACTAATAATATCATTCTGGTCTTGTAATTTAATAATTGCATGATCCACATTTCATAATTATGACTTATTACGTATAAAAATATCCTGATTTCATAATTATGACTTGCTATTTCATATTAACAACATCCCGATCCCATGTGTATAACATATTTCATAATTATATGATACAAATTAAATACTGTGACAATCTCATAATAACAACAACATAATAAATCATTGGTACGTCGATTGTGAAATTTGGATTTAGTCATTCTGAGATAGTAAGTCATAATTCATACCCCATGACCTTTTTCACATTTTAAGATAAATAATTAAAAAAATAGAATAAAACAAAATACCACAAACATAAATGTATTTTATTGGGATTATATTTGACAATTCAGTCTCTAGATGTGGAAAGCTGGTAGAGACAAACCCCAAAAGACTTGCAGCTGCAATTGCAGAGAAAAGCGGTTCTACAAAGTATTGACTCAACGGGACTGAATACAAATGCAAGCCACACTTTTAAGATATTACTTGTAAAAAAAAAAAAAAAAAAGAAAAGAAAAAAGAAAAAGGGACAAATATTGATCATTTTCCTTTCACATCACAATTGTGTGCCACTTGGTCTATCATATAAAATCCCAATAAAATACATTTACGATTGTGGTTGTGGAAAAGTTCAAGGGATGTGAATACTTTTGCAAGGCACTGTATTCAAAGCCTCTGGTGTTCAAGTTGATTCATATAATTGATTAAAATTTCAGATAGCTATGAGTGCGGATTCACTCAATTTAAGGGCCGTCATTAAAATTTTAATGTGAACCTGCAGCAGGAAGGTTCTGAATGATTCAAGAGTCCCAAAAGATTCATTTGTAATTCAGACTTGCTGTGTTACCTTCACTCTTTTCTCTTCGCACCTACACCTGATGTAATTAAGCAACTAATTAATTAACAATCCTTCCTCAGTTGAAGTGTGTGTGTGTGTTTATGGTAATGCAGGTAATGCAAACACATGCACAGGCACATGTGAAGGACCCTGGGTTCTCCAGGAACCAGGGTCTGGGAACTTCAGCTTTAAAACATCGTCCAGTTTAATTTAAAATCGTTGGAAAAGCTGGATATAAATCAGCACTCTACTTCTTGCTTGTTTATCGATTGTAAGCGTAGGCAGCACATAAGGTTTTACTTTTACAGACCGAGTAAGTAATTAAATGCACAAAATAGCCAACTTCCATTACAACGCCGTCGTTAAAACCGAACAACTTCCATATGTTATGAAGAAGGACAGACTTAAACGAAATGGAGAAATGCTCATCTCAGCACTGTCGTCTGGGCTGTGTTCGTTTTGTCTCTTGACACCTAATTAGCTCGGACTTATTGCGGTTCCTTGAGTTTATATATATATATATATATATATATATATATATAAAAAGTGTCTATT
>JAQMYL010000017.1:3883369-3895212 GCA_030014365.1 Clarias pachynema | reverse complement strand
CAAGTAAAGTTACCCTTATAAAAATCTACTCAAGTAAAAGTAAAAAGTAGCTCATTAAAAAGTTACTGAGTTACTTTTTTTTTTTTTTAACAGCGGGGGTGGGATGGGGGATGGAACACCCTGGCATAATAAATCTGTTCCCTTTGTTGTGCTTGAAATCAAAGTGTGGTCGCTTAAATATGACCAGGGGTTTGCTTCATAAGAATTTGTTCAAGTGTGAACTAAAAGGAACTAAAAGGCTCAAATCTGTTCCTGTTCTCAAAGTAAGCTTTGTGGTTTGTTGATGGTGATGATGAGCCCTAACCTCAATCCCACTGAACATCTTTGGGATGACGGGTCACATACCACCTCACTTGTCATCTGGCTAAATTATTTACATAACTCGTAAAAGACGCAGGGGCAGAATAGCTGCAAAAATACTCTGCACTGTTCAGAACGGGCAGATCTACTGGGTAGTTCTGAACAGACAGAGATGCGGTCACCCAGACGTGCGGTTGCCAGGTGACGGCGCCATAAACGCAATCGGCACGATCTACTGTAACCAAGAAAAAAGCGAAAGACTCAGTCAACGTCTTCAACAAGCAGTCAGTAAGAAAGAAAGAAAAAGAGGGGTGCGCAGAGCGATTGGCGTGCATTCTCGCTCTGAATTAAAGTGTAAAAGCACAGATAAATCACATACTGTATAAATCACATATAAATCTTCGGTAAGGGCGGACTCTTCCAGAGAGGATAGAAAGTTATATTTTTAGTTTCCAGAGCCCTGTAAGGTCTCGAGGAGACATTGGAGCTGCGCTAGTTTGTTGTTTTTAGTTTTCTTTGGTTTTCTATTTAGTTTCTAATTAATTACCCCATGATATCTCCAAACGGGAAGGTCTCCCACAGCCTCCTATTTCGTTGACCCCCCCAGAAGCCCCATTACATCTT
The DNA here is from genome assembly GCA_030014365.1 of Clarias pachynema. Taxonomy (NCBI): domain Eukaryota; kingdom Metazoa; phylum Chordata; class Actinopteri; order Siluriformes; family Clariidae; genus Clarias; species Clarias pachynema. Next base: position 3,894,288 of record JAQMYL010000017.1, on the reverse strand, counting down.
GTGGCGCGGCTCTCTAACCCGCACCACGTAACATAACTGTGATGAAAGAACGTGACTTTTTTTTTATTGGCCATTTGCATAGATACAGATTTAGATGTACATAGGAATTCTAGCACGGTTCTCTCAGTCAGTGTTTAAAACCCTGTCACTCTGAGACGAACACCATGAGGTTCACACCGTGTGGTCAGGTTCTCATTGCGTCTTGTCACTAATTTCTTATCACGCACATGATCACACGCTCACCAGGTCACGATCACCAATGAGATCAAACCAAGTTATTACTGTGTCCAATCAGACTTCACCATCTTACCAGGCACTTATTCTGCATTTACCACATTGTGATTGTGTCCGGCGGGTTGGTATAAATACCACGACACATGTACAGTAATGCTGCATGCACATCATAACCGTGGTAAGCACCAGAGGAACATAATATGAGCTTTATGCGGTTTTCTACAACAAGGCATGGTCATAGCACAAGCCTGAAGAGGTCGCTGTGAAAACTCTACTGACGTAGCAACAACGCAGTGACATCTCAATGACAACTTCAGAATAGAATATCAGTCAGAATATTCCCTAAGAGTCCCTAAGAGGTGTAAGTTACATTATTAACCAGTCAACGGCATAATTAATAAGCCTTCAGGAAGTTCTTCCTCCATCTTGCTTTGACTACTGTATGTCCTCACATCAAAAAAAAATTATGTTCAAAACCATGAACATGTTCGAAAAAAGCATTGCAGCTCCTCTTCAAGGGAGACAATATTACATCCTTACCGTTTTCAATTTCATTCCTGGCAAGTTATACAAGTTCTTACCGCATTCACCCAATTTTTTGAGGATGTAACGTGGCTCTAAGTGATGCAAAATATTACACAACAACAAATATCTAAAAGGAGGGCACTTGATATACAGAAAAACCCGAGAAGAAGCCCTATTAATATAGAAAGCATGAAAGACACTGATATTGCACTGAGACTGAAATAATATTTTGCATAATATTTGGAAAACTAGGATTGCTGATTATTTTATAGACTATTAGACATTTTTTGTTGCAAAATTATTGTTTATTCTGGTTAAATATTAAGCTGGGTCTGCACACACACACACACACACACACACACACACACACACACACACACATACTTTTAGCTTGCGAACCTCGTCAGAACCATCCGTGGAAATTTGTCCTGCAGATAATTAACTCTACGCTCCACCTAAATCTATTTCCAGACAAAGATCCCCGCAAGGTCAAATCTGACATTCGGTCTTCTGCAAGATATAAAATCATGACCACACGTCCCCTATACACTCTGGCTGTCTCTAGCTTTAGTCACAGCCACTATGTAATTTGCTGCTGAAAAGTTTAATATATTTTATTACTGTAAAACTAATTTTTTTAAGTGCACTAATACTGTAATAACTTTTAACACAAATCTGAAAGGTCTGATATAAATAACTTTAACTACTTGATCATGAGGACTTAATAAATGAAGTAGTTTTTCTTAACATAACAAAAGTATCTTTAATGAAATATAAATCAAAACTCTGGCCAGTTTTGGATTTATTTCAGCTGGAAACATATAAAAGTATGTTTTTTTAATGACTTTAATTAGATATGTACAGTATTACGTCTTAAATTAGACATTTCTCATGGTAACTACAAATAGGAAAAATAGAAATACTCTGGTGTCTTTAAAAAATTCAGAAGGGATTAATACAGTTGCAGGCAGTGATGTGCAGAACAGTACATTTGATTCAAATGATTCGGGTCATTTGATTCAGTAAAATGATTCAAATGTTTAACTTATTTAAATACTCACATAACGTGGGCAGAGATCTAACCTTTTAGTGTTGTAAAAGCGAGAATGCAAACATTTTGCCGAGTATTGTATAGGTTACATGGACATGGCTCCTCAAGACCTCTGGCGACGTGTTGTGTAGAACGTAGGATGTTGTTGCTGTGGGTTGCAGGTTGGAACCTTGTTGGTTCGTCACATCCTATGGGTGCTTGATCATATTGGGATGTGAAATATTTGAAGCTAGGTTGGAGGCTTTAAACACTTTGCCTGCTAGGGCCCGTGTGTGGAAAGCTGTGGCACACTGGGTGTTCTGGTGCACTTCTTTTGTGGCCAGCAACAAAGCATTTTTTTTCCCAAGTTGTGTTGCATTGGCTTTTCTGTGGGACGTTACCAGACCGGCTGACCTTTGCTACCCAGAGACATAAATAATCCTTGAGTGCCCATGATTATGTCACTAGCCATAGTCATCAGATTCATGAGGTAGTCACCTGGAAGTTCAAAAATGTGAGCTGTTAAGAGTAAATGTGCGTTAGACCATCAGTTGTCTTATGCAGAGGAAGGGTTTGTACTGTACATTTAGGCATTTGGCAGATGCCCTTATCCAGGGTGACTTACATTTTTTCTCTCATTATACATCTGTGCAGTTGAGGGCCTTGCTCAAGGGCCCAACAGTGGCAACCTGGTGTTCGAACCTGAGACCTTCCAAACCGTAGTCCAATGCCTTAACCACTGAGCTTCCCCTGACCCAGAGTACAGCGTACAGTATATAGCCCTAATAGTCACTCAGTGAAGTAAAGAGAAAGACAAATACTTCAAGAACTGTAAATGTATCCCCAAGTACAGTCACCAAAACCATCAAACGCTATGATTAAACTGGTTCCGTCTCAGGAAAGGAAGACCAAGAGCTACCTCTGCTGCAGTGGATAAGTTCATTAGAATGACCAGCCTCAGATCCGTCTGATTTACAGCATCTCAGTTTAGAGCAGAGTTCAAGTTGCAAACATATTTCAATAATCCACTCTTCAGAGGTGACTGCATGGGTCAGGCCATGGGAAGGGAAGAAAAACCCAGAGTACCCAGAGGAAAACCACCAAGCATGGGGTATAACATGCAAACTCCATGCAGAGAATTAAAGACCCCCAGGCGGGATTTAAACCCAGACCATGAAGGTGCAAGGCAACAGTGCTAACCACTAAGCCACCATACCACCTTAATAATGATAATAATAATAATTATGATATATATAAAAAAGCTACTATTCCAAAAGCACTCATATCGTGTATTAGGTTACTATGGAAACGATGACTACTTCTGCAACACACACAAAGTATAAAATAATCAGGAATTTATTTATTTTTTCGTTTTTCAGCTGTTTGCAGGAAAACGTGAAAAAAAAAATGTAATAAACAACAAAGTAATAACCAGACAAACTGATGTATGAAAAAGGTGGAGGTGTGTTCGGCTTGAACTGTAGTAAATAAGGTGGCTTGGGAGCTTCAGAAAGTCATGGCTCATTGTCAGCCAATCAGTAAACACTCGCTGCCCTTTTCTTTTCTTTTGGCTGGCTGTGTACACACACACACACACACACACTAGAAAGGGCATGGTGGTAATGTGGCCTGAATATCAAATACATGCACTAAAGCTGATTCACAAAAGCTTGCACACACACACACAGACAGACAGCACAAGGAGGAGGCTTAAATTCAATTGGTTTCAGTAGCAGTAAACTTGATCATGTGACATCAACACGCTAGCTCATTAGCTGTTAATTAACTGTATTTATTATTATTTGTTTTGCTCTTGTTCAATTACAGATTACACTCGTGTAACTAGCATGCTGAGCATTAAGAGCTAGCGAACATCTGGTTTTAATTTGGCAGGAAGAGTGGCGAGCTTGGCTAAGTGTTTTGATTTCATAGTTAACACGGTTAAGCTAATGCTAACTAGCTTATTGATTCACAGGATACTAATTTAACAAATGCTAGCTTGCTAATATATAAAATGGCAACAGTACAGCTTTGCTAATGCTAGCTAGCTGGGTGTAATTTGTAATCAATAGTACTGTATGTTCTTCTTTAATAAACGGATATTGTTAGCATTGGCTAATTGCTGTGGTATTCAAGGGGAAAGGGGATCTTTATTAATTGCCTGCTAGCAAAATCTCCTGGCTAGCAATGCTAACTTTATTATTAGGTATCTTAAGTTACGTAATGACGTAAAGACTCTTGGTGGTGTATCACAAAATTAGATATGTTCTCTTTGACCCAGAAAACACACACACACACACACACGATAGTACAATATGGTGTGGTCAAAACCCCAGACCATTTGTCATGTGCATTGCACACACACACACACACACACACACAGTTTGCATTATTTACACTGCTTGGTACAGTAATTGTCTTTCTCATAAATAGTGTGTGAGCTGCATTTCTGCGTGGTTTCCTCCGTCTCCTGCACACCGTGCTGTTCCCTGGAGACATCGATTCCCCACTCTGCAGATTGGATCGCTGAGCTTCTCTCAGGGAAACAAGTCAAACACACACACACACACACACACACACACACACAGTAATACTCAACATGTTCTCAACCTGTGTCTTATTATTTGCTTGCTCTAGTCCACCTGAGTCCTCTTATGTGATGTCATTGTTCCATGGTGTGTGTGTGTGTGTGTGTGTGTGTGTGTGTGTGTTGATGTTGCAGAACAGTTTGTGTCTTTGTATCACGTTAGTGTGTGTTGTTGTTGCAGTTCAGTGTGTGTGTGTGTGTGTGTGTGTGTGTGTTGAAGTTGCAGGTTAGTGTTTGTGTGTGTGTGTGTGTGTGTGTGTGTTTGCGCGTGTGTTGATGTTGCAGGTTAGTGTGTGTGTGTGTGTGTGTGTGTGTGTGTGTGTGTGTTTGTCTGGTGTGGCAGATCAGTGTGTGTTGATGTTGCAGGTCAGTATGTCCGCGTGTGTGTGTGTGTGTGTGTGTGTGTGCATGCGTGCATACGTGTTGTGACAGGTCAGTGTGTGTGTGCGCACGTGTGTTGTTGTTGCAGGTCAGTGTGTGTGTGTGTGTGTGTGTGTAGCAGGACAAACAAAACAACGAAGGGATAAAAAGAAGAAGAAGAGAAAGAGGTGTAGACTCACACAGACAGACAGAGAGAGAGAGAGAGAGAGAGAGAGAAGTGACCCAGAGTGACCTTGTAGTAATGAATGTGCTGAATGAGATTCTCCTCCTCTTTTCATATCTTTATTCACTGCTTTGTGTTTGTGATCCAACACTGTGTGTGTGTGTGTGTGTGTGTGTGTGTGTGTGTGTTGTTTGATCTGAAAGAGATCAGCAGCTCTGTGTCGGAGAGTGGGAGAGAACGAGAGAATGTTAGAATGTTATTACATACTGGTGTGTGTGTGTGTGTGTGTGTGTGTGTGTGTGTCCTGTACCTCTAAACGTGAGTGTTTTACTTTGCAGTGTTTCATGATGTGCTTTTGTTGCTCAGTGTGAAGCCTCTGTGTGTAAGAGATCCACTGTACTGCCTCAGCTGCACGTTTATCATGTGAGAGAGAGAATTGAGAATCTTTTTATTATTCTTACCTGAATATATGTTTATAAAGAAATTCCTAAGACTTCTAAGACTAATATTTCATTCAGTCATCTTACGCTTTGATTACAGAACACACTGTAGTGTCCCGTTCAATTTATCCATCACTCCAAAGTCTCGTCTTTATCCTCCCAAGCAAACTGACACTTTTTTATGATTATTTTCACCAATGAGTGTTTTTTGAAATTTTTTTTATTTTTTATGGACACACAGCTGTTTAGTCCCAATCCTTAAACATTAAACATACGATTTTCTTCCTGATGCTGCTTCAACAAGTGTGTAAGTGGTCTCCATCTCTGTTGGCTTACTTAATAAAACAAGGGTGATGCTGAGCACATGAAGAAAGACGTGCAGGACGAAATATAGAAAAAGCGACAAGTATATTTTTATGAAAAAACAAGACAGATTAGGAAAGCGAGAATAAGATCAGTATAAGAAGGAGAGAGGGATGGGGAAGATAAAGGCAGTGCGAGGAATAGAGATGCGGAGGGGACATGGGGACATAATATAGAGGGATGGAAATGTAGCGGGAGAGATTTCGAGAGACTCTGACAAATAAAGAGAGACATGGAGACGTAGCAAGGGGCTTGGAGACATACATAAAGCAGGACAGAGAAATGTACAGCAGGTATCACCGTAGAGAGGGACATGAATAAATAGAATGGGACTTTGGGGTATAGAGAAGGACATGGAGATGTAGAGAGGGACATAGAGGCATTGTGATACAAGGAGGGACATTGACCAGAGCTTCATTAAAGGTGTTGTAGACTGAGAGATAGCGAAGGAAATGGACAGAAACAGGGAGACATAGAGGGACAGGAATAAGAAAGGAAAACTGGAGGGCAGGGGAAGGATGGAGAGCAAGGTTTAATCTCCCCTAATAGCTAATGAGCTCCTGCATAAATAAGAGTCTTCCTGCACATGATTAGATGTAACGCTCACTGTGTGTGTGTGTGTGTGTGTGTGTGTGTGTGTGTGTGTGTGTGTGTGCGCGTGATAGACCTGGGTGATAGCTTGTGGCTCGTATGCAGATTACAGCAACGAGCCACTGGAGGTCAATAAGTACAGCTCGTTGGTTCGATATCTGGAAAGCTGATGATCTGAAGAGTGCTGATGATGCAGGAGCTTCCAGCCGGCTTCCAAACAGCCAATCAGAACGCAGAATCGATGAACCATGGCGATGCCACGTAACGTTAATATGCATGTTTGCAAACGGACATGAAAGTAAGATCGGATATGAGATGAGACCTAAAAAGGAGGAATAGATAGATAGAGAGTCATGAGGAGAGAAAGACAGGAAAATATACTGGTCTGTTAAAAATGAACAGATCAAAAGAAAGGGAAAATGTTTCATAAAAAAAAATATGTCACTGGGAAATTGTTGTGATATAAGAGGAATAAAACACTCCAAACTGTGAAGTTATACGCACCAGAGGAGGAGCTAAATATTACTAAATATTATCTAATGAGTCGTGTATGTCAAGCACTCTCATTTTTATTTTTTTACATCATTTTTTTATTCTTGATTTATGTCTTTCTGTTTAGTGAACTCTTTGGGTGCATGTTGATTGGCTTGAAGTTCCCTGCCAAGTACTGTATACCGCACAGGGTTTTCAGCCATGTTGAGTGCGATTCCAAACTGCTCACTTCAAAGGGAGCTCTGAATGGTGTAGGGAACAAGTGAACAATGGGTCTTCACTTCGCCGGAAGTGGACATGAAAAAGTTCCCATAAGGCACTGAAACAGATTTACTCTTTGTTCTAACTTGATAAAACAAGATAAAATAGCAGATGTGGTCATGTGGTCAGAATAGCACCAGTTGTACAATGGCTTCAGAAGTGCACTTCGCTGGGTGCTCCCTACGCCCTGCTGCGTTGGCAGGGAATGTCGGTGAAGGGAATTTCCTCGACCATTCGGAACACTTTGCAAAGTCACCAGCGCAGGCGTCACTTCCTCCGTGTGTTGCCATGGTAACATAAGCACCTCGGGTAACTGTCGCTTTCACACTACGAACATTAAATATTGAATATTTATTGAAACAAAAACTGATACCATTATTAATATTACTACTAAAACGTGTATACCTTGTAAATAAATTATAGATTAATAATAAAAATGTATTAAAGATGCACGGAGATGTATTTATTTATTATACAGATTACTAGCCTATATAACACTATATAAGGATTACTTGATTAAATAAAACTTTTTATTGTTATGTCCTTTTAATATGATGTCGTCCTCGATAATAATGATAATAAATACTGTATATAAATCATTTTTCAAGGTCCACTTTTTTCACGCTCCAGCGAGACGCAATTTTCATTCCCTTCTCCATTGAAGTGAAGACCTGATGTTCACTTGTTCCCTAAACCGTGAACATGGCTGAACACCGTGTAAAGTGTAAAGTATACTGAGCAGGGTGCTTCAGGCCCGATTGGAACGCACCCAACATCTTTTGGCACACTGACTTATGAAGGTCGGTGCTCACTGTGACTGCGCGTGCAGCCTTGCGCTGCCATCTGTTGGCGTGTTAGAAAAAAACTAGTCTCAAAACATTTTGATACCACGTTGTAAACTCCTTGTCCTGAGGAAGGAAGTTATTCCAGCTTTGAGATGGTTACTAGTGCAAAGCTCATAAAGCAGCAAATACTGAACACCAAACATTCTAACAAGTAATGGGAACATTCTGTAAACCGCACTTTAATCAGGTGTACCTGCTTTTAATAACTGGTTCCTCTATTTCTACATTACCCACAGATCCCAGTGGAGCACAACTAATAACACTGAATAAGCATTCAGATGACTCAGTATAGACTTCGAAATAGTGTAACTAAAGGTCATACCTCTTCCTGGATTGCAATGTTCTGGAACAGATGGACCACATCCAGCTGATCTTTGCCTTTTTTTCCCCTCTCATATAAAAAAACATTGAGGAACCACACAACATGGCAGCCGAGAGAAAAAATATCTACCACGCTTCTGCTTTCTTAATACCCTGTGACTCCATTACCGAAGCGAGACATTGACCGAGACTGTTAGATTATATTTTACACAAATATTACAAACAGCTGTACACACCAGTCTGGTGTGCCAAGAAGGCAAATAGTTGTTATATTGTTGTAAATAAATAAAAAAATCCATCATGTGCCTGTTATTGAAATGCCTGCTGCGTGTAAAACGGGCTTCTGTTCGAAACGTCTGTTCAGGTGTTTTTCTCAGGCTGGAAGTAAAATCTGTTGAATTTTTGTCAACTACACAATAAATATCGAATAAAAATAAATAAATAAATCACACATTAATCTAAGCAATAAATTCTAAGCAATTGAGGAAAGGCTGTAACAGAAAATAACCAACATGAAATATAAACCTATAGTAGTTATTCAACAACGGCAAATTCTGAATTTTTATTTCCAACAGAAATTCCTATCAATTACATTAAGACACAATTTTTTAAAAATCCATTTTATGGTTAAACTTAATGTCGTAGAATGTCTGCAAACAATTTCATTTCCGTTATCAGCTACTTTATAGCAGCGATAAACCGTTCCCTTATCTGTCTCTTGAAGAAAGAATCTAGCTTGTTGCTAAGCAACTGCAAAACACATTTTCCTTCATCTGAAGACTTTATTGAAATGAAAAAATTTTTTACGTTCGTAAAAGTTTTACAAATGTTACAGTGCTAGTACTGGTGACTCCTTTCCAAAATAGTAAATAAATGTCTCAAAGCAGAAAACTTGTTGAGCATATCAACATTGGGTTTTTCTCTTTCCTGGTTAGCTAGCAACAAATATTTGTAATTTGGCAACAATTTCAGTTAAATTAGTTGAAAAAATAACTTTTCTTTTCAATTTATAGTTTATATGATGCTGTAGATTGACCACAAATAAGTTATTTCCTTTTATCGCTTATACTGTACTTGCTCTCTAGCTTAAACGGTGGTCACACAACGTACAAGCGGTGTTTAAGTCAAACTGTGACTTTTGATTGTGCAGAACAAAAAACAGAATAAAAACTACCTGTATTTCTCTATATAATCCCCTGCTACACTAATAAACTTATCCCAGTGTTTCCCCAGTGCTTGGACACCATCATGGTAGAAGTTTTCTCAGTACTGTATGCTGGAGCCATGATCAGACTGCCTGCATCACATCCTAAACGCCGGCCTCCCAGGAACACCTTTATTGGCCCAAACATGTACAAATAGCTTGGAGCGAAACCAGGACTGTACGGGGATGTAGCGATAACTCCCAGACAATGTTCCTGTAATGTGCAAGTGGTGTTTGTGGATGATTGTGTGTACAGTTCCCAATGAAAAAAATTAAGGGGATGAAATTAATGAATTTGGTCTTGAATTACTCAAAATGAAGGAACAAAGAAATATGGAACAATATTTCTTCAATCCGATTGAAATCACAGACGAAGTATTTTTCAGGTCAGGCTTCCCATCTTTTCCGATAAATCCCGCCTTCTGCGTTATAATAGGTTACAACAAATTAGTCTCATCTACGACTGGTTAGACGCTTTACGACGTGAAACAGCGACCCAACTAGCGCTCCTTCCTCAGCCAGAGAGTTGTTTGTTCTCACAGAGGTTACTGATCATGAATGGAAGCAAAATTTCCCCCTGAAAACCAGATCGGGTCAGACTGTTCCCCATCGAGGTGCATTTTTATAATTGGGTTATTATTCCTATTTTTGGTGGAATATTAGGGTCCATGTAAACACATCCATTGTACAGGCTTTCTGTATACACATATCTCATGCACACAAACAAAATAACAAAAATGTGGGAACCAAATGTATCTTGTGGACAGGCATTAGCATTTCGAGTGCTTTATATAGTAAAACATGGCTATGATACTGTACTGTATGTCCTTTTTGGTCTCTGACTACACTGGAGCACTGTACAGTACTAGCTTTTTATTAAGCATTCAGTAGAAACTCCTTTACTGATGTTTCCATATTTTTCTTTGTTATATAAAAGCATTTTTAAATATGTTTTTTTATTATTATGAAATTATGATTTTGATTATCTTGAGCATCCACCACACAATTCATCATGTTAATATTTTAAAATGCACATGATAACAATATTAGAGTGAAAATTACATTGATGTAAATCTTGCAGCTGGAACAACTTCCAGAGCTGCTGTTATAGAAAATTCATCAACGCCTTCTAACCTATGAGATAGAAGAATTCTTGTATGAGGAATAGCACTTATGCAGGTTATTCGATCTTTTGTTGGTCGAGTTAATTAATTGAATCATTGGGTCAGTCTTCGATTCAGAATCGATTCACCCTTTTTAGACTGTTAAGCTAAACTTAGAAATGTTAAGCCGTATAAAATTGACAAATCCTTTTAAAATACACCACAGCTTTTGTGTTTCCATTTTTTTTTCAAAATTTCCATTTTTTGTAAATGCTCTCGTTTAGAGAGAGTCTCACGTCTTCTACAGTACAGGCCAAAAGTTTGGACACACCTTCTCATCTATCTGTCAATGTGTTTTCTTTATTTTCATGAGCATTTA
>JAQMYL010000017.1:3870583-3883323 GCA_030014365.1 Clarias pachynema | reverse complement strand
ATGGTCATGAAAATAAAGAAAACACATTGACAGATAGATGAGAAGGTGTGTCCAAACTTTTGGCCTGTACTGTACTTCTTTTGAGTTTATGGGCGGTTGGTGCGATCCTGCCACCTACTAGACTGGAGTGTGGATCAGAAAATTTCCAATCCACTTTATAAGGGACATGACCTTGAAACAACATAAGTTAAACAACATTTCAATAGTTTTTTTTTTATAGTTTTTATACTTATAACAGAACTGTAGCTGGGACTGGTGGCTCTTGGTTGTTGATCTGAGAATCCAGGTTTGAGTCGGTGTCGACTGCTGTCGGTGGTTGCCATTACCCAGCCACTGCATGGATCGCCGGTCCCAAGTCCGGTTAGAAACGTTGGGGGGATCGGATGGCCCTCTGTGGCGACCCTGTGACGGGACCAGCCGAAAGAATGTTTAATAGAAATATATGTCTTTGAGACAAGGCACAATCAATTGCACTGGTCACAAATGTAATCAAATCAAATCGACAGTCTGCTTCTGATTCACACCTCTACTGAGAGTAATCATGGATTATACAGTAAATGCTTTTCTTTTATGATGCACGTTCCACAGACGATTTAATTAATATTAAAAGCAATTTGAGATAATTTGGCTTTTTTTTCTTCGTTAACGGATTCGTTATTATTTCATTATTCGCTGTTAAATCAGAGCATTCTGTGCTACGCTCCGTTTGATTGCACCTTCGGTAAATCAGACCATGATGAAGAGGCTTCAGGACTTTTTTTCCCCCCTCAAAGCAATGAGATTCATTTCACACCATTGTGCATTTGAATACTTTTACGATGTCCTGTATAAATGACAATAATTTCAATCTCAGAAATGGTTTCCCTCGAGCGTCTTCCTCATGCACCGCCTTTGATGTGAGATCTCAAATGATGCCGATGGAGGTTTCTGTGATTTGAAGCATCACAAGGCTGTTAGAGCAAAATATCTCCTATTTCTCTTATTTGTCAGTTCCTGTCAGGACGATGACAAAACATATGGAAGTTAAAGCCATTCTCCGATCGTCCATCTGGAATTTCTGTTTCGTTTCTGTACCAGCTGAGGACAAACATCCTCTAAAGCATAGATTCGAAGAAAGACACCATTCCTGGATCAGTGTAGTGTGCGTACATTTATTTCCTTCAGACTTTAATAACAGACTGTCATCCTGAAAGGCTTGAAATGACATATTGACAACATTACAGCTCATTAAGCATCACTGATTTCTCTACAAGACAATGATGGTTGAAAGCACCATTTTTTCTTAGATGTGCAGAATTCCATAATTGAGTTTTTTTTTCTCTCGTCCTTTTTTGTTTTCTCAGAAGCACGGATCAATGTCCCGCCGCACCTCGGCTTTTTCTCGCACCTCACCAGGCGTGGAAGATGAATAATCTGAAGATTATTTCCAAACCCGTGCACTTCGCTCGGATCCCTTAGCAACTGTCACGAGCTCGGGCTCCACTGATGCGACAGCTTCTGCGAATTGGATTCTCACAAACAGATAGCTGGAGAGATTAGAAGCATTTTCATTCCTTACCTGGTCCTGATTCAAGAGATTCGAAAAACATGACGTGACACCACATGTCCAAATATAAACGCTAGATACCTGAATAAAAAAAAATTTAAGAAGGATGGATCTCATGCACCCAGTATTGTCTTAGCAAGGCTCAGGACTTCACTCGGGAGAAGAAAAGACGTCATCCTGTGCATATTAACATCAGTGTCAAGTCTGAGCGACCATCATTCTCATAGATACCATCTTACTTGGTTTCTACCAAGACTTGTCTCAAGAATTCTCCCAGCGCTATAGGTTTGGTCTGTTTTCATTAAGAAATATCCAGGCATCAAGCCATGCTCTGGTTTTGCGATGATCTCTTAAAGTCTAAAAGACTTCAAAGACTTTACAAATAAATTGTGCAACCAAGTATCTTTCCACCTAGCAGGAGCTGTGAAGCAATTTACACCGGCTTGCATAAGTATTCACCTTTTCAGAACTTTTCAAATTGTATCATGGAATTAAAATAGATTTAATTGAACAGATATTATAATATAAACAGCACACATACATGTGGAAGATGTCGACTCGATATATAAAGTTTAACCGGCAAGATGTAGCACGGAGAGCATTTTCTAATTGCCAGTATGTCACAGCCGTGTCAATATTTAATCGAAAACACCCACCAGACGATGTTTGGATGATAAATCAAATCTTATTCTATCCAATATATAAAACAATACTGACATCTAAAAATAGCTTCCTAATCACTATGCCCCCCCCCCCACTTCACTATTCATACGACATCTTTCTTGTTGATCATCCTGTACATCAATGGGTGCTGCTTCCCCTTGCAATGCTAACTGTATATGGGCATCGGGTGAAGGCCTTTGTCCAGGGTTCAAACCCCTGACCCTCTGATCATCAACCCCCAGATCCTCAACTAGCTGAGCCACTGCTGCCCCACTTCCTCATTTCATGTGTGTGCGTAATGAAGAGCTGATTCAAGTTAAGAAACCCATAATGTCAGACTGAATGCCATCAAAAAGAACTTTAGCACCAGATAAAACACAAGCAGTAATCAGAGGACCAATAAGAAGGAAACATCACAGTCTGGCTGAGACCGCACACTGTCTGGATTCTCTTCCTAACTGCCTGCAAGAAGGAGGAGAAGCAATGCGCGAACACTACTTTAAAAACCAAATACTAAGCCATTTCACCACTATAACGATTATAGTTTTTTCCCCAGATTAAAGGTTCTAGTCTTTGGAAGTCTGGATCTTATGCTATAGAGAATTAGCTTTGATTCATCATCCAAAAATCATCTGGTGGGCGTTTTTGGTTAAATGCCTACATCTCTGTGACTTTTTTTTTTAAAGCAGTATCACATGAGAGGTAGTGCTGTTGTGCTGAATATCAGCACAGCTGTGATGCAGCCATAGGCACAAGGGGGCAGCACGAGTACTGAAAATATCATAGCCGTGCTGATATTCATCACGACAGAATGATCTTGAGTGTGATATTGCTTTTTTTTTTTTATGACAGTTCCACAAATTTTATTTATTATTAACAGATGATTTGGTTAATAATTTGGTTAGCTATCGAGTTATTTTGCTTCACCAACAAATATCCTTTCATGACTGGCGAAACTAACTAACTGCAACTGGCGGAGCTGGTGACCGACAGTTAGTGTAATTAACAGGGCTGAAAGTAGTTTAAAATTCCTACTGGTACTATGTAGCTAAAAGGTGATAAGAAAAAACCATGGAGGTGCTGGACCGTCCCGTACATAAGTTTTTAAGTTTATCTGTAAATGTAAACTTATTCCACTTTAGAATATCAGCTCTCTTAACTTCTGGGTTCCAGGGTTAAATCCCAAAATGTGTTAAATGGAAAGCTGGTGCAATATGTAGGTCAAGTTGAAATAACGTTATCAGATGTGTGTTCTTGCTGAAAGTGCTTCTGTGACTGGTTGTGAATGTGGGTTTTGGCAGGCGGCTGCTCTCTCCCCAGTACTGCGGACTGTACAGACCTACTTTCACCCACGCCGCGACCGAGAGTTAGTGTAATTAACCACTGTAGGACACCTGTGGCGGTGAGTGATACGTACAGTATAGTTATATTTGTCCATGTGCTGTTACCGTCCATTATCACCACTCATAGATTGCTCGGTCGGGACTAACTGCTGTACACTGATAATAAGCAAACGGTTTCCCTGCTACGTCTTGCTGATGCTGCTTTTTAAACATTTTCATTTATTTTAAAATGTACATCTGGGGGAAAAAAAACACAGTTTTCATATAATGCTTCATACATTTTTCACATTGTGTTTTTTTAACAGGTGAATTTAATTATCTCCATGATTTATTTATTTTAAAATGATTGTTTTTTCACCTTATTAATTTATTTTCAAAAGATTATTGTTTTACATTATTATTTATTTAACCCAATATGTATTTATTTTCACGTTTCATTTCTTTTTATAGTTTTATAGTACACATGCCTAATATTTTGACTCGCTATTTAACAATATAATTCACATAATTCACACGTACATGTGCTTTTTTATTTAGCTTTTATGAGATTTGTTTTTGAACATGATTAAATTTGTAAACATGATTTGTTTCTTTTACACGAGCCATTTATTTTTAAATAATTAACTTTTTTTCACAAACAGTTCAAAGGCAGAATTAATTTATTTTCGTGTGATTCATTTTTCACAGTTTTTTATTAACACATTTAACCTCATGGTATTTTTTTTACAAATGATTTGTTTTTAAACACAAAGTCTTTTTACACGATTCCTTTATTCTCAAATGACATCCACAGTTCATTTAACATGTTTTTTATACACATGATTGTTTTTTTTTTTAACACAAATTACACACAATACATTTATTTTCTAATTATTCTTGTATTTTTATGTGATGCATTTTTAAACGATTTGTTTATTTACACATACAATTCTTACACATGATTCATTTTTTAACCCATTGTTTTATACAATAATTTATTTTTATGTGATAAATGTTTTAAATGATTTGTCTATTTACAATTTACACATGATTCATTTTTAAACCACAAATTGTCGATTTACACATGATTCATTTAGTCACCTGATTTTTGTACACAGGTCGTTTGTGTAAAAACTAATTGTTTCATTTGCTTGATGATTCACTTATTTTAATGTGATTACATTTTTTCACACAGCTTAAATACCTGATTTATTTATTGTTAATTTTTCAAATGATTTGTTTATTTACACGATTATTTAATCTCATGATTTTCTTCACATGAAACTTTTAAACATCAATTGTTCATTAAAAAATTTTTTTTAAAACAATTTGTTTATTTTCATGTGATTCATTTTTCTACACCGACTTTAGACTCAGGTGTAAGCATATTTTAGTAAAATATACTTGTGACCCGACAGAGACACGAGCATAAAATAAGGCACCAGGTGCCGGACTTGGCAGAGACACGAGCACACTTAATGAAGTATAGAAACGTGTGTTGGATACACGTGCTACGGTACATGCACCAGCAGTCACGCACACATGTCTAAGTAAGAATATAGACAAATAACTTAAAAGACACACGATCAGTTTTAAGAATACTGAGTTTTATAAGAAGTAGAGACGACACAAAATAGCTTGTGCATCTACATAATGATAAACAAGGAGATACATGAAAAACTTGATATAAAAATACAAAGTATAAGGAACATAAAAGTAAAAAAAACATAGGGGGCCTGGGTACAGTAAGCATCAATAGCAAAATAAAATGCATAAGAAATCACATATCAAACATCGAGACAGAACAACACCCACAGGAAGATCAGTAAGGGGGGAAAAAAGCAGAAATGCCGCGGTTCAGAATTGGTGCAGGTGCTGGAGGAAAATCCGTTTGGGTACCAACAGTTGCAGTCTCGTTAGTTTGTGTAATAACTGACTTTAAAATCGCTCTGAGTGGCAACACTTACATGACAAACAGGCCTTAGAACAGAAGGAGCTGGAGTCCAGACTCTGGCCGTACAGGCCTAAAGGCATGAGGAGAGGGGCTGTTTACCTCCAGGCGAAGTCTCTTAGAAGGACCAGGATTGGAGTCATCCATCCTGTAGTGTGTAAGCCCTCGCTCGTGAAGAAACTGCATCAAGGATATAAGCGACTGACACTCAGCCTGGATGAGGCCCGCAGAGGCCCGGTCCATGGCAGGTTCAGTAGGGTTGTAATGCTGTCCGAGTCGTCCAGAGGGATGCAATGAGCACTTGGGCAAGTACAATCAGCTAAAAGATTCAAATAAAATACGTAAGTACAACAAATTGGGAAACAAGACAGAAATATTGAAATAGTGTGAAAGAGATGCTTACCCATGGTCTGTCGCTTGAGAACTGTAGAATAAACCAGGAAACACCAGGAATGTATAGTAGAATTAAGCGCCACCTTAATTTTTTATTTTTTTTTACATAAATTAAACAAGAGAAGTGTAAAGATAATGGAAAGTAATTTGCAAGAAAAATTAATTATTATGGGAAAAAATATAATCACAAGGTACAGATGACGTAGGGAGTCAGATGACGAGGTATATGACGTAACATAATAGGACATAAAAACTTAAACATAATGGGAAAATTTCTTGGAAAAAGTTACACTATAATGGGTTAGAACATTTGGTAAGGAATGAAAAAAAGAAGAACTGAGGAGGAGACAAGGTGCGCATCCGTCCCCTTGAAAACTGTATATAATGAGTGTGCATGCAACTGTCAGACAGTCTGCTCTTGATAAATAAAACCTGTGATAAAAATCTCCCACACAGGATGATATGATTCAATTTTATTTACACACGATTCATTTATTTACACACGATTCATTCATACCCGTGTGATTTATTCTATTTACATAATTTTCATGAAGCGCATGGACGAGGGTGAAGGAGTGGGGTGGGTGAGGGTTGGTATCTAATCCAATAGCTAACCCCTGCTGTACAGCTGAAACAACTCTCAGTGTGCAGCAAATAAGACGGATGGATGCGAGTTATGTTATACTTTAGCCTGCGATTGAATTATTGCTGCAGGGAAGTACAGAACTCTGTGCTGGTATGTGATCAGTGTGTTTATGACCTTGGTGTAGGCGTGGGTACTCGACACATAGCTGTGTGCATGTTGAGTGGGCGGATGCAAAGATAACAGTAGTTCCACACATGCTGGCTGTTTAAATTATGGTGCATGTGTGTGTGTGTGTGTGTGTGTGTGTGTGTGAGTGTGTGTGTGCTTAAATGGCGCCTGTTAGTGAGGCTGGAGGTGACAGGACTGGCATTCTCTATAATGTGAAGAGTCTAACAGCCACCGGCGACAAGCTCCTGCACACAGCTGGTCCCGTCAACATCACTTTATCCTTCACAGGTCCTGCTCAGTATATGATGATGATGATGATGATGATGATGATGATGGTGATGATGATGATGTGTATGGGTTGGGGTTAGGAAGAAAGTACATATATGTTTTTTTTTTATGAAGTGAAATTAAGATGAATAAAATGAAATAAATAAATAAATAAATAAATAAATGATAATAATAATATTTCATAAAAATAGATGAAGTGGTAAATTTGTTAATTTTAATGAAAGTGATTTCAAGCTAATAAGTGATAAAATCAAATCAAACATGTAACAGCTTTATAAAAGTCTAGCAGGAGAATATGTAGATAAATGAAGGGAGATTTTAGTCTACAGACTTTAATCACAGTGCCGTGAAAAAGTATTTGCACCCTTCTTGATTTTTTTTTTTGCATAATTGTCACATTGGTTCAATTTTCTAAAATACACTCGTTCATCATAAAAAAATATTTTACATAAATACCTGGCCCTAGGTGAAAAAGTACTTGATAAATCATGAATGAACTGTGATTTTCAGAAAGCTGAGTTAAATTTCACTTGCCACACCCGGTCCGGCCATCTGTTTGTGACCTCAAGCCCTGGGTTATGCAGCAGGATGATGATCTGAAACACACCAGCAAAAGTAAGTTTTTTTGGAATTTTCTCCCGGACTTAAATCCATTCCTTAAACAGTCCGTTCATGCTCGAACATCCTCCAATGGGGCTGAATTAAAACAATTCTCCAATGAAGAGCAGGCCAAAATTCCTCCACAGCGATGTATTGTAAAAGACTTATTGGCAGTTATTGCAAACGCTTGATTGCAGTCGTTGCCGCCGAGGGTGGCACAACTAGTTATTAATTTTAGGGGACAATTACTTTTTCATATACAGCTGAGACAGGTTTTGGCAGCTTTTTTCCCCTTAATAAACGAAATCATCATTTAAAAACTGATGATTAAAAATAATAATTTTCTATTTACTCCCAATATCCCATTGTGATATTAAAATTAGTTTATTTAAATAATTTAAATGTGACAAATATGCACAAAAAAAAAAAAAAAAAACAAGGAATGGGGGCACATACTTTTTCACAGCAATGTGTTCTGTTATTCTGCGCAGTTTGACTTGAACACCCTAGACGTTGATCAGAGGCTATGAAATTTTATCGCATCCTACGTAATTATATCGTATTCAGACATAATGTCAATTATTGTTTATTATACTGTATTAGATTAATGTTAATTATTTAAACATTGCAGATTCAGTGATATTGTTAAATATTGAATCATTCGCTTGAAGACAATCTAAAATTCATGGTACAAAATTTACATAAACATCAAACCGCTAGCATTGATGTCTTCATCAGTGTGCATTTCAGAAAATGTTCATATTAAAACATCATTAATAACATAAGCACAATTTCACAATACATTTACATGCGATATATTTCATTCATTACTATTATTATATTCTTTTGTATTCTGCTCTCTTTGTTTCGGCTAACGTTGCATCTCTCGCCAGCTATTTCTCTATTACAGAAACGGAGGTAAGTAGTACAATAGTGACTTAGTGACAGTGATTGCTGTAAAACTAACAACTGACAACGACACTGTTCAGTAAACCTCTACAATTTCCCTGACAGGAAAAATCCCACCTATTCAGAGCATCAAACAGAAAAGTAGAGAGAGAGAGAGAGAGAGAGAGAAAAAAAACGAGTGACTAGCACTTTCCTTTCCTTTCCTTTTTCTCTAACAGGCTTCATCCTCTCACCTGAGGCTGACAAAACACCCGAGACATCAGACGAAGTGTTTCAGTCTGAAGTAACGTGCGATTTACTCGGCTGGAATATCAGATGCAGAATGCGAGTGTGGGAGTGCGGAGCTCATATGTTGTGACACAAGACGAAGGCATTTTCCATTAACGAGGTGTCTTTTTGAAAACACGCGAGCATCTACAGTATAAAAGTTGTGGTGTTTAATATCATGACATCGTCTAGTCGAGCAGTAACGTTCATAAACAACAGATCTGCTATACAGTATTTCACTTTTATTCAACATGTCTGCGTTCACATAACAAGCAACATTAGTCAGTTCAGATTTTTTGATGTCATAATCATATGTGTCTTTTTCCCTGACTCTAATGTGGACACGGACACTGATCAGCCATAACATTATAACCACTTGCCTAATATTGAGTAAGTCCCCTGTTTGCCACTAAAACAGTGATGCACTGAGTGTTTATTGGAACCAGCATTAACATTTTCATCAATTTGATCTACACTATCGCTTCTATTGAATCGGACTACACAGGCCAGCCTTCAGTCCCATCTGCATCAGTGAGCCTTGGCCACCAATGACCCTGTCGCCCGTTCACCGGTTTTCCTTCCTTGGATCACTTTTGGTATGTCAAAAGAACATAACACAAGACTGGCATTTTTCGAGTTGCTCTGACACTGTTATCTAGCCGTCACAATTTGTCCCTTCTCACAGAAGCTACATTTTCAATACCATATTCAATAGCCAATGGTGGCTGAAAGTGGGTGGGATATATTGGGCAGCAAGTGAACCCTTTTTACCAAAAGTTGATGTGTTTGAAGCAGGAAAAAATGGGCAAGTGTAAGAATTTGAGTGACTTTGACTTTTTTAAAAGCCAATTGATGGGACCGCTCATTCATTTCAAACACTCACTCACTCATCGTCTATACCGCTTTATCCTGTATTCAGGGTCGCGGGGAGCCTGAAGCCTATCCCAGGAGACTTAGGGCACGAGGTGGGGTACACCCTGGACAGGGTGCCAATCCATTGCATGGCACACACACATACACTCACTCACACACTACGGGCAATTTTGGGAATTAGCCTAATCTGCATGTCTTTGGACTGCATGGGAAGAACATGCACTCCCCAATGCACAGGCTTTTTTTTTTCAAACAATAGATGCAAAAAAAAAAAATTGCAGGGTATTTTGCTCTGGAAAATGGTAAGAACTTACTCAACTATATTTGCTCTTGAGATTCAGAAGGTGAACGAATTCCAGATGCCTCGCTTTGAGCTGTAATAAAAAGTCACATTAACTCCCATCATGCAGGTCACATGAACACGTATCGTACATATATGAAAATCTAGGACCACATACAGTGCTACAGTGACTCAGATCTGATTCAGATGTGTCACATTAGGGTAAAAAAATCAGATTTGAGTCACTTCAGGCTGGTTATGTGAACGTAGGCTTTGACTGTGTGTGTTTTTGCATAGATCATTCTATTTAAAACAAGCTTACATTGATTATACTAGATAATTATAATTAGTTAATAGATCTTGACTGTCTATTATAACTGACATTTACGTTAATGCCATTTGATCGACGCTCTTATCAAAAAATGACTTACAGAAGTGCTTTATCAATAAATACATCCTGATAGGGGTTCACTAGGTTCACTAAAAATACCATCAGTCTAAAAACTAGAGTTGTTTTTACTTTTAGTCGCCGCTTTATTTGCTTTAGACAGGCTTGTGTTGTGATCTAAAGTTTAAAACATGACTGAGACGGAGTGACATCCCTGATCTGTCTGTTCCTTAAGAGCTACTGTAAAGATGAGTAGGTTAGCAGCTAACTGCTAGGCGGCACGGTTGCTTAGCGATTCCTGTAGCACTGTCACCTTGCACCTCCAGGGTCCAGGTTTGATTCCTAGCCAGGTTCGATTCTCACCTCCCGTGCTTGGTGGGTTTCCTCCAGGTACTCCAGTTTCCTCCAACAGTCCAAAGGCAAGCAGATTAGGCTAATTGGTGTTACCAAATTCACCACAGTGTGTGATTGAGTGTGTGTATGTGTGTGTGCGCCTTGTGATGGATTGTCCAGGATGCCCTAAGTTTCCTGGGATAGGCTCCAGGCCCCCCGTGACCCTGTATACATTAAGTGGTATAGACGATGAGTGAATGAGTGAGTGAGTGAATGAAAGCTAACAGTTAATGTAGCCTTCTTTAGCTCTTATTTGTGTTATAGACCCAAGAACACTCATAATGCCTGCCTTCCGCGTCCCCTCAGAGATGGTGGAACTAGCTGAGCAGTGCTAGAGGGTCAGAAAGAGCATGATGCAGACCAGGGAGTAATAAACGCTTCTAGGTAAGTGGCTGCTGGACTCTTTTTGACTTTGTATGCAAGTTTCAAAAGATTGAAAACAAGTCATGCAGATGCATTCTGGATCCATTGGCACGCAGAGTCAGAAATGCCAAGAGTGAATTGCAGTGGTTCAGGCTTAAAATGGCAATGAACTGCTCATGCACCTGGGTGGCCTAATAGAAAAGAATGAATCCTTCTGATGTTATAAAGGAGAAATTCAGATAAGAGTGTCAGATTAGCAATGTGAAAGGAAAACGACAGTCGATTGTACCTGGTTTCTTCATGGTCATGTACAATGTCCAGTCTTGTCCATTCTGATCACCTGTTTCTCATTACCTTCTTTCATCCAACCCTATTTCCCCTTCAGCATGCATGTGAAAAACTATCACATTGTTTTCTGTTGTTGCATTTAGCAGCAAATATATGCTTTACCACTGTGTGTTATTTTATATTGTTATTAATTTCCTTTCTTTAATCTAATTAGATTAAGATTCAATTATTTGTCATATGATTTTTCACATATCCCAGTTATAAAACTGGGGTCAGAGTGCTGGGTCAGCCAGGGCACGATGCCCCTGGAGCAGATCGAGTTACTGGTCTTGCTCAAGGGCTCAACAGTGGCAGCTTTGGCAGTGCTGGGCCTTGAACCCCTGACCTTAACTGAAACCCAGAGCATTAACTGTTAATTCTACTTCCACATTTAGACCTATGCTAGTTTCAGATATAGTCTGTTTTCCTTGCTGTCCAAACCATTAGTCTGACTAGCTAAAGTTGCAAAAACAACATTTTTGCCAGATGATAAGGGTTGGTACAAAGGCTGGTAAATTAGTGTTTACTTTAGAACAATTAATTAAATATTGTGTTTAAGTGTTTTTTTTTTTTTTATGCTAGGTCATGGATTAGCCTGCTTGCAATTTAACAGTTCTCGTTACATCACAAGATAAAAAATATTAAACGTGATTAAGATTTGTGGTCTCCTTGCACCTCCAAGGTCGGGGTTCGATTCCTGACCCGGGTCTGTGTGCGTGGAGGTTGCATGTTCTTCCAGTGCTTGCTGGGTTTTCTCCAGGTACTCCAGTTTCCTCCCACAGTCCAAAGACATGTAGATTAGGCTGATTGGCGTTCTGAAATTGCCGAAGTAGTGTATGAATGAGCATGTGAGTGTGTGTACAGTATGTGTGTGTGTGTGTGTGTGCCCTGCGATGGATTGGCTCCACGTCCGTGGTGTACCCCACCTCGTGCCCTAAGTCTCCTGGGATTGGCTACAGGTATCTCGCGACCCTGTATACAGGATAAAGCGGTATAGATAATGAGAATGAGAACATATACTCAATGCTAGTTCTGTTGAAAGACTTTGGCTTGTTATTCATAATGCTCCTGTTCCAGATGTAGCCTGTTTAACAATGCTTAATCATGTACTAGCCAGATTTTGCTAGCTATTTAGCGCATTTAGCTATTGCCCCATGACCTTCATGCAAAAAATGTATAAAATGCAAGTGAAATTATTAAGTTGCAGTACTCAAATATAACTCTAGTTCTAGACATCAACTTTTTATTTTCATGCTAGATCATGGATTAGCCTTTTTGCGTTGATGCTAGTTTATGCTGATTATTATTGTTGACTAAACTGGTTATCAGTTATCTGACGGTAACTAATAATAGAAATATAAAGCATTGTCATGGCATTAATTCACAGAGGATTAAAGGCAATGATAGAAGTTGGTTGTTCTAA
>JAQMYL010000017.1:3799983-3812056 GCA_030014365.1 Clarias pachynema | reverse complement strand
CACAGAGACGGGAATCGAGCCTGGCCGGGAATCGAACCCGGACCCTGGAGGTGCAAGGCGACAGTGCTAACCACTACTTGAGATCTTGATGTTGGAGATATTTAAAGAACCGTTCTTAGAAGGTTCCGAGAGCAGGGTTCGTAAACTGGGGGACTGTGGGAAAGCAGCTAGACTCCAAGTGCGATCCAAGTGCCCAAGTGAACCCCGTGACCGTTAAGATGGACGCTAGCCCATTTTCCAGCAAGGCAGTTCTGGTTCCTTGGTGGCACCAACACTTTGCTGGACTAGAACAAAGAATCACTTTTGTCAGGGGCTGGGCGGTGGGATTATCACGAACACAAACTAAAAGTTTGTGACCGCCATATTTAAACCAGGGTAGTGTAACCAAAAACAGATAAGGAAAATAGACGCAACAGGCAGCCCAAATGCTTTCTAGTAATGATGGTTGGTTCCCAAATTAGATTTGAAAAGCAATGTTGAAGTTCGCCATTGTTATTGTTGTTGTTGTTGTGCTTGCCGCTAGCATTTATTAAATTTTTTTTGCTGTTAGCATTTTACTTTTTTTTCGCAGCTAGCATTGCTAAGGAAGTAAAGACATACATGGACGTATACAGCGACGTAATGACATGACTCTCTAGCCCATGGAAAAACAAAACCGGTTCTTATGAGGTTTGCTACTGAACCAGCTCTGAACCGGGACTAGCAACAAGTGTACCAGCACTCGGTTCACTTTCGTGGAAATGAGGTAACTGAGCCAAGTGCCAAAGCTATGTTTTTAATTTTTTATAATAATTGATTTCAAATGGATCACGTATGGTGCACCAGTTTTTATCCACCATCTATCTCGATGATATTAGAAAGTGAAGATTTTTTACAAAATACCTTTCACCCCTTTACAGGTCAATTACCAGTCAAGCGAAATAGCTTAACCAAACCCTCAAGGTCAAGGTCTTCAATCTTCAGTCCTCAGTTTTTTTTATCATAAAAAGCCTCGGAAATGAACCGCAGTAAACTTTCGAATGTATGAAGTCTTCTCCGGATTTATTGATCCGAAGGAACGGGAAGGGGAATGTACAGTACCTTGCGGGTGATTTAGTGAACCGTACGTGATCAGAAACAGGGAGTGTTGAAAACATGAGGCAAACGTCACGGCATCATAAAATATATATATAAAACAGCCAATCCGAATGCAGTTCGCAAATTCAGGTCAGAGTGCTGTTTCTAATTTGCATATTCGAAATACAGAATCTGAATCTTTTATAAACTACATATGATTGATAATCATAAATTCCCGCCGCAGATCTGAAATCTTCGCCAGCGCCACGTCGACGTGACTCTCGCAGATTAACGGCGATTCCAAATGAGCAACGCGCCTCGTAGGACTGAGCGTAATTGAGTGAGAAAAGAGAGATGGGGGGATAACGGACAAACAGACCCCCGCGCACACATCAGTCACGGAATAAAAGGCGAGCCGATGACATGAGACGCTTAAAAAGAGCCGCGTGTTCAAAGGGTCAGCGCTCATTTCCATCACAATCGGCTCTAGCACACCCATCTGTCTGAGCTTGGCCTGCTCCCAGCTGGGTGCACGGGTGTGTGTGTGTGTGTGTGTGTGTGTGTGAGTGTGTGTGTTTATTAGTGGTGTTTGTCTGGGTTGTATCTTTAAAAAGCTGTGCTGCTTGTATGTCTAAGACGCTGTCCGTGGTTCTGTTTGATAGTGTGTTATTGATTATACGAGCTTGCTAATCAGGAATAAGTGCATTTCTGCTCTGTGTGTGTGTATATATATATGTGTGTGTGCATGTGTGTGTGTCTTAGCTCTTTTAACTTCTGCTCTAGCTGAATGCCCTATGCTAATTTTCCTCAGAATGATTAACAGCCAGTGTGAGGTTGTGGGTTAATTTCACTGCAGCAGGAGCTTAATATTGTCAAATTTAGTCATGCTCTGCTTGCAGACAAATAGCCAGCTATCGTTCAGCTACACATTATGTGTGTGTGTGTGTGTGTGTGTGTGTGTGTGTGTGGTTGGTGGGTGGGCACAGAGTCCAGCGACGCGTTGAAGATCGATTTCTCTACAGCCGAACCAAGCAGAACGCTCGCGGAAACTGGTTTGAAACGTACGGTCCTCCATCTCTCCTTCCATTTCTCACCACCTGCTGAGTTACGGCTTCACGGCCGCACACATATCCATATCTACAGTAATCACAAGCAGCTACAAAGTACACACTTTTCATCTCCCGGACCATTATTCCGTTCTTGAGCCACACATTCCCTCAATGATTCTTCACCGCTAAAGGTAGTAAAGGTAGATGGTTTAGACTAGACCGATTTGTTCCCTTCTTCTTCTTTTTTTTTTTCTTTTTCTTTTTAAAAATCGACCGGATGAAGCCGGAGCGCTGCTGAGTCACCTCTATGTACCGTCTCACACCGTGCAACGATCAGCATTCTTGGGAAGAGCCCCGTCCAGCAGCGCTCGTCATAACCCTGCATTACCTTGTTGAAATATAGGACGGCGCTCGCTAATGGACTGACGAGGCACTTCTTTGTCATGGGACGCTTTTAATTAACTATTAGGGCTTTGATGGAAGCCAGAACGAGACACTTGTTTATTCAGGCTGAGCCATTGCGATCATCATCATAATCATCTTGAGTTCGGAAACGGCCTATAAAAGAGAGTTCGCCATTGAGGTGTATCGTGTAGGCTGGTCGAAACTGGTTCCGGCAGGAATTTTTGTTTGCCGAAACAATGTTGTGATGTTAATCCGTAAGGATGGGACTCGCCGGGGAGCAGCCGATACGATGCTATCACGATACCTAGGTGCCGATTCGATTTGTATCACGGTTCTATAAATATCCCGATTAGATATGAATTCTAAACTTAGCAAGTGATTCCCTCCGACAACACACGAAATGTGTGCATAGTTCAGAGTGCACCACCTGCAGGATTATGGAGGAATGGCAACATTTTACCACTGAAAATTTCAGCCAAGAGCTTAGTGGTACTGTCGCTTTGTACCTCCAGGGTCCGGGTTCGATTCCCACCTCGAGTTTGCATGGAGTGTGCATGTTCTCCCCGTGCTTGGTGGGTTTCCTCCGGGTTCTTCGGGTTTCCTCCCACCGTCCAAAAGACATGCAGATTAGGCTAATTGGCGTTCCCAAATTGTCCGTAGTGTGTGAATGAGCATGCGAGTGTGTATGTATGTGTGCGTGCCCTGCGATGGATTGGTCCTCCATCCAGTGTGTACCCTCCCTCGTTTCCTAAGTCTCCTGGGAGAGGCTCCAGGCCCCCCTGTATACAGGAGAAAGAGTCAATGTGGTCATACATGAATTGCCCACAATAGAATCAAGAAATGAATCTGCTTTATACCACATTTTTATTGCCTTTTATTTACTTTGTACAATGACAATAAAGTGTTGGATTTTGCTTAATTTCTAGCTGAATAAGGGCGATGTCATCCTGGGAGAGGATACGCCCAACAGGGTTGAGATGTTTGACTGTAGGGTAAAGCTGAGGAAGAGATGGCACCAGGATAGGAAGAAGGAGTGATGGTAGAGGTAGTGATGCTCTGGTCGATGTTCTGCTGTTGTTCATCTACATGAATGCCAGGACCCAAGGTTTCCCAGCAGAACATTTGGCACATACCACCTACAGTACCTTCCAGACCAAGTGTACCCCTTCATGGAGACTTTGTGTTTTCAGGAACGGTGTAAGGAACATGGCGAAGGGTTCAAGGCGTTGACTCGGCCTTCACATTTCCTAGATAGAGCATCTTCAGATCCGGATCCATTGAAGCCCTCACAAAAAGGATCTGCTGCTAAAATCAGATCCTTGTTGTAGATGCAAATATCATTCTGTCTCCCTTAAGACAAACCCACACACTTGCTTCCTCATGCACCCGGTGTCTGCCACCTGAGCCTCGAAGCAGCAGGCATCGGTTCTGGCTGCGCTCTCCGCAGGGGGGCTGCATTCATCAACCCCTCTGTGTGTCATTTTTTTTTTCTTTCTTTCCTCTTTCGCTACACCCTCTCTTTCCCATGCAAGTCTAATTCCAGCCTTGGTAATTAGTGTAGTGCTGTAAAGCCAGGTTTGTGGTAGGTGTGTGTGTGTGTCCACGGCAGCTGGCTGTTCTCCATGTGGGATCATTAGTGGGTCACATAAAGGAGTCATGCTCAGACCAACCCATTGTCCTCTTAAACCACGACTCAAAGAACAGGAAGTCAGAGAGTGAGAGAGCAAGAACAAAGTCTTAAAGGCTGCCAGTGAAGTCGCATTTCCATTTCTGCACCGTGTTGAATGCATGATGAGGAGTGAAATCCTGGGTTCGTTTCGATCGCTGTAACTTATTTTATCCGTGCGTGTTCCGTCCGCACTATTACTTCTGATAAAGCCAATCAGGGCAGCCCGGAGGCAGTGTATCTCATTAATAATTTTAGTTAGCGCTGGTGAAATGAACAGCGAAGGAAAGCAAACGAAAAGGAAAGTCTTTGGATTTTCACGCACTCTTTAAACTGTTTGTGAACGAGACGTTTTAATGCAGGTGTGATTTGCATCATTAATGTGTTATGTTCCCTATTACTGTATGTAAAAGCGAAAGCGGATTAGTGAACGTCAGGACTGTTTGAATGTGATATGAAGTCATTCTGCATCCTTATCCACTTATTCAGAAGTTATCTATGAGAGTAAACATACAGTACACAAGGATTTCAATCTAAACAGGATTTTCATCTAAACAGAGCCTATTTTTTATAGAGACTTCATATTAGCGGTGTGGAATGAGTCTCCAGTGCGAGTTTATAACATCCAGATAGCTGAAGCTGTAAATATAGTTGGGGTTGTTTTTGACACTGAGAAATTTTTGTGATTTAACTTTACCATTACAAATTTTTTTTTTTGTCTTCAAGAGAAGGGATATAAATGGAACTGGGTAAAAAGTGCAATATCTTGTTTTGATTTGTTTTCTTATATAAAATTGGAATTGTTGTGGTATAATAAAACACTTCACTACACGTTGTAATTTGAAGAACGGCATTGCATCACCCTGACACTGATTATTTTCCTATAACAGCATGCCCTGTACTGCCTTTTTTCCTAGTCTTCCTAAGAATTTAATTAAATTTTGAATTTTCCTGTGAAACGTGGTGGTTTTATAAAATTCTGTCTGGAAGATTTTTAAGAGGTGTTCAAGTCAAACCGAGACTTGTGGTGAAATTGCGGTGAATGAAGGTGTAAAACCGGTAGACACTTAGCCGCGGTAAACCGTGAATCGTGCAAATATTTCAATTAAAGAAACATGAAAGATCTTAGCACCACTTAAACGTTACATGAACTGAGCTATTGCCTACAGTGCAAGCCATTTCCACAGGAATTCCTGGGAGGCCAGTGTTTCAGACATCTTGCTGGGAATTCCGATCGTGGCTCTGGTGTACTAAGAAAACATTCTACCTTGATGGTATCCAAACACTAGTGAAAAACTGGGATGAGTTTATAAGTGCAGTATAGAGAAATAAAGGGAGTTTTTACTCTTATAACTGTGTTCTGTTATTCTGCACAATCAGAAATCCCAGTTTGACTTGAACACCACTTGCAGAAACCACTTGCTGTTGGAGAATATGTTTTAGGCTCAATAAAGGAAAAAACTTACACCAGTTTATATTCCATTCCATGGATCCTGGCTCAAATTTAAATTAAAACATGGTTACAGGGTCACACTAAGCATGAGAACTAATAATAGTGATATTACTTAAAAAAAATAGTTAAGTGTTATTGGACTAATACTAAACCTTGTGTCAAACCCCTGTAGAATACATTTTAATCAGAATCCTCATTGATTCAGACAAAGATTCTTCCTTTTCCACAGTCTCTCCGCCTATGGCACTTTCATTTCCATCTATGAGCATCTTATTACACCTTTAGGGGGGCTTCTTAATCTGAGTAAACGAGCAGATATAATCTGATTAGCGCCGCAGAGTGTTATCAGATTACAGACTCTTGGGGATTTAAGTAGAGAATTAGATTTAGTTCATCCTACGGTGGCAGGCTTTATTACGATAATAACAGTGAACAGATTTCGGTCTTATACCGCACGTTAACAAGGTGTGTTCAAGTCAAACCGGGACTTAAAAAAAAGAACAAAAAACAATGTCTGTGAATATCCAGCGGGTGGATTGAAAATCGATGCATAACATAATGTAGCCAATTTGCGGAAGAGACGGATCTGTCTGTGGGAATTGAACTCATGAACACCACTTTCACGTTACAGGAAGTTATTGCCACATCTCCCATACAATCCTGACCTCGCTCCAAGCCATTTCCGCATCTTCAAGCAATTAAAGGAGTTCCTGGGAGGCCGGGGTTTCAGACATCATGGCTAAAGCGTACCAAGAAAACATTCTCCTTTTATGGTATCCAAGCGATAGTGAAACACTGGGGTAAGTGCATTAGTGGGGATTATATAGAGAAATAAAGGGAGTTTTTACTTTCATTCTATTATCGTGCGCAATCAAAAGTCCCAGTTTGACCTGAACACCCCTTGTATAAAGGTTTAATGCCATAGCAGCTTGTTGCTTGATTGTGTTCACCTGTTTCGTCTTGACATTCCTAGTTTATGATTACGGATCATCCGTGTTCCAAGACTGTCTGCTTGGATTTGTCTAGATCAGCTTGCTGCACTTTCGTTACAATTATGCATAAAGGCTTCATCAGGTATATTATTTCTTTAAACGTTTTATTCTACGACCTACAACTAACCTCCAGAGCGTATAAGACAATACAGGACCGTGCACAGTGCACTCATCTCTACTGTACAATCACAGCTCGCTTTAACCGGAAAGTTAATTCGGGGTTTGTCTCTAGCTTTAGTCTTATTGTCTCATCAACTTTGATTGGGCTGAAAACACGGAGCATGGAGAAAGCTTAGACGTTACAACCAGCCAGCATAAAACACCCTCTTTTCTTGATTCCATTCTTTCGTCCGACCCTTTCAACTCCCAATTGTATCATCCTAATGAAGTCATTATGCACCAGCGCCAATCAGTCCATCCGAGCCATTGTCTTCCTGCAGCACTCATTCTGTGCATTCAGACCGTTGTGTCCTTTGTCCCCCCTGCGGGCATCGGCGATCTCGCATGTACTTACTTACCAAAGGGACGGACCATGAGAGCGACGGACCTCCTGTGGCACATTAAAAGGATCAGAGAGAGACAACAGACCAGGAATAGACATCTGTTCCTGTCTTTTCTTTTACTTAACCCCTCCCTCTTTGTCTCTTCTATGGTGTCCATGCTTTGATACCCAGATGGGACTGGAGTCAGGTGGGCGAAAAGTGACTTCATGCTGCGAGCGTGTGTCTGGTGGACGCAGGAGCTTAATTCCCTCTACACATGGGTTCTTATGGTGATTAAAGCGGGTTTGAGAGCACGTGTGTGTGTGTGTGTGTGTGTGTGTGTGTGTGTGTGTCACTGCATGAAAAGAGCTGTATCTGGACAAATATGGGTATGGGAAGTCCCCGCTAAACTTTACGTTTGCCAGATGTACTGTATGAGACAGTAAATACACATAAATACGATCCACAAACTGGGTAAGAATGTTGTTTCTTTACATGCTATGTATAGAGTTTTACGTAATCATTTTAAATGTAATTAAAGACACTACTCTCCTTCCACACAGAAGTTTACTTCATGATCAGGCAGTGATGACGTATCTGCTGTAGGAATTAAAGATGACTTTTGCAGATGCGGACCCTGAGTGTATAAAGGCTAATCAGACAATGTTATTGTAAAATTTTCATGTCCCTTTATTTTTGTCCCTCTAATAATTTGAAATGTATCGGTCACTTATCTGATTTTTTTTTTATTTTAAATCCAGCATGTTACAGGACTTACTATGAGACATTGCAGAGGAAATACTCATGCCATGTCGTCAGTGTGTAATATCTAATGGGACCGAGCTAGAAGGACATTTATTTTGGACATCTAACAAGCACTGGTGCATGTTTGTTTTAGTATTGCTTTTAATTTAATTGCACCTTCATAAATGCAAATTTGTTCATTTTTTCCATATTTTCATAGTTTTTTTCCCTTTATTCTTATTTTGCTTTGTATATTTATTGGTGTTTGATTTAATTATAATAAAAAAAAATCTGAATCAATTCTATTGTCATTTTTTAAAGGATGTGGGGGATGTATAGTACTATGTGTGTGTGTGGGGGGGGGGGTTTGGGGTGGTACAGTATAGGGTCTATCTACATATCTACATACCTGCCCCTCCAATATCCAATCAAGTCACTAAGTTATGAGGGCTTGGGTTGGGCTAAATAAAAAGTAGTGACTGAGTAATGTCCCGATAGATGGGATGTTGAGATAAAAAACCATTAGGGAAGAGCAGAGTTGTGCAAAGGTACAAAATGCAAATGGATCTTGAGGTGTGAATGTCTCCTGACAAATGGATTATTTGCCATGGCAACAAATGGCTGTACCATGGAAGGATTCCTCATCAAGATACATTCGAATTGGTATCAATCCGGAAGTTTCCTAACTTGGTGGAATTTGATGTATACGCTCAGTGGTACTTGTAGATACGTCCGAAAATCAGTGGTGTATACAGGAGTACAGATACACCTCTTTTCATGCAGTGTGTGTGTGTGTGTGTGTGTGTGTTTTGGTCGAAACAAGTTCCAAGATGCAATATGGCCCTTGACTAGCGGCAGGAGGCTGAGGCAGCGTCTTCCACAATGGCAGCCGGCAGACAAACACAGAGGGCTTAAGAGCTTTCCTTCCCATTCTCCGTCTACGTTTGTCTTTGTCTCTCTCGCGCGCTTTTTCGGGTCTCTCCTGCCAGAATCGCCATCTGCAGCATGACCAGTGAGTGTCCTCATCTGGTTGCAAACACCCCCCCCGTTTTGTTTTGGTTTTTAAACCCCCAACACTCCATAAACCTTTTCATCGGTTGCCATGTCAGTTGTGAAGCCCCTCACTCTCGGCGCTGACTAACATCCAGGAAGGTGGAAACAACAGTGTTGACTTTGTAACCTAGAACTCACACTTGAGTGAGAAATGTGCTTAATAAGTGACCTTATTCACACTGCTCGTGATTTGTTTCTCTTGAGTAAGCACTACAGGTATAAATAGTGCCCGAGTGCAGGGATACTATATATATATGACAACAAGGCTCCCTTAAAGGGGCGGTTTGTATATATGTATAATGTACCTGTGATTATATCCAGTTGCATTTACTGTACGTACAGTATCATAACCAGCTCTATTCTCCAACTTAAAGATGATGACTTCTTAGGGTTTTTAATAGATAAGCAGCCTTTTTCTTTATTGTACGTGGAGTTTATTTATTGTTGTTATTATTATTATTATTATTGTAATAAATTACTGTATGATAATATTAGAGATGGCAGGAAAAAATCGATTCAGTGATGTATCATGAGTTCTTGGAACTTCATGAAACAACACAATGACTCAAAAATCAAATTAAAAAAAATTTCTTTTTTTTCATTTATATATGTTTGCATAAGGGCGTTTGTGGCTCAGTGGTAGCCGATTTCTCATCTGCTATGAGGAAGGCCCGGTTGCGATTCCCAGCCAATGCCCAAACCCCAGACACTGGATACAGCGCCGGTCCCAAGCCCGGATAAAATGGGAGGGTTGCGTCAGGAATGGCATCCACTATAAAACCTAGCTGTGCTAAGCTTGTGTGCGGATCGGACCGTCCACCGTGGCGACCCCTTGCTGGTAGCAGCCGAAAGACCAACGACAATATACGTTTGAATTTGAGGTGGTCGAAACGTTCCTCTCTAATCCTACAGGCGGCGCACTCTAAACTATTCATGCATTAGCAGGCAGTGCAGCATCTTGTGTGGAAGAAGCAAATTATTAAAAAAGTTTGTTTAGAATAATGACAAAATCTAATATAACTAAAAAAATCGCAACACAAATCGAATCGGCACCTAGGTATCGTGGTAACATTGTCATCGTGGCTGTTCCATGTTGATTCCCATCTTTAAGCATCTTTCTGTCTTTCTTTCTTTCTTGCGTAAAGTCAATTTGTATGGAGGTTACACTTGACTTATGCATACAAATAAAAACAATTAAGATAGATATGGAGCTTGAAAAAAAAATTAATAAATAAAAAACCAACAGATGGAGTTTAGTCATGGTTTTAATGTCACTTAGCCTTAAGCAGTCCTCTTGCAAAATGTCACTGCCTTTTGAATTGTTCCACACATTTCTTGGTCCGGTCACCGTCTAGCATCTGCTGGCTGTCGACACACCTCACTCTCTTGTACAAATGCACGCAACAAAACAGATCATCCACGTTGGGTGTATTGACTTGCGAGTGTAATTGCGGTTCCTTGTAACATAATCCTGACCAAGGTAGGTAATTACATTCACTCGCAAATAATTCGATCTCTATCGCCTTGGGGCGCTGGAACGTTTTGTTCACCGTTTAATAGTTTTACTGCAGTACACTGTGTGTAAATTAATCATTTCGGGGGGTAAGGTGGTGGGGGGGGGGAGGTCGGGTTTGGTGTCAGCGTGCCAGACTGCGATGGAGGGAAACGCAGAGGCGGAATACACGGCCGGGGTTCATTCATTCAAAAGGAGATTAAACTGCAGCCTCGCTCTATTTCGGTGACAAATTAAACCAGAGGAGGTTGTTATGAGGGGGGCTTTCCACCATACTGCCCTCCTCTTCCTCAGTTCAATCAGAGTCCTGCTGCCCGTGAAGCTTTTGACCCCGGCCCCCATTCTTTCCTTGTCGCCTCTATTTCCTGCCGATCGGGGAGAATTCATTTCAGAGGGCTTAACCTTAGCAATGTCTTAATGAATAGAGGCCATGTCTGAGCTAAGAAGACTTATGGGGTTCGAAAGCCTCGAAGGTGCTGTGAAAGACCCACACACTCCAGCTTCACATCATTTCTCTGAGATGTTAAGCTGGACGCTGAAAAAAGGACTGGACCTAAAGCCACCGAGTTGATAAGCATCAGGATTTCTGAGTTTTGATTGAGCAACCTATATATTCTCAGACAGCTCAGATAAATCCCTCTCCCCAAAAAAAGCTGTAAGTCATAGTTATAGTAGTTATAGTGTAAAGCAGGAAGCTTTTTTTTTTTCTGTTGCAAGTGCGAGAATGAAAATCATTCAGGAACAAAATACTCTGCTTAAGGTTTCCTGCTCTGTCTCTCTTTCTGTCTCTCCCTCATTATGTGCACCACAGAGCAGGTCAATGAAACTCTGCTGGCAGGCTAGCATTCTCAATATAGGCTTCTTCCTCTTCTTCCTCTCCATTTTCTTCTTGTTTTTCTTATCCTCCTCGTCCTCCTCCTGTTCCTGGTCCTAAAGCTGAAACCATGTCTCTGAGCGTCAAACATGTAAAGTAGGACGAAGCAACACAAATGCATACGTTGATGTTTAATTCAATACATTTCAACGTAATTCATGAATGTGTTAAACCTACGTAGAACCACAACGCTAACCTGCCTTTAAACACAATTTATGTATCTATTTGTTTGTTTACTTATATAATTTTCAGTATTTGACCCCTAGACTTCTAGACTAGAGAAATTTTAAATCATTCATGTTCACATATGCTTATGAATATTTATAGTACTAGCGGAAAAACCTGTCATTGACGGTTACAGGGTTTTTAGAAACGGTTACAAATTAAAGCTAAAAATAGGCAGATGAGCTTTAATGTAATCAGTGATATATATATTTATTATTTCAGGTTGAAGCCCACGTACATGTCTGCCTGCCTTTGTGTATAGCAGAACTCTCTGCCTACCTTATTAATACAAAGAAATTGGCTCTGTTGAGTGATGCGTATAGCCACGCCCACATCGAGGGAAAACATTCTATATTTGTCTAAATAGATCTAAATGCTGTGACATAATCTGGCACATAACTGTTCATAACTTTACTTATACTCAACATTTTGAATTCATTTATGGTGCAGGTTTAACTTCAGGCAAATACCTAAAAAATTCCCACTGCTCATTAAATTCTGTCTAGCCAGTTTTGCGTGATGCTGTGACAAAATCTGGCTGGACAGACAAACAGACAGACA
>JAQMYL010000017.1:3768114-3783737 GCA_030014365.1 Clarias pachynema | reverse complement strand
TCGCGGGGGGCCTGGAGCCTATCCCAGGAAGCTTAGGGCACGAGGCAGGGTACACCCTGGACAGGGTGCCAATCCATTGGATTTTAACCAGTTTAGCAAAAAAAATATTGCAGTCACAAAAAAATATCGAAGCAAACGATTCATGCTGGTTCGGAGGTGCTAATACTTTTGAGAATAAAAGTTAAATGTTTGGCTCACAGCTAATGAGTCATCTGCCGCAGTTTAAAAATGGATAAAAAGAGAGAGAGAGAAAGAGAAAGAGAGAGTGTGTGTGTGTGTGTGTGTGTGTGATCAGGACATGAGGAAAGAGATGCAGAAAGACCGCAGATTGAAAAGGAGAGAGATTATGATAGATTGAGATGAAGCTAGTGGGAGAAGGATGCTGTAGCAAGAGAGAGATTGAGACAGAGTAGTGAAAGACTAACAAGGGTTTAGCAAGAGGAGAATGGAGATGGAATAGAGGATGGAAATGGAGATGAGGTCATGAGGCAGGGATGGAGAGATGGCGATGGAGAGAGAAAAAGAGAGAGAGAGATAACGAAGAACTGGAAGCGGAGGAGGTGATGGAGCTGGTGATAGAGCGAGAGAGGGGAAGAGACGGGAAAGAAGAGTTGAGAAGGATGGACGGGAGATGGAGAAATGGGGGTGAAACAAAGAGATGGCGAAGCGAAGAGATGGAGAGGCGAGGGAAGTGGGAAGGGGGAGAAGATAAAAAAAAAGGTAGAGATAAGGAAGAGATGGAGAGATTAAGATGAGGGAGCAAAAGCGAGATGAAATTGGATTAGCAAGGAACAGAAAAGAGGATGAAGAGATGGAGATGTGGAGATGTAGGACCAAGTGAAAGAGATGGAAAGATGGAGATGCCCTTATTGATTAATAAGGATGGGAAGCACCAGGGAGCAGCCGATACGATATAATCACGATACCTCGGTACCGATTTGATTTGTATTGCGATTCTGTGAGTATCTTGATTCTGTAAATACCACGCCACCTGCAGGATTATAGAGGAATGGCAACATTTCAAATGAAAACGTAGTAAACATTAATAAATTATATATTTTTTTAAAAAAGCGTATATATTCATATTTTTGGTTCTCACACACTGTCTTTTTCTCTATCCCTTTCTCATCCGTTTTAGTTTTGTGTGTATGTGTGTGTGTGTATTTGTTTTCCCCCATCTGAGCAACCACAGGAGGCTGATTAAAAGTCAAACTTGGGGCGTGTGGGCAGATTAAAAGGTCGAAGCTGGGCACCACATGGGGCAGAGTGCCACTGACTACACCACCAGCCCGGGGGACACGCCCTGAATCAGCAGCACTGAAATGAAACAGAGAAAGCGCGAGACGTAAAGATGAAGATTAATTACTCTGCCATTAAAGTTAAGGTGGTGAATTTGAACGCTGCTTTTGAAAACCCAACGGCGGCGCCCATTTGCATTCCGTGCGCTCGCTGTTGCGTCCTGAGTGCAGCGAGCTTGATTAAAATGTAGATGCATAGCCGAGCGGCTCAGATTGAGAAGGGAAGGAGGGAGCGAAAGGAGCGGGGAGGGGTGGATAGATGGAGCGAGGCGCGCACGAGGGAGGGAGGGAGGGAAGCCAAGAGCACGTCAGCTGCTAATGGAATTTCAAACGGACGTGGTTTATTGCTCTTGCGTAGCACCGAGAAGGCTATTTTTATGCCAGTCTCGCGCTAAAAGTCATCTCCCTGCCTTCATCCTTCTCTCCGCGTTTGTCTGTCGCCGCCCAGGTGGGCGCATCGATCCGATCGGCGGAGCTGTAGCATTTCCAGGGAGCTGCACTCTAAGCACCGATGTCTGGGCCTCGCACACCGACCGCGTTCATATTGTCTCTAAAACGCTCGTTGACAAAGGGGATTGAAAGGAAATGACATTTCTTTAAAGCAAGTGCGACTATGTTTGCAGAAGGAAATTGACCGAGATGTATTTTTTTTATTTTGAATTGACCAAAAATACAAATGCTGTGCTATAAAATAAACATCTTACACACACTTGCACTGATTTAAGTGAAATGTTCAGCTGATGCACCAACAATCAGAGTCTCCATTCATCCACAGATTGCAATTATTCCCAGGAAATGAAAGCGCATGAATATAGACTATCGCCACCCAGAACCTGTCTGTGCGTTCTGTTAACGCTGAGTAGCTGATTGCAATCAATAATCAATCAGAACAAAGCTGACACTGCTCGTCGATCAGCTGTTCGACCACACAAGCCGAGCGTAATGTCGGCTATTCCCCAGGACGGCCAGCCGAGCCCAGAGCTGTCAGCTTGACGGCAACCTGCAGCAAAACGAGTCCTCTGTAGCAGCTGTTATCTGATTCGGACCGAGTTTCTTCGCCGCGCTTTCGGTTTTCTGGTAAAGATCAAAAACGGCTCACAGGACATCTCAATGTTCTTTGAGTTCACGCTAAGGCCGATGCTCGAGACAAGGCCACACGCTGTTCATTTGCTAACGAGCAGGCTCTGATTAAAAGCCACAGACAGGGCTGATTGCAGATCAGAGTAAGGAGGAAGAGCCTGCAGCGAGGAGTGAGAGCTGTCACAGCGTGCGTCTCCTAATAAGCCTAACCTTCCATCACACACCAGCGGAGAATGAAACAAACACGAGGACAAAACGAGGCTGATTCATATATAAGAACGCACAAGTTGAGGAGCAACAAAAAGGATCAGCTCGGACGGGTGAGAGCTTTATGCAGGTCATTTAAAATGATACTGTATGATCCTGGGAGTTCTGAACATTAGAGCATCATTTTGGGTCACATGAGGACTAAATGGAGTTAGTAGAACTGTAGGTACTGTAGATAGAGTCTCAGTCATGGATAAGAAACTCAGTATAAAGACTGTTACAATCTAATTTTCCAGCACACGAAAAATCGAAAAATCATTTGGGGTTGGCCAATAACTGGACCAGCAGAGAGTTTGTAATCTGGTGGACCCAGAAAAGTGGACATATTGAAAGACTAATGAGGCTGATCCAATAAACGTATAAAAACGTTTTTTTTTTTTTTAGCTCAGTGACTCTTGTTGTCTAAATCAGAACCATTCCCCAAGTCGCAGATCTTCTGTATTGGTTTATCCAGTCACATGCATCCAATGTAAATTGTTTAACTTAGGGCAGGTGTATACAGATCTAAACTGACCACCTACTCACACAGAAAGTCTGATTCATTTCCGCCACAAACACAGGACGTTTGACCAGTCCCAGCTCCAAAGGAACTCTGACCAATCCCACCTACTCTGAAAGGAATTCTGATCAATCCCAATAACCTGAGAAGGAAAACCGAACAATCACAGCAATTCCAGAATGTATTCTGACCAATCTCAGCCACTCAAGAAGGAATTCTGACCAATCCCACCAATCCCAGCTACTTCAGAATCAATTCTGACCAATCCCAATAACCAGAGAAGGAATTCCGACCAATGACAGCCATTCAAGATGCTATTTTGACCAATCTCAGCCATTTAGAAGGAATTCCACTCAACTCTTATCCACTCCAGAATGAACAATCCCAACCACTCCAAAAAACAATTGTGAAGTAATTTGGACCAATCTCAGCCATTTCAGAAGGAATTCTAACCGATCCCAGTCTCTCTCAGTTCTGCCTGCTTCTGCAGAAGCTTTGTCCTTTCATGGCTACTCCAGAAGGAATTCTAACCAATTCTAACTGCTCCTTTAAAATAGTTTTAACCAGTCCCACCTGGTCATGCAGAAAGTTTGACCAATTCTAGCCACTTTAGAAGGCATTGTGACCAACCACAGCAAGGTACTGTATAAGGTATTCTGCATAGTACCAGCCAGTCCAAATGATAG
Organism: Clarias pachynema; assembly: GCA_030014365.1. Classification (NCBI taxonomy): domain Eukaryota; kingdom Metazoa; phylum Chordata; class Actinopteri; order Siluriformes; family Clariidae; genus Clarias; species Clarias pachynema. Next base: position 3,779,907 of record JAQMYL010000017.1, on the reverse strand, counting down.
TCTGACCAATCCTAGCCATTTCAGAACGCATTCTGTCCAATTCCCTCATAGAGTTATTGACCAGTTCTACATGCTCCTAAAGAGTTGTTTTCAAACCTGTCCCAGACCCCCAACCAGTCCCACCTGTGGTTAGAAAGTTTGCCCAATTTCCAAACTGCTCCCACAAGACTTTTCCTTGAAAGAATTCAGAACAATCCCATCCACCCCTACTAAAACCGACCCACCCTGCCCTGCCCAGCAGATTGTTTAACCAGTTTATGCCCACTGTAGATATTATTTGCTCCAGCCATATTTCTTTAAAAAACTACTTCTCGAAGTAAAGACAGATTACTGTTTTAAACCAGCCTGACCCTTACAGGAATAAAGCATCTAGCGATGATGAATGAATGTTAATGACATACCCTTTCAGCAAGAAAATATTCTATTCAGTATATCTTTATTTTTTTTTTGTACCTCAACCATTCAAAGCCTGTAGCCAAGAATGGCATGACGGACTGACATTTCAGGTACAATACAGCGTAGAATCCAATATTCGCTCTTCTCGACATCAAGTTAAATGGCTCTTAACCTCCAAGGCTGCATCAGAGAGTGCTTTGTTCACCTCTGGCATTCTTGCAGCTCCTGTTTGTGTTACCTCAGATCCAAATGCCATTGCAGATAGCCACATTCTCTTCTTTTTTCATTTCAGAAAAGAACGGAGCGAGTCTGTTCGCGTGTTCTCATTATCGTGCTTCTCTACATGAGGTGTCCATCAGACAAAGATGCCTGCCTGACTAATTAAAGAGCTATTTATCAAGATCAGGTAGACCCGCCAGCGCCAACCCCACTCTCGCTGCGTTAACCTACTGTACAGTAATTGGATGATGTTTTCCTTAATGCAGTCCTAGCACTCCCGTCACATTGATCCACTGCTTAATGGCATGCGTTCACTCTCAGGCTTTTTAATACAGCTGTGTGTTTTCTTGAATTACCACGTGGCATTGTAATACTCTCAGTGAGAGATGAATCTGTCGATGCTAAAAAAACTGCAGGTCAGCAATCTCTCGTGGCTTCAATTGAAAGAGATCATTGTACTAGCTGGTAGCAGTGTAGCGTTTGTTAAGGTACTGGTGGGCATCTCCAGGCTCTCAAGTATCTACAGTGTCTCGGGTCAGCCTCACAGGGTTTCTGTTTGAACGTGCTCTAAATGGACGGGAAGAAAGAAGCCGAGCCGAAATGGAGGATGCGGTGTCTGGAATTGAATGTAAATGGATTACCACAGAACAGGGACCGGCACCCGGCGAGACGCAATATACAATTCACGACACATCTAACTTGGAATGAAATGGCAGCCCTTGAACCCAGCTGAAGGTTGTAGCTTCAGATATCGCAAACAAACAATACATCATCTGAAAACCAAAAAAAACCCAATAAATTCTGAATGAGAGCACGACATGGTGATGCGGTTCTGAAATTAGAAATGGTTCGAAAAACAACCTGCGAAGTTTATCCTCGGAAAAAAGACACGAGCTGTTTCTTCTTTTTTTTTTAAGATTCTGAAAATATGTCCTTAAGTGGTTCTCTGGAAAGTCAGCACACGGTCATTTAAAAGGAGAGCCAAGAACTATTCGAACCGAGAAACCTTTCTGAATTTTACACATGGTGTTTATGCACTTGAAATATTCACATGGTCATTTCATTTAACAAGTTTATTACCGTATCATGTCTGGTTGCTGAGAGGGCCAACACAAGTTTGTTCACAGCGAGCGTCTCGGAAAGAAATGAAAGTAAAAATCCTATTTTTTAAAATATTTAAATGAGGATTCTGTAACCTTGTAAGAAAGAGGGAACTCCTCAGCCTTATTGTGACACCAGGATTTCCCGGCTACGCTTAAAGATAACTTCACCAGTAGAGTGGTTTAACTGGAGCTTGGATAGTGTTTATTAAAGTGTTTCGGATTAAAATACTCTCGATTCTGTCGAAGGATCAGGAAGATAAGATCAGGGACGGTGGTGTCTCAGTGTGTTAAGGCTCTGAGTTACTGATCGAAATGTCAGCGGTTCGAGTCCCAGCTCCACTAGGATGTTGCTGTTGGGCCCTTAACTCTATGCTCCTGACCCTGTGCTCTGACCCCAGCCTACTAACAAAAGCTGGGGTATATACAGTATAAAGAATAAAGAATTTCACTGTGCAGTAATGTATATGTGACAAATAAAGGCTGAAGATAAAAAAAAGTAAACTTATCAACCAATTTTTGCCGAAATTTTACATTTGACAAATTTGCTCCTGCACTCTATAATACCTTGACATGATGGCTGACGTTTCACATAATGTGTTTATTTTCATTCATGATTCCAAATTTTTTATCTATCTGTGTTTACAACTAATTAATTTATTTTTAGGTTCAACTTTATTCAGTGTTTTTTTTAAGTACGCATATGATAAAAAGAATATGATTACTTTATGTGAGCACGACGAGTGATTTCCATGATTTTTACTTTTTTTTTTTGTAGATTCTACCGTGAACTTTCACTTTTGACGTTGTTTAATATTCAATTCTTTCTACGTAATTTTTTACACAGTTTGTAAAATTTACACACGATTTGTTCAGGTAATTAATGTTTTAAAGGTACAGAGTTATTTTCACATGATTTGTTTATATGAATGATTTTTTTTTTTTCCATATAATGCTTCCTTGATTCATCTCATTAATTGAATATTTAATTCATTTACCTTGAGATAACACGTGTGCATTTTAGGGCATACCGATTTGAAATGCATTTTTACATACTACTCACATTTTCGCATGTAATCTTTTTATTTTGTTTATTTAATTTCATTTAATTCTACCTTTATTTAACTTAATTTAATACATTTTATTTACTTATTTTTATGGAAAGCATCCTGGTCTCTCTCTGTCGCTCAGACCTGTGTGTAGTCATCCAACAATCAGGTGTGTTCATGTGTTTTTGCTAATGAGGCTTTTTAGGTTTAGCAGCAGCTCGAGCTTTAAATAATCGAGTCTTTAAATCCAATCAGACGCTCAGATCAGTGTTCGACTGGCAACGAATTAAAAGCCCTTTTTAATCACTGTAGCCTTGGAGAAATGTTAGATTTGTGCCTGTGTTAAGCTTTAATAATTAGAAGACAACAATCTTTTTCTTATTATTACCTCGTTTTCAACACACCTGGGGATTCATTTCGTATTTGATTTTTTTCTTGTAGGACTTGAATCTTGTATACAAGCGAGGATGATGCATCACGTAGGAGATAAAAGTGTACTGAGACACCGGAGCAATAGATGAGACTGATAAATGAACCACCATTTTTTCTCCCCCCTAGATCGTCTTTTCTCAAGGTCGTTTATACGATGTGGAGCTGTAGGCGTCCCCCATCTTAGGTCCAAAGCCTGCCAATCTGGCTGGTGTTCGGGCCACCTGCTCACTCGGGGAAGACTTACTTGATTCCTGAGAACTTGTGCCAAGAGGGAGTTACCCTCACCACCATCCACCATTCCAGCACATATCCGTCCAACACGTGCCAACCTGGCGCCTTCCAAGGACTCGGAAATAATGGAGCCTGAAATGTCCGAAGCCATTTGAGTCAGTAATGAAAAATTTGATGCCTGGACCGAGATCTCATGCCTGGGCCCATATGTTGCAGGATATGCTCTGTTTCATCTATCCACAAACCCTCCTCCTTTCCCCCTTTTTACCGAGCAATCCGTAAAGCCCCGGTTCCATCCAGTCGACCTGTAATGCGGACGACCCGCTGTTGCCTCTCCCCTTACTGCCGGTACTTGTCTTAAATAATGTTCCGTAGCTTAAGTAGAACGTGTCACATGGTCCGGGTGGTATTGAATTCCCCTGATTGTATCTTCGTGGGAGATTAATATCAGAAATGACAGAACAATAAGTACACAGGCTCTCTAAACAAAAGGGTTTGATTTTGGTTTCCCGCACCATCCGTGCTCAGCCTCGCAGGCGAGAAATAAAAGATTACCTTCAGACCACACCATTATTTTTGGTGATGGCACTCATACATCACGTGCAGAAGGTGCCTGTCGCTGGTTCGCGACTACTCTGGAATACAAAGTAGGACTTCTTTCTTTCTTTCTTGTTTTTTTTTTTTCTTTTTCCTTTTTTACTAAGCTGAGGTCCATTCCACACCCGTATCAAGTAGTTGATACCTAATTACTATTCGAGTAGCAATGTTAGACTTTTCTGTTCTACTAAAATACCAGGTTTATACACTTGATGTTGCAGGCAAGATGGGCTTTATTCATTTGGATGCTCTTTTCCTTGACTATATTTAATTCCATCATTTTGCCGTAGAACTAAGAGCCCCAGCACTGGCAGAAAGCTCTATCTCCTGCTTTTAATGCACATTCTTAAGAGTACTAAGAGCATGGAAATGTAAGCACCAGACAGCCATTTTCTTCTCTTTTCTTCTACAATAACTGGCATTGCACACTGCTCCTTTTGGTAAATAACATATAAACTCTGTTTATACTACGGTGTAAAGGAGTCAGGAGTTCTCTGTAGTGGCTGCCAGCTTTCGGATCCAAAGCCCAAGCTGACTGAATAATAGTTGAGCTGTTGGGGCTCCGCCATTAATGTGTAATCATGTTAAACAATTCTGTGACCAGCTGATGTAATGCGATTTTGAACCTGACCTGCAGGTCAAAGCTATGAGATCGATAATATTCTGATCAAGATGCTTTAAATGACTTTTGATGAGATTCACTGAGGTAATTACACCAATACACACACACACACACACACACACACAGTCACCCACGTACACGCGCAGTCCACTCAATGATCGTGCAATTCCATTTGGCTCTAATAGGAGACCTTCATCAGCTATTGATTTGGGGAGTTGCAGAGGCACACACACACACACACACACACACACACACACTGGCAGGATTGCACACCATCTTGCTCCATAGTTCTCTTTCCTCCCTCACTCACTGGCTCACTTTCACTCCACCTCGAATGGCTCTCTTAAGCTCAGATCTCATCAAGCTCTCTTTCTGTGTTTGCCAAATATCTTCTGTCGTTACCTCGAAGGTCACCGGAGAAGTCATTCCAGCTCTGGTTCCTCTCTAAAACCTCATTCAGTGTCGGTTAAAGGTGCTTTATTTTGATTGGTGTCACTAATAAAAATGTGGTTGCATATTCTGGGTTTTATCAAAATACTTTGAGACAAAACCTCACACTTGATTAGGTTCTTCTTTTTTTTGGGTTTTCTGTCTGATTTGTCTCAAGCAGGTAAATTCATTTTAAACAAAAGGATTGTTAAAAACTACTTAATGTATCTAATAAACATTAAAATGTGCTTAAATGCTTACAAGGTAAAAATCTTCTTCTCCTGCCAATCTTTTGGTTAGCGCTGTTGCACTTCCAGGGTGAAGGTTGGAAGGGAGGAAGCCTCTGCATGTTTTCACCGTGCTTGGTGGGTTTCCTCCAGGTACTCCGGTTTCCTCCCACAATCCAAAGACATGCAGATTAGGCTAACTGGCGTTTCTCAAATTGCCCCCATAGTGTGCAAATTACAATCGGGCGTCTTGAAGCTGGCAACCAGACTGCTTAAGTAACTGCCAATATGTCTCCAGGGTGGGGAGTACTGTACGTTGCCCGATGTGCCGGAGTGCACGTGGACGGACCGAAATACCGAAAACTCTTCTGTTCCACAGTCCGGTCCAGTTGGCACTAATGCACCAACTACGCAGAAACTCAAAAGGATTAGAAGTGATACTCACGAGTATTTGCTGACGATGCAAGCCGTTTGTATTTTCTGACTTATATTATATATTATATATTTTCTGTTTAACTTTTTGCAAATTTATCTAAACAATTGAAAAATTAAGTAAGGGTTCCTTCTGGGTTGGGCCTCACATACATTGACGTTATAATATTTCTCATTATGTACAGTATGCATAAATCTCAATAATTTCACATTATTACTATCTGAAGACATTACAGGTCAATACATGTAAGCTATTGACTGTGTGTGAATAGTTTAGAGTGCACCACCTGCAGGATTATAGAGGAACGAAAAACATTTTACTACCTCAAATGCAAACAAAGTTTTTAAAATAAATTTGTGAATGTTTGTATGGCCAATCACGATACATCACTGAAAAATCCCCCCTCCCCCCATTTCTACACTACAGCTTTATTTCCTTCAGTATATTTCGAAATATCAGGAGGTCAGAGGTGTGTAGTGCATTTCCCTGGCTGCGAACCAGACGAACAGTTAGTACGCCTTTAAACCCTGTTCATCATCTCGTCAAGTATTTCTGACATCATCCCCCCAACAAAAGCTGTTACCTTGATAAACCCTGACAAGGATGTGTCGTGTCAGCTGACAGCAGCCGGATAGCATTTACCCTGACTCCAGGGGTTCGCGCAGACATATGAAGTGTGTCATGGTGCATGGAACGGTTATGCATACTTCACTCCGTCTTGACACATGAGCATTTATATGGAAAACGACTGAGCAGGAAGTCGGGAATTATGGGTGATGAGCTTCATCATCGGCGGGTTCATTAATAATCACGACGAAATGCTGAAAAGATCTTTTGTGACTGACGAAACCACTTCTACGGGTTGCTTTATTTCGAGTTTCGAGTCGAACCGATCACTGAGCACTGAACGTGGCAGTCGTTTCATTAGATCCCAAAAGAACACTATTCTCAAATTCATTCTCAAATGACCGGAGTTTTACAGGGTTTTGATTTATGGCTTCACCGTGCAAAAAAATAAAAATGAAATGAAAAGAAAAGAAAAGAGAAAAAACTTAACTCATAGAAATGTTCTTTCTTTGCAACAGCTCCCTAAAGGGCAGAGGGAGTGAGTGGTTTTAAAAGGAAGTGAGATTAATACTAAAGGATAACAAATAAAGTCTTTCCGTGTCCTTACTTAATCCGTACAAACGAACACGTTTCTTAAGATGTCAGGTGCGTTATGACAGAGCCGCTAATGCGTTTTGCTAGCTCCGTACTGCCTAAACAGTCACTAATGCATCTCGGTAGCGTTGCTCTTTCTGAAAAGCGAAAGCAAAAAAAAAAATTTATTCATGCATGCATTTCACACAAAATACCTTTCTTTTCTTTTTGTATAGCGCTTCTGCCTGCCTGACCTGAGAAAAAAAAAGGTTTATTGAAAAGCCTCATTAGGCAGTACAGATTGGTTTGTACCTTTTTACTCTGTTTCGTTTAAAAAAAAAATCCTTATGTATAGCTTGACAGCGACAAAGCTTTAAAGAGTGAGAATTAACACAGCCTGTCTTCACCCGTGAAGCGAGCCAACACATCTTATATACCGCTCTTCTACTTTGTACCGTACATGTGAGCTAGAAGACACCTGCAACCATCAAGGAGGAAAGGAATTCCGTTAGAGATCAGAGTCTACTTATGCCATCTTTGAACCCGAGCCATGGATGGATGTGGTACGGTCTGGATTTCGAGCTCATCTTTCAGCATGTAGACATTTACACCACTCGCAAGCTCGAAAAGTACTGGATGTATTATAAGAAATGTAAATTTGCTCAGATCAGGCACAGGTCTGATGTCAGAACCTTTTCTTGCAAATTGGCCAGAGGGACCAAGATAGAAACTTTATGGAGAAAGGTCTTACTGTACCACAGTTAACTTTGTAGTTTAGAGGTAGAGCAGAACACTGGAATGATGATGTAACTTGATAAGCTACAGTATAGTATTATATAACATAAGGTAACATAAAGTATAATATAAGGTAAAGTTATGCTTCATGCTGTACAGTAAGATTTTTAGTCAAACCAAGATTGTCAAAGCGATTGACATTTGCAGAAGACCTCAAGCACAATACGGTGATGGTGATCTTGAATGGTACCAATGCTTTAAAGAAGGCCGCGCGTCCGTGAATGACAATCCCGGCTGTGGCGGCTCAGAGCCCACCGCAGTCATGCATGTGAATATTCAGCGAGTAGAATGCCTGATCCTTGAAAATCAACAGATTACTTGTCGACAAGTTGAATAAGACACGCATCTGTCTGTAGGAACAGTACACACAATCATTCACCAACACCACTTGCATGTTACAGAAACTTGGTGTGGGAGTTATTGCCACATCCATCGCTCCAAGCTATTTCCACATGTTTGGGCCATTAGAGGAGTTCCTGGGAGGCCAGTGTTTCAGACGTGAAGCAGGTAGTTCCATCATGGCTCTGGTGCACTGAGAAAACTGATCTACCTTGCTGGAATTTAAGCACCAGTGAACCACTTGGATAAGTGCATTAGTGTAGCAGGGGATTATATACTCTAATAACTGTGACTGCGACTTGAATGCTCCTCGTATATACAACTAATGGCAACAGGTCAGAATTTATTATCGTTGTTCCCTTTTAGTGTTCATGTCACATGCTTTTAGTTGGCTTCTGCTCCTTCTTCACCGTCTCTGCCTCTTTTCCGTCAGTGGCCGGGCCTCTGAATTTCAAGCCTTTCGATAATGAATTATCAGGCTTCTACTTGCATTTTGACTCATGACGTGGACAGTCTTAGGTTTCCTAAAATAAACATCTTTACGCAGGTTACAGTAAGACTGTGATAGGCTGTATTCCATAGAGGTTTAGCAGAAATAGACCTCGGGCAAACCTGATCTCGAATGACTGATGCAGTTACTACCATTTCCGAGTCTCTGCTGGTGGATCTGATTAGATTTTTCTTTTGAAGTGGGTTTTTCTGTAGGCATTGCATGGGATTTTAGAAAGCCTGGTTTGAATTCATGACTGGTCAGAGCCGAGTTTATCTACTGAGCCGGGAGAAATAAATACTTTATACAAATTTATAGTTCCTCTGCTGAAAAGAGCCCACTGATGTTTAAAACCAGACTTACCCTGGACAGGAAATGACCTCTGTCTGTTTATAAACCTGATCTGAATAGCATCGCTTGATGGATTGACGATCTGTAGGAAGGTTTAGCTCACTTGGGATAGCAGCAGGAATGTCATTCCAAGGAATGCTATTGTCCTTCACCTGTCATATCTCTGCATCAATTAGACGCACCGAGGGACTGATGGGTATCACATTGGCTCATGTAGCAAATTTAATCAGTGGCCCCCTGAAAGATGACAACGCTTCCATCCAGTCAATCGCGTTCATCCAATTCACCAGTGGTCCCCTTGGATCCTAATTGAATCGCCGTGTCGAGCATTCGGAGAGCGCGATTCATGCGAGAACCACACGCTGAATGTCAGGCTTAATGCATTATTCCATGACTGTGTGCTCCTAAAATGCTCCCTGGCCCACTCTTACCTAACGTCAGGAGGACAACCTGATTGGTCGGCTCGCCTCGTTCAGCAATTACTCGCCTTGCCTGGTGGCATGCGGCTAAACCAAATTAATGGCCCCAGTGGAAGAGGTGTCTTTCACAGCGTCTTAATGATGGAGAAGCACTGCCCCATCCATCATGCCATGTCCTTGTGTTAACTAGACAAAGATGACAGTTCATTCTTTAAAAAAAAAGAAAAAAAGTTTTGATGTTGACAGAGACTATTTTAAATTGGTTTGTTCACTCGTTGTGATGAGGGAAAAGACGCCTGAAGGAATAGAATTTTTTTTTAGCACAGAAGGTTGTGAAATAAAACGCTTAGCTCCTGCTTCATCCCTCTTGTACACTTTTCATCTCTAAGGCATTTCTATGTAAATCCAGGCCCTTTCCTGATGGATGAAGAAATCTCATTTGTTAAAAGGAAAAGAGCTTTAGTTAAAAGGATTTGTCAGTTTTCTCATCACCCTCCTGAACGACGGCTAATGCGCCTTGCTAACTGAACCCGTTTCCCAGTGAGGGAATTGTCGGCATAGGGAAAGCCCTCGTCCACGACAAGATAATGTCTACAGGAGCATATGATAAGGCCAGGAAGAGGTGAGGGGTCGTGACTGCTATGGCTAACCGTTTAGCATGGAGATTAATGCGGACAACCCCCACATGCTTTGACACTACTGCACCACTGACTGAAATGCTGGATTAAAGATGATTGTGCTTGGCTTGTTTTTGTTTTGCCATTTATTTTTCCACTGTGCTAAAGTAAGGGCTTTTTTCAAGGGCAGGAATGATTAAAGATTGTGCCTTGGGGTTTGTTCTGTTGATATAGGCTGAAAAACAAATCACAGGTTTCATAACACTTACAGAATAGTGTTAGCAGGGAGAAAAAAGCTAATGCAGCTGCGCGTCTCATCATCGAGCCTTTATTTACAACTCAATTACAGGAGCTTGTCATAAACATGTCTGAAAAAATGAGCAAAACTGACAACGTATGTCAAATTAGCTTGTCTTTGAAACAGTTAGCAAATCTGGAGCTGCAGTATATCTTGATATTTGTTAGCTTCTCTTATTAAACTGTCTTAGCTTGTGTCTGAAAAGGGTTTTTAAAAAAAAATTCTTACTCTGTATGGTTAAGTTAGCTTGTTTTAGCAAGTCTTGTGCTGTGGTTTGTCCAGTATGTTGGTGTTGACATACAGATTTGCTAGTTAAGCAAATCTGACTCTGTATGTACAGTAGAATTAGCTTGTAGCATAAACTGTTAGCAAAACTTGATCTGCGTGATGAGATTGATAATCTCAGAAACAGTTATGTCTAAGAAGAAAGAAATGAAGTGCTGTAGGTCAAGATAGCTAAGCGGTTAGCTTATTTCTAAAAAGCTGTATTAGCCAGTCTGTCTGTGTCACTTTGGCTCATTGAAAAGGTTGGTAAATCTGATGCTATACAGGTATATCAATATTTGTTTGCGTCTCCTGTCTCAGCTTGACAGAAACAATTAGCAAATATTTATTTATAGGTTGCGTTATTTCGTCTATGAAAGAACTAGCAAATCTGATTCTGTATGGTTAATTAGTTTAACTGAGAAATGGTTAGAAAATCCTTAGCATGATTGATGACAATGCTAATCTTAGAAACAGTAAATCCCCAGATGATCTTTCTTAAATTAGCGCTATGCGAGTTAGCTTGTCTTGGTTAGTTCGAAGTGGTTTTCTTACAGTATCTCTAAAACAGTTAGCTAATCTCTCTCTGTGTGTCAATTTAGTTTTCTTTGACACATTTAGCAAACCTGGTGCTATTTATGGATATTTGGTAGCTTTGCTTATTAGCCTATCTTAGCTTGTGACTTAGCTTGTTTTAGAGACAGTTAGCAAGGCTTGTGCTGTGGTTTGTGGTTGTGGTAATTCTCGTGCTTGGTGTTGAAATAGCTTGTTGTAGGAACAGTTAGTAAATCTTGACAGTAAATTTGACACAGTTTCTCAGTATGTTGAATTAGCTTGTCTTAGTACAGTGGTATATAGTGGTACCTTGGCATAAGAAAGCCCCACCTTACGAATTTTCACCAGTGGAAGTTTACATATTTTTTTCGTGTTTATTTATTTTTTTTGCATTTTGCACAAGATTTAGTGAAGACATAGCAACATGGACCTAAGGATGTTAGCAAGGACGGTAGCATGAAGAAAATGGAGCTGCTTTAATTTAGTTTTAAAGCAGCTGGTGCCAAGAGGAAAAGGTTAACTGAGATTTAATGTTTTGATTGTTTTTATATGCAGAAATATGATTATAGTAATTGGTAATATTGGTAATATTTTTGGGTGGCTGGAACGGATTACAGTGAAACCTCGTATTGCGAGTAATGCGGTTTGCGAGTGTTCCGCAAGACAAGGAAAGATTTTTAATAAATTTTGACTTGAAAAACGAGCAAGTCTTAGTTTACGAGTACCGAGTATCATGTATCACGCATGCGCTTCTTGTTTTGATGCTGAGCGTCACGTGATCACAACTGAG
>JAQMYL010000017.1:3702006-3744044 GCA_030014365.1 Clarias pachynema | reverse complement strand
CCGCCAAAGTGGCTAGTGAGACTAAAGTTATTACCCGCCACAGCCGAATTTTACCCGCATTTGGCGGGTGGGCGGGTACCAATGTCAAGCCCTGTAACCCATATACACTTATATGGAAGCCTTGCTGTATATTTGGGTTTTCAGGTAGAACAAAAGTTATCATTACTTTTATAACGTGTCAGTTTTATCACTACCGGAATATGGGAATGACGTCGCCAAAATGTAGAACTCTCATATTATTATTATTATTATTATTATTATTAATTGATGATAGAAACACTCAAAAAATAAACGGAAAAACATGTGATCATGTGTATGTGCTATTTCTTTACCCATGTGACCCTTTTTTATCATAATTTTGCTTAGTCATGTTTGTGGTTAAAATTAAATAAAACTCAGTTTATCATATTGCCTGGGTTGTGCTGAAGAAAAAGGACACATTAAGAGAAATTAAGCAGATAATTAAGCACTAATTTCATCAAACAATCAACATAAAGATAAAAACAAGTTAAATTCTATATAATGAGCTCATCGGTGGTCTTAATTTGAACACGAAATCTATCTATCTTTTCATTCTTCCGAATGAAGAGATAAGTGACGGTGATCCTTGGCTTTAATAAGTCTAACAGCATGACCTTTCATTTCGGAGTGATGATCTTTTAGGGAACCTCACACACAACAGTGTTTAAAGTTTATTAAGTTTAAAAAAAAAAAAAAAAAAAGATCACGATTTCCATCCTTCAGTCGTTCACCTTTAAAAAAAAACGATTTAAACATGTCGTGAGTTTAATATCGCAAGAAATCATCAACCCGAGATGCTAAATAAACTTGATGAGAGTGTCTTGATATCAGAATCTGGTGATCTCGTTGCTTGGTGTGTATCACCATTTTCAAGAAAACCAGGAATCTGGGCATTTCTCCAAAACAGCTTTGACATTCATTGAAAGGTTGTGAGTCCTGAGAGGCTGATACTGTTGGGTCGTGCATTACGGATCAGTGGTTCCTCCATCGGGGCAGTTAACAAGCATTTACAGAATCCAGCCTCAGATTAAAACTAGGGACTCGAGAAACGACTGGATTTCGAACTGCTGGAAGGGTGAAGAGACTTAACGAAGGACGTGTGAGCGACAAACCGGGCCAGCAAACAGCAAGCAGACAGGAACGTGCTGTAACAAACACTGCTTAAATGCAAGATCCGTTGGACCGCTGTCTCTGATCAGAGAGCAGCCGGCAGTGAGAGGACATAAGGGGACAGCTTACATTAACCACGACTGGCTTTACTCGAGAAAAGCAGGAACAAGACGCGTGAACATGAAGGTGTAGTAAAATGCACAGAGACAGCAGGATTCCACACACACCGATAACATCAGAGTGTGTGATTGGCTGTCTGCACACCCAGAGGACGCTTGAAAGAGAATGTGTAAATCACCTGTCTGAGTGTGTGTGTGTGTGTGTGTGTGTGTGTGTGTGTGTGTGTGTGTGCAGGTTAATAGGACGGCGGGGTCCACAGTGATGAAGTTGTTGAGATAAGCTGGTGGCTAAAGTGGAAGTCGCGGAGTGTCGCCGTGTGTGTCGTGTGTGCAGCCGTGTGTGTGTTTGTGCTGAGCAGAAGAATCGATAAGAGAGTGGAGCGGAGCGGTAACCATGGTGACACAGGCCCGTAATGAAGAGATAAAAGAGATGTGATGATATCAAAGGGCAGATAGAGGGAAGAGCTTGATGACTCACACACACACACACACACACACACACACACACACACACACACGGATGGATGGATGGATTTTTTTTAAAGCTTAGTACACCTGGGATTTAGTAAGTGCCATGAGAAGATACAAGGGGCGTTCGAGTCAAACTGGGACTTTTGATTGTGCAGAATGAGAGTAAAAACGATCTTTATTTCTCTATATAAATCCCCTGGTACACTAATGCACTTATGCCAGAGTTTCACTAGTGCTTGAACACAATCAAGGTCAAAAATTTTTCTCATGAAAACGTTTCACGTCTGAAACGCCGGCCTCCCAGGAACTCCTTTAATGGGCGAAACATGTGGAAATGGTGGTTGGAGCGAGATCAGTAGTGTACGGTGGATGTGGTGGAGTTCCAAGTGGTGTTGGTGAACGGTTGCGTGTACAGTTCCCACGGACAGATGCGTCTCTTTCACAAGTTGGCGAAAAGTTTTTCAAGGGTCCGATGTTCCACTCACGTGAACGACTGCAGGAGGCTCCGAGCTGGGATCGTCTTTCACGGCCTTCTTTAAAACGTTTGCACCGTTCACGTGTTTTCTACAGCTCAGTCTCATCACCCAACATGTCTTTTGTAAATGTCAATAGGTTTTACACCTTCATTCATGAGAAGTTTCATCACAAGTCCCGGTTTGATTCGAACGCCCCAGTACAAGGATTGTGATCTGCGCGCAAAACCCAAGCAGACAGAATCATAAAGCGGGAAAACAGGCCTTGTGGAATATACGAAGGCTCAGACTAAAAAGAAAAATAAAGATAAACCGATCAAATCTAGAAACACCATCAAGAAACAAACCAATAATCTGGAAAAGACGTGATTATCCTTTATCGCTTTAGAGTGTAAGTAACTCTTTGTACGAAGATGCGCTTTGGTATTTCTGGCTCTCTGGCGCGTGATGAAAAAGCTCTTCAGCCTGACGTACTGTACAGTATCTGCAGTCTCTCAGGTCCTGTGTTTCGGACTTCCCTTCCCAAAATGTTTTAGATCCATAGGCATCGCGACTGACCTCAGTGTGAACTTTGAACCAGACGGAGTAGTGAGACGTCTACATCAAAGTAAAGAGTGAAGTGAGCCGGGATTCATCCTAGCTCTTACACACATGCACACAAAGGAGGATACTTTCTTGCCTTTAATCTCTCAGCATCTATTCAGGACTGTATCCCTGAGGTCATGCTCTTCCCATGGACAACGCTGTCCAATCAGATTCCTTTAAAAAAAAAAATAAATAAATAAATCGTATCTTTTCTCTTTCTCTTTTAGTTGCACCTGTCTGGATAGCGCGTCTTTGGCTGGGTTTTTATTTGTATTTAGACTGAAGGTTTTTTACTCTTTTTTACTCGTTGTTTACTCTTTTACACTTCTCTTTTATTTTTCGCGTCTCTCTTTCCTCTGACCTTCCACGGTTTCCTTTTTCCTCACAAATCTCCGGCCTAGTCTTTGTATCTAAGCTCTGTTTTTCAAATGCCATCCCAAAGAAGAGAGCTGTATCCCATGGGTAAATGCTCAGGCAGGGACATAAAGACCGTCGACGAAAGCTGTTGTAGGATGGCTAAAAAAAAAACAAAAAAAAAAGAGACAGTTTTTCTTTTTTTTATTTTATTTTTTTACATTTTCTTTCAAGTGGTTGAAATTTCTGAAACTCTTTTACCTTCATGTGCTGGTGTGTTTCTGTAATGTGAGTAAAGTGTTGAGAATGTTAGCGGTAAGTGATGAAATTTGTCAGACGGTTGGTTTTAGACAAAAGGACGGGTGAAATTACCTGGCTGCGCTATTAGCTTTACTCTGTTGATCTTCCGTGAATTAAAGAAAGACAAATATGTCAAAGGAATGATTGCATTTACAATTTTATTTCACTGTATTAGTTCTATTCCTGGTTATAGTAATGACCGTCCACTGTCTTTTACTGCATTTCCTGTTGTTCTTTGTGATCTCCAGGGTTTTATCTAGATGCTTTCGCGGAGCTCCATATGTTCACTGCATGAATGTTTCATGGAACCTAAAAAGCTTTTTCAGAACTCTATAGGTTCCAGGTTGAAGTGGTTACTGAGGATGTATGATGGGATGAAAGAACTTGCAGCGTGGCGTCATTGACGAAACCATGGATGAACCTAGTGGTTCCATCTTAGGCTCCATCTCTGAGATCATTTTTGTGTCACCTGCCTGCCAGGCAAAGGCACGAGACACAGGGCTCACTATCCGGCGTCTCGCGTCAACAGTTTCTGTCTTTATCAAATTTTTCTTCCATCCACAACTTGGAGCTTCCTTTTTCTTGTGATAGACTACAGCTGAATGTCTGTTCAGAAGATCCTGCTCTGATTAGCTACCTCGCTGAGCTTCCTCTCCTCAGTAACGAGCGGTGCCGGGTGTTACTGCTACAGTATATTCTACAGTTCATGTAGAAGTAATGTGGAACACTGGCTAGTACAGTCGATGTTTAATACTGTAAATGTGCACTAGCTATTTCATTGTGTCTCATGTTTGCAAAGCATTCCTGAGAATTTGACCAAACTTTCAGAGAACCTTTAATAGAAAGCTTACTGTAGATGTGCATCAGTTACATTACAGCGTTACTTTCTGATAAATGTAACTAGTTCGAGTACTTTTCCATTGCAGAAAATGAAAACTCCTTTGTAATTCCTCATGCATGTTGTTTTAGTCAAGACACTTATAATTATTCTACCATCATCACTCAGTCAAGTTTGGCCCATAATCTGTTAACTACTAGTACACCTATCTCACCTACTAATACCCCTATCTCACCTACGCGGTTTCGCGCAGTGGCCGTAAGTACGGTTCATCATGATTCACCGCGGGTTTTGGCGCTGTGATTACGATCTTTCCACACGTCGGTCCTCGCAGACGTTGCAGAACTTTGCGGAACGTCGGACGGTCACTCGCGGCAGAATTAATGGCGGACCTAACGCGTTAGATTACTCGTTACATCAGACAAGTAATCCAAGTACTCTAACGCGAGTTACTTTGTACTTTGTACTTACCAAGTACTTTGTAACGTGTTACACCCAACACTGGTCACATGGAAAGTTGCGGCATGTTGCAGATTGCTCGAATGCAAGATTGTAGAATGTTGTCGTTTGGTCAAATAAAAAATTATGGAATGTTGCGAATGGGTCAATCGCAAGACTGTGGAATGTCACTATTGGAAACATTAGAAAATTAATGCTCGAAATCAAGAGTGTGGAAGTTGCCAATTTGCTCAGACAGAAAATTATGGAATGTTGCGGATTGGTTAATGGCTAGATTGTGGAAAGTCGCCATTGGTTAAATAGAAAACCTCCGGAATCTTGCTGATTGATTAAATCTAAGAATGTTTAATGTCGACAATTTGCACAAACAGAAAACGGAATGTTACCGATTTGTTAATTGAAAGATAATGAAATTATTTTTGCCAGTTGGCCAGATAATCCTCTTATACAGTATGAGTCTCTTAACTTACTACTTTGAAGCAGCCAGATGT
Organism: Clarias pachynema; assembly: GCA_030014365.1. NCBI lineage: Eukaryota > Metazoa > Chordata > Actinopteri > Siluriformes > Clariidae > Clarias > Clarias pachynema. The sequence goes on along the minus strand of JAQMYL010000017.1, from coordinate 3,738,823 downwards.
GAATGAAAAGCAACCTCTATGTTTCTTCGTCTCTTGGCCATTACATAATGAGTATTCCATATTAAATGAAGCGTAATGGTCAAACCCAGAGCCGTATTAAGGGCAGTTTTGAAATTCTCCGCAGGACACATGACTTCCGGAACTCCAGGCTCACTTGTACAGGCCAGTCCAGCCCTGCATCTGTGCCTGTCATGGCACATCAGATAAAATCATTTGTTCACACCAAGTGCTGCTTTGTGAATCAAGCTAGTGCATGTCCTGGCTGTTATTTGGGTGACCTTGGAAAAGGATGAATAAAATATAAAACCGGGAAAGGAATATAAGAACAAACACTCGTGCTCTCTAGGGTTACATAAGAAGCTGCTTAGTTAAATCGGTGTGAGAAACCCAAAGCAGTTATTGCTTTATATAATGAGAGCTTTGGAAATGTCCTAACCTGAGAGTCGTTCCTTTTAGTCGTTGTAATTGTTCGGGAGTGCAATGTTCTGCTGTTTCATAATGCATATACTGTACATAAATGCTAAATTACCACATTACCCTTCAGTTCTACATGATGGCCTTGTAACTCTGATGTAGAGAATAAAATGCAATAGACAGGTGAATTTGATCTGAGTCGTGTACTCGCTAAGCAGCATTTGATCGCTATCTTTGCCCTGAGCTACACTTTTTTTTTTAGTATTAAATTATCTGATAGAACTAAGCTAATGCATTTTTCAATGTCAGTTGCAAATCACATTCGAGGACCGAATACAAATCATGGGGGAACGTCTGATCGTGCATCAAGGCTTGGTTGGGATATAAATGATAATGATAATGGCAAGTAATTGCTGTTCATGGATTCATGATACGAGTCGTTTCAATCGAAGTTTCATCCGTGTAATTCCCAGGACTGTCCAAGTGCTTCTGCTGGGTTCTTTTGTAAGGTCTTTAACTCATGACTGCTTATGGGTGTGTTATATGATATTGCAAGATATGACATATCATGCATATGTTATGAGCCTGAGGTTACAACATACTGTGAAGTCATCTACCTCTGGTGCAGAAAAGGGTTGGAATTCTAGCCCAAGAATCCAACAAAGGTCGCATTGTAGTGCTGAATCTTCAAGTCTCGGATAATTTCGATCAATCCTAAACCTTCAGACTAACTCCTGGTGTCTTTTCTCTACAGGTTCTCAGACTCCCCGTAGTTTTGTCGAGCTGCGTTTCGTGTTGGAGCCCCAGGATGTGGTAACAATACGAGGTGGTGTACTACAGCTGGACTGCCAGGCACGATCTGACCGTGGTCTTCCCGCCATCTCATGGAAGAAGGACGGCGTGCTGCTGAGCTCGGTGGTGGACGAGCGGAGGCAGCAGCTGGCCAACGGATCGCTTCAGGTGCAGAATGTCGTGCACTCTCGTCATCACCGACCGGATGAAGGAGCCTATCAGTGTTTGGCCACTCTGGAGGGCGTCGGGGCCATCGTCAGCCGTACGGCCAGGGTTACTGTTGCAGGTGAGTAAAATGAACTGGGTTAAACTGCTCGGTGTATTGAGGGTCAAAGGAAGACTGGAGCTTACACCAGGGGATTTGTGGTACGGGGCAGGGGACGGCCTGGACGAGGTGTCAGTTCCTCCCAGAGTACATGCACACACTTAACCTAATCGGCATGTCTTCGGACTGATCATAGGGAGAACATGTACACTCCACACACGAGGTGGGAATCGAACCCTCGACCCAGCAGATGCAAGGCCACAGTTCCACCCACTACACCGCCATGCTGCCCTCTCCTGAAAATTAATTAATTAACATTTTCCGTACGGTCCCTATAAGTACAAGCTATATATATTAAAGAATTCTTAGCTACAGAGAACTTGAGAACGTTCGGTTTCTCTTCAGGCTTGTGTGTGTTAAGATAACGACTTCACACTACAGGAATCCCTGGTTTAAAAACACACAGGGGTACTGAAAAAAATATGTTCAAGATGTTGAAAGACTAAAGAAAAAGCGGCTTGTTTAACCATTTAATGATGAGCACCGCACCAGCGAAGTATTGCATTTATACTTCTCTTTATTATTCCCAGAACAAGGCTAACTAGCGTAATAGAGTTCAGCTTGGCAGGCTAGGCAAGGCTAAATTAAACACTTTATTTTACACTGTCTCTCTCTCTTTAGGCATTGTTTTATTTCTTCTTCATACGGTGTTCTCACTTGCAGACCCCAGAATCCTACGCACTGCACATTTTCATATTTTCCTGCACTCTACATTACGCTTCATAACTTCAAGAGCCGCTAGAACCTTACTAAAAGCAAACCTGTTATGTTGTGCAGATACTTTGTAGGAACATTTTAAAAGAGAATCGCGTACATGCTTTGAAGCCTTTCCATCATCGCACATTATTAATCTCTCGGCTTGAGATTAATAACGCAATGAGTCGCTTCGACCGTCCAACAGCGTCCCGTGTTAATCACATGCTGGGAAGGTTGTGATCTCTTCACCTCCCCATGCTGAGTCCAGAGATGGAGCAGACCTTCTGTCTCTCTGGAGAGAAAGCTAGATCTGGACTCCAAACTCCTTCACAGCAGGGTCTGTTCTTCTCGCTGCGAAGCCGGAATGAGACAAAAGAGGTCTCCGCTCAGTCTGCAGATGCCGTCTTGGCTCTAGGAAGCGCTGTAGACTTGGGTGTGAAATCGAATAGGTTTCGGTCCAGATGTCTAGGACTGACGTGGGATTGTGCATCAAAAACCGTTACGGGTCCATCTGGTAGGAGTGAATCAGGGAGACACTTTTAATCTGGTTGACTTGGAAGGAGGTGTGGAGAAGTTACAACATAGTAGGTTGACATTTTGGTATGGGGGCTGACTTGGTAATCAGGGGGTATTAAATGAGAAATATTATTCGCCGGTGTCTTTAAAAACATGCCAAATGCAGCGCAGTGGAGAAGTGGATGAGCAGATTGAGGATTTGGCGCCAGAAATGTTAATCTAGTGGCTTTGAATAAAAGGACTTGATTTTGTGCAGTGGTGCATTTCCAGAGCTTCAGGTACCAGATGGCGACTTTTGGTACAGTAATCTGTCTATGGCAAAATAAAGAGAGACAGCAAAGTAGGGGTATATATTACTAGACAGGAACGATAAATTTTGGGAGGCATGGTGGCTTAGTGGTTAGCACCGTCTCCTTGCACCTCCAGTGTCTGTATGCTTGGAGTTTGCATGTTCTCCTCGTGCTTGGTGGGTTTCCTCCGGGTAATATGGTTTCCTACGACAGTTCAAAGACATGCAGAATAGGCTAATTAGCGTTCCCAAGTTGCCTGTAGTGTACTTTATGAATGCTCGTGTGAATGTTGACTGAAGGACCTAATGGAAGGGGTAAAAGTCGTTAAAAGGAGGTCGTAAAAATGTGAATAAATACAATGGTCACCATTGGCCTCCAGAGTGCCTAGTTGAACTACACACACACTTGTGATCACAGAGGATCAGGGATGGAAAGATTCATTTTAGCATACAAGGTAACCGACAAAGAAGCCAGGAGATGTTCAAAGGACTAAACCAGACATGTTGGACAAGATGTTCATTTCAATTCCATTTTCTTACTACTGTAGCTTCGAAACCGTAGACAACCGTAGACAACAGTTGCACCTTTGAATAGTTGTACTTTCAGAAAAACTAAAGATATGTCAACGTGACAGCATTTTCCCAGGCATTTATGGCAAGTGTGTGTGTGTGTGTGTGTGTGGCATCGATTCCGATTGTCAGCAAGCCCGTCTGACTGCTTATCCTTTCAAGCCAGTCTGCATCAATTAGATCCAAGAGCTCTGGGTTTGAACCCAACTTCACAGGGGTGCGGTAGAGATAAAAATGATCTCAAGTGAGACTAGAGGGACACCCGTCCTATGCCTCGGCTACAAAGCCTCATTATTTGGCCAAAGGGGAGGCACTGAGCTGACGCTTTAGCTAGAAAGCCTGACTTTCATCCGCAGGTGTATTTTCACCGCGAGCCCCAGCAATCAGTCTGTAGCGAAAGAAAGAGAGGGAAAGTAGCGAGTATAATAGGCAAATTTTACAGCCAGAGCACAGTAACCTTCAAAAGGGACCTGCAGGCATTCCTAATGTCAAGACTTGTAGCCTGTTTTGAATTTATGGTTCGTTCACAGCTTATACCTTAAGGCTTCCGGGTCTTTCTTACGCCAAATGAAACCTCTGAAGGTAGACGCATAGCTTCTGCTGTATTATAAGTCAAATCTTTTTATTCCTTCCTTGTTTTTTTTTTATTCATTAAACGAAATTTTTAAACAAAGCCAGCAATCCCTCTCACTTATACTCTATACCGTTTATCCTGTACAGGGTTACAGGAGGCGTGGAGACTATCCTAGGGGACTCTACCCAGGGACACTAGATGGGGTTTACCAGGGGGGAGTTTGGACCTAGTGCCAATCCATATCACGCACACACTCATCGCCAATTAACCTAATCTGCATGTTTTTGGACTGTGGAGGAAACTGGAGTACCCAAAGGAAACCCACCAACCACAGGCAGAACATGCAAACTCCATGCTCACGGACCCAACAAAAGAATCGAACCACCAAAGAATTGCTCTCTAGCTACTAATCAGTACTTTTTATATCATGATTTTATTTCAAGTCTGTTTAGGCTGCAGTCTGTGGCAGGTAACTCACAGTTAGTGCTGGCGAGGACAGTAATTCATTATTCACACGGAGGAACCTTGTACTGAGGAAGCTTGTGTGTATGATGTCTCTGTATGATGCCAAGGTCGGACGCCTAGACTTTAACACCCATACAGTTTTTCTGTGATTACACAAACAAAGCAGCATGTTTCAGTACAGCTCTGAGAAATTCCTCACCAGACAGAATACAGAGGCGGAGGACATCTTCACAAATGCAGTGTTCAGTCGGGTTTCAGTCTCGGTGTGGCTTTTGAGGTGAGAACACAGCAGAAAGACTTGGATGTGGACCAAAACAGCTGGTCACTTCCAGACCTACTGTACATGGCCTTCAGACGATGTTGTTTTTGACTTGTTTTTTGAATGCAAAACCAACAGTTTGGATTTTTCAAATGATTCAAACTACACTGGCGATCCCTGTGTTAAGAACATCCGACTTACTGACAAGTTGAACTTAAAGGTCACCTATTATGCATTTATTTTTTGTTGTCATTCTAAGAGATTCAGTTGGGTGCCAAAACATGGGGGGAAAAAATCCTTGCCTAAAAAAGCAAATTAGATTCCCTCCCCTTTAGTGACCTCATATAAGGGAAACCCTCCCCCAGGTTGTTTCTCAGCTCTGCTTTTCTCTGAGAGGGGCGTGGCTCGGCAGTAGCTCATTCACATACAGTATATGCTGAAACACACTGACTTTTGAGGGAGTTCTGAGACCTGCGTTAACTTAAAGCCATAGTAAAATATGGGACCTTTTAATATAATACTTTTAATAACAGACTGCTATAAAATCTGATTTACGTAAATACAGTTTTTACATATTTAGTTTAGGGTTACCTTGTAAGTGAAAGTCTAATGCAAATGAGAGTGAAAGGAACATAAATACGATTGGGGGAAAATAATTAATTATAAAGCAGTTGGAAAGAGGTGAACGTTTCCTGGAGCGTTCATTGGAAATTATACTGTAGATAAAATATATATCATATCCTGGGACAAATATTTGGCTGACTGACTCTAAATGTGAACCACATGCACCTCTTCTGAGTCAACCTAAAGATAGCACTCCACAAAGGAGCAGATCTCGTTCATCGTTCATAACCCGAGGACTGCCTCTAGTGCAAAAGTGTCCTATATACTGAGTCAGCGGTGACGGCGTCAACTTATAGACTCGTCATCATGATGAAAGTCATCGCTTAATCACAAAGACATTTATTTCCTGGAGCCAAAACAGACAGCCGGCAGAACTCTCTTAGTTTTTTTTTTTTTTTTTTTTTTGGAAAACATGACCTCTAAGGTCATAAACTTGCTCTTACACCCACCTTGCTCTGGGGGAACCGTGTCAAATTCATACGACATAAAACTTTTTTTCTGTTTGAGCCAATCTGAAGCGTCCTCATTTGAACAAAGAACATTACAAAACCTCTTTCTGGTGAAGGCAGCAGCGTTTCTGTGCAGCCTCGGTTTTCTCACCTTGGCAGACGGCGGAGCTCGCTAATCCTCACAGCCTTATGTGAGCTCCTAATTTGTCAGACAGACCAACACGTTTTCTCTTCCTCGTAAATAAAGCGAAGGCACAGAGGACAGACAAATCAGATTACAAGCACATCGCATTTAACACTCCACCACGTTCGTCGCCAGCGTAATCCAGTTACGATCATGAAAAGGTCCCTTGATGTCTGCGCGCACGAGACGAAATGAGGCTAGCGCTTCTGCTGTCGCTAACTTGTTTAATTATTGCGCTAGGGCTAGGAGGTTATTCAGCGCTTCACCGAGAGATTTTTCAGAAGTTTTACAGGAACAACAATTTAATAATCACGATATATCAATGACAATTAGTATTAATTAATGAATATTGAGAGGGCGAGGCCATGCGGGAGCGGCAGGATGAGCCAGTTAATCAAACGCGCTGTATTCCTGAACTAAATTAATAAACAGGAAGCTGTGCCTCTAAAAAGACATTATGCACTTCCTGAGGATTTCTTTTCCTTCTTTTTTTTCTTTTTTCTTTTTTTTTACTACTGAGATCTGCAGAACATGACTCACTCACTGAGATCCTCTGGTTTCTGGGCGAAGGAACTGAAATTTATGCCGATATCTGCCAAATGTGGGTAAAATTAAAGCACACATAAAACCAAACAAAATAGCGCAGAATTGCAGTTTAAATAAAAATAAATGAATAAATAAATAAAAATCCCTGCGGAACCTATTAACTGCTTGCTCTCGGATCTTAACTTGAAATAAGTGCTTAAACATGGCAGGTACACTTGGGCAAAGAAACACATTTGGTAACTTACAAGTGCCAGAATCATTCTGTAATAAGTATGTCTAATAAAAATGAGTATATTTTGTATTTTTGCACATTTTTATGTTTAAGAAAGATGTTGTTTTTTATACACTTCTTGGAAAAAATGTATGATCAAGAACTATATATGATATCTTGACCTTGATTTGAAGAATTTGGTAAAAGTTTGAAGAATCACAACAGAAAAAAAAGTTTATTTATTTTCTTTTTTTTGAGAGAGAGAGATTCAGTTGGGTCCCAAAACATGGGGGGAAAAAAAACCTTGCCTAAAAAAGCAAATTAGATCCCCCCCCTTTAGTGACCTCATATCAGGGAAACCCTCCCCCAGGTTGTTTCTCAGCTCTGCTGTTCTCTGAGACGGGCGTGGCTCGACATACAGGGCGTGTCATTCACATACAGTATACGCTGAAACTCACTGACTTTTAAGGGAGTTCTGAGACCTGCGTTAACTTAAAGCCATAGTAAAATATGGGACCTTTAATAACAGACTGCTGTAAAGTCTGTTATTAGAAATCTTTAAAAATCTGATTTAAATACAGTCTTGAACTTAGTAGTTTAATCTTCTGCTGGTACTATGTAGCCAAAAGGAGAGGAGATTAAACAATGGAGAGGAGGGTCGGACAGTCCTGAGAAATTTGTTCCGCTTTAAAATAGGAGCTCCATTAACTTACAAGGTTTTAGGGTTAAATCCCAAAAAAGTGTTAAATGGAAAGTGCTCTATGTAGAGTGTACAATCCTTTGTTCCACACACAAAGTTTGTTCCAAACTTTAAATGACGACATATCTTTTACTTTAGTACTTGGGCTAACACAACCCCCCCCACACACACACACACACAAAATTAAATTAAATAAAAGATTCCCAACAGTGTTTGAGTGATAGTACTTAGTCAGTAACCTACAGTAGTAACCCAGTGTAAAGATCTATCTAATGATGGAAACTACAAAGCACTTTAGTGCCTTTGATCACGGGTTAGAGACGGATTTGGGATTCAGCCTTTTGTTAGAAAAAACTAGTTAGGTTTGTAGCTCGTGTTGAACCGAACAACATAGACAATTCAGAGGCAATTTGGAACGGGTTTTGAATGTGGGTTTTTGGCAGGTAGCTGCTCTCCTCTCTTTTCGTTACTGGAGACCATACTGACTTACTTTCACCGATGAAACGATAGTTAGAACCCCTTTGACTATGAGTGATACATATACAGTAGTTGAACATCCCAGTGCTGTTATGCTCTATATCACCATTTGGAATCCCTCTCGTCCAATCAGATTACTATCTAATGTACCATAAATTTCACATGGGCTTGTATTGTTGATTATTTTCCTATGGTTGCACATGTTTTATTCCATATGTAATATGTAACATGTTATCAGAAAAATGATTTAAAATCCTAAATGATAAATTCATATCATTTGATTTTGGAAACAACCTTTCGATCAGTTCTTTCAACCACTGTCCTACTGTAGCAAATGAATGTGTAGAAAAATAAAACGAAGCCTGAAGCATTTAGTAAATATTCGCACAGACCCGAAATGTATCCCGTGTGTCTGACGCTGTTCTGAAAAAGAAAAGAAAGAGCGGAGGTGTTTGAAATGGAAATCCGTTGGCAGCCAAAAAACCACCCGTGTCGCCCTTATGCTTCATCGACACATCTGGCACAGAGCGACTTGGTGGATTGTGATGTATCGAGCGCAGAGATTTCACCGAGTCGGGAAGAGAGAGAGAAAGAGAAAGCGAATGAGTGAGTGATGGCACACATCGACGAATGAGAGAAAGCAGCTGACAGCGACAGAAACGGCCAGATGGAGAGTGATGAAGGCAGAAAGAGAGAGAGCGAGAGAGAGAAAGGTGAAAGCAGGACGACAGGAAGCGAGAAGGTGGCGTGATTTAGGCGAGTCCGGACCTGCCTGCAGTGAGTGTCTTCAGTAGGAGGCGTCACGTACGGTGTGTGTCATGTGTGACAAACAGCAACAGGACAATACTGGAGTGCATTAGGAAGCAGCAGATGGTCCAGGATGTTTAATATTGTTCCGAAAAGTCTAGGAGCAGGTGCGTGAAGTGCGAAGCCGTTAAATAAAAGCCATGGAACGGAATGACTAAGAAGACAGCCTGCTCGTTCGACCTGACTGATCGTTAAGAAAAGCTGACTTTTTTTTTTTTATTTCAGTGGCCTTGCCTTCTGGAAGTTTCTCACCTATTCATTATCTCTTTAAATAATGGGTTTAGGGCATTACATTGAATCAGGTGCCAGATTTCATCCAAGCAAGAAATTTCCCCTGCTTAGTGTCTTTTATAGGGAACGAACTCTAAACCATTCCAAATCATAACATAGATTATGTTATAGATCACTTTCTCGCTATTACGTTTTTGACACAGACTTGGCCGCCCTGTTATGTTTTGTTTTTTCTTTTAAATAGGTATTTCAGTGCTTTAGAATGGTCATGATTTCTACATTGGATTTCGGTGGCAGCAGCAGTGGGCACAAGTTCATCGAAACCTGACAGCCGAAGATTAGAAAAAGCCTACGCTATGTTTCTCTAATCTTAAACGGTCCAGTTTTGCTGACCCAGTATAGCCTCAGACTCCAGGTTGAATCACAGACCCCATACAGTATTCTTATTCTGTTGCTCATTTGCATCAAGGTTCGATGTTAGGTCCGTTATGAGATACTCAACAAAGAGTGCTTATTTGAGTTACCATGGCGTTTAAACCAGCTTGAACTGGTCTGAATAGTGGACCTAGAACGGAGTCTTGTAGAACACCAAGCTTTTTTTAATCTAGTGCTTTTTTTCCTCAAGATGGGCGTGGCTTTATGAGCCTCTCAACAAACTTCACTTTTTAAAGTGTGTAGACAGAGTGTGTGGAAAAAACAAACGAAAACGCGACAGAGAATGGCTTACTCCAAAAAAGGAAAGTAGACAATGAAAACCGAACCTTCAAATGTGAATGGACAGATTAATATACAGTACAGTATGTTTATTCTTCCTGTAAATAGTTTAAAACCAGTTTGTCTCTTAAGTTCCGAAACTGTGGCTCTAATAAAAAACAGTATGGTGAAGTGCCACTATGTTGTTTGAGCAAACATACTGTATCTGCAGCAGCCTGAGGTGAGGGCGTGTAAAATACCCGAACTGAGAGCCCAGTATTACAGAACCTTTCACTTTTATTCAAAGCCCAGCAGCGTGCGCATAAAGACTCACTAAAGATTAAAGATTGTTGTTTGTGTTCCATACAAATACAAGGAAATTGTCCACATGTTTAATGTAGCTACAGAAAATTGACATTAATATTATTGAAACGCTATGGAAGGCAGTGGTGTAGTGGTTAGCACCTTCACCTTGCACCTCCAAGGTCCGGGTTCGATTCCCGCCTCTGTGTGCATGGAGTTTGCATGTTCTCCCCGTGCTTGGTGGGTTTCTTCCGGGTACTAGGTTTTCCTCCCACAGTCCTAAAATATGCAGATTAGGCTAATTGGCATTCCCAAATTGCCCGTAGTGTGTCAGTGAGTATATGTGTGTGTGTGTGTGTGTCCTGCGATGGATTGGCACCCCGTCCAGGGTGTACCCCACCTCGTGCCCTACTGGATAAAGCGGTATGGAAGATGAGTGAGAAATGCTATGGAAATTTTTAATTGCTTATTTTTATAGTTCAGTGATGTGATGAGGCACAAACCTTGAGCAGAAAGATTCTCATTATGCGTTCAGCTTTGTTTCCATGATCGTAATGATGTCATCGATTATGAGTTAAATAGCATTTCACCTGGACTTTGCAAGCATACTGTATGTCGCAGTAAGCCATGTAACAGTTGCAGTTATTGGAAAAATAATGAGCGAGAGAGCGGTGTGAGGCAGCTTAACAGAGTTACAGTTAATAATTTAGGATTAATAATAATCCTAAAGTGTTTTATACCTCTTAGACCAGATCAGTTTTGTCTATGGCCAAAGGTTGATAGGTTGTGTATTGGAGCTCTGCACCAAGTATATCCGTCTCCTGCTAGGCCTACTGTAGTCGGGCCCTTTCTTGTGCGTTTTGTTGGTTCGTTCTTTTAAAATAAAGTCAGTACAAAGTAATTTTTATTTTTTTCCCCCCAAAGAAACAGCCTCGGCCACCTGTACCCACTCGGATGCCACCATGCTGGAATTTTTCCCCTCCTGCTGCTGCTTTACTTCCATTAGTTCCAGCTTCTGCTTTTGCCAGCTACAGATGGCAGTGCTCTGCTGGTGTGTGTCTGCGTGAGTGTGTGCCTGTATTGAAGTGTGTTGCTGGCCTCTTTCCCAGCACATACACATAAACACACACGCACACACTCCGCAACCGGTGTGTTCCTGATGGCCAACATGGCGGTCTGTCTCACTCTTGCTGGGACTTTAAAGCCATGGGAAAGCAAACAGACACATCAGTGCACACCAGCCATTTCTCTCTGCTAGAGTGCATAAATATTTTAGAGTTGTCAGGTGTGTGTGTGTGTGTGTGTGCGTGTGTACGTGTGTGTAAGAGAGAGAGAGAGAGAGTGAAGGGGGAACAGGAGGAGGCTGGCTGTCAGGAAGAGAGAGAGATATGTAGAAACTCTTCCGGTTTTGTGGATAAGCAGGGTGCACTATACCAAGAAAAACAGCACTTATTCAGTGTTTTTCTGAATTGTTGTGTAGTCATGGTTTGGACATTTGCATATAAGGGCTGGATGAAACAAAACAAAACAAAAATAAAAAAAAAACTTTATCTGTCAAATAGCTTCAGGAAGCTTTGGTATAATTGGCGCTTACAGTAAGCACACGGTAATCATCAGGTTTTATTTCCAATTTTGATAAATGATGATTTCATCGCAGTTCTGTTTCAGCGTAGTGCTGTGTAAATCCCGCTGCACGCTAAACTAGCTGCTAAATGAAGCCACAGAAATGAAACATTTCCAGCATTTAAAACTCTGACACGTTATGAAATCTGAAATACTCGTGCACAGAGCGGCCCAAGAGCCTCGGGCATCTGTCCTTACGGTAAATGTGATATTTTTTGTTTTCTGTCGTGTCAGAGCCAAGATGACCTCAAACCTAACAATGGATGCTTGAACAGAAGCACATCACCACTTTGCAGAGACTTTCATCCCGAAATCAGTAGTCTGTGGGAACTGGCTCAGAACAATCACTACACTAAAGAAAGAAAATGTCTCTGTATGGAACAACATTCGTTCTGAGAGAACGTTCTTGTATTCACTGCCACCAAGAATAAATGCCAGAGAGTTTATTCCCATTTTTACAAAATGGGACGCCAATTAGCCTAATCTGCATGTCTTTGGGCTGTGGGAGGAAACCGGAGTACCCGGAGGAAACCCACCAAGCACGGGGAGAACACGCAAACTCCATGCACACAGACCCCGTGGTGGGAATCGAACCCGGACCCTGGAGGTGCAAGGCGACAACGCTAACCAGTTTGCCACCCAATTCGAGCGTTTTATACTTGTAAATACATTTTTGACGATGAATCAAGACTTCTTAGAGCCACTCTGAGTAAACCCCACGATATATCTTAATATCAAAACATTCATTTTTATATCGACGAAATCCCGTGTTCTTCTCTCTTCTGAAAATCTCTTCAAAGATTAATTTCAAGCTGTTACAAAGCAGTAAAAACTGGAGACCCCTTAAAAATATAAAACTGCCGCACATATTTTAGTTCTACATCACATAAAAACTTTCAAGCCCCTTGTATAAAATGTAATATTAAGCTGTAAAGTCAACATTTTAGTCAGTTTCAATATTTTTTTAGAGATATTCTTTAAAACTGCCTTGGACATGTTGGGCCTGGAAACAGTTTTGTGCACAGCATAGTGTCGTGCATTAGTAAGAGCACTGATGGTAGCCTCATTGTAGTATTACATTCTACACAGATTATGAGGCATGTCCATCAATCTATCAAGGAACCTCTGTAGTCCGACTAGGGACTGTGGACCAGTGGAGTTTGCATGTTCTACACGTGCTTGGTGGGTTTCCTCCGGGTACTCCGGTTTCCTCCCACAGTTCAAAGACATGCAGGTTAGGCTAATTGCCGTTCCCAAATTGCCCATAGTGTGTGTATGTGTGTGTGTGTCCTGCGATGGATTGCCACCCTGTCCAGGGTCTACCCCGCCTCATGCCCTAAGGCTCCTGGGATAGGCTCCAGGTCCCCGTGACCCTGAATACAGGATAAAGCGGTATAGAAGATGAGTGAGTGAAAACCTAGACGCGACAGATTTTGGCACGGATCAAACTACACTTGACCCCAAAATTCAGTATGTAGTTTGAATGCTCTGTACTGTACCAGGGCATGGATCAGATCCCCATCCATGGGTCCTATTCTACAGCTGGTCTTGATCATGGTGTGGTTACTCGGGCACAAATATATACATATATGTGTGTAAAGAGCAAACCATACCTAAACACAGAATTCGACTTAGGAAAGCATCTGCGAATGTCGCTCTAAATGTTTTATTTATTATCTAAATATTAGGCATTGCGTAAAAGTTGACTTCCTTGCTCTCTTCTTCTCTTTGTGTTTATTGGCGGCTCGCAAACCGACTAGGTGTATACTGCCACCTGCTGTATTGGAGAGTGTAGACGCGCAGTAGGTGTACTCAAGAAAAAGCAGTCTTAAACACTTGAGCATGGTGCAGTGTATCAGGGCACCATTCAAATTGGGTACGGAAACAATCTGTACCAAAACATGAAGTGGACAGCTAACTTCATCATCATCTCCTACGAAATCTGCGTACGCACGCAACACACACCTTGTTATACACTAAACGACGCAGCCATAGTTGGTAAAGTAGGAAGGCAGGCCAGAAGGTCATTCTTGGCATACAGTATGCAAAGTTGTACTCTTCTTCTTTATGTTATAGGTTCCAACTTGGTGCATACTGCCACCTGCTGTTTGGGAGCATGTAAAGAGTGAATGAGGAATCAATCATACTCAGAAACATAATATAATGCTAAACGATGCTTTAGGTTAAAAAGCAACACGTTCAGTGACCCACTGCACGCACTCACAACCCCAGAGACTAAATTATTCCTTAACATATTTAAATTAGTGCTGAGGAAAGCACATCCAAACTTCAGTGATCAAATCTAACTTATCTGTACGCAGTATATACTATATTCTCTCATCAGTAGCAACTTTAAACTGGAGTTTGGTAATTTACACACATCAGACGAAACACTCTCCCACGCACCATGAGTGTTCTCTCAGTTCTGCCAAGAAAGAAGCTCGTAAATATGGAAGACTCTTCACAAGATTTTAGGATCACTTCTTTGAAAGATCTCGCTCTGTGCTTTGAGTCGCCTCTTCCTTTTTTTTTTTTTTTCTTTTTTCCTTTGAATGAAAATTTTATGTTGATGCCAAAACTGTGCAGTCTTGGGGGCTCAGCAGGTGTCCAGTGGACACTTCCTCTCTTTGTCGCATGTACACAGCCAAATGAACAGTGATATATTTTACTATGCTTCCTCTTGGGAAAGGTTTATGTTTGCTGTAATTATCCAGAGGCAAAATTAAAATTCAAAACTCAGTGAAGCACACGGTGTATACTGTATATTTTAGCTTGTATAATATAAGCGTAGAATAAAATAGCTAATATTTATTTCATTCATCAATTTATTGGATGGTCTTTGGCTAAATCTAAAGATAGTGGTATTTGTTTAACAATAGTGAAACATTATTAATCCTATTAAAATAAACTCTAGCATTACTTTTGATTGTGTAGAATAATAAGACACAGTTATAAGAATAAAAACTGCCTTTATTTTTCTATATAATTCCCTACTACACTAATGCACTTATCCCAGTGTTTCACTAGTGCTTGGATACCATTAAGGTAGAAAGTATTTCTCATGATCAGACTGCCTGCCTTATGTTTGAAACGCCGGCCTCCCAGGAACTCCTTTAATGACCCAAACATGTGGGAATGGCTTAGAGTGAGATCAGAACCGTATGGGGGATGTGGCAATAACTCCCAGGCGAGTGGTGTTGGTGAACGATTGTGTGTACAGTTCCCACAGACAGATGCGTCTCTTCTGCAAACTGCCAACAAGTTATGCGTCGATTTTTAAGGGTCAGGCCCTGAATGTTCACTGGAACAACTGCAGTGGGCTCCACGCCACATCGGCTGGGATCGTTATTCATGGAAGTACAGCCTTCTTTAAAATGTTTGCACCGTTTGAATGTTTTACTGCCACTAAGAGTCTCTTAACTGTACTGTACTTGATGCCTTCATTCAACGGAAATTCCATCCCAAGTCCCGGTTCGACTTGAACACCCCTTGTACGATTGATGGATGTGTCTAATTGTTTTTTGCCATATAAAATACAATACAGTATATACTGTACATGTCTATTTCTAACTTTTCCCATAGATTCTTTCTGTAAATTCCGTGCACATGTTTCTTATCATCAGTGTGAGAACCGTGCTTTCTTCCTGACTTGCTCTGTTTGATTTGAGTCCAGATTGCAAAGCTGTATCGAGTTTCCAAGCCGATTTTATGTGCCATATGTATGCCATATGTCATATTGCATAGCAAGGCGGAAACTGGAGGAGACAACCGGATCACATGGATGTCCTTTGTTGCCATGTGACCTTTGTTAACCTTGACTCTTCTTAAAAGGTCAAAAGTTAATAAAATGTGCTTTAATTTGAATATTTATCAGAAATCAGAAATATCAATATATATTTATTGATATTGATATACTGCTAAGGTTAAAAACAATGATGAATTGTTTTGTAATAAATTCAGAATAATTCTTGGCAAACCACATGATGTACAGTTATTGAACAATTCTCAACGGTGCTTTGCGTCAACCTCATCCTGATTTCTTTGTGTCCAACATCTTGGCTCGTCCATTTATCTCCAACTCCCTCTTTCATCCTTGATCACCTCTGCAGCTTCACTGGAGAGATTAGGCATCTTCTCCTCAAGCTGTTAGGGGACTTCATGGGCTTTCAAGACACTGGCTCATGTTTCAGTTGTTCAGTTGCTGACTGGCAGACTGCGATTCACAGCCAATTAGCTGCAGAGATCTGTCTTGGCTAATAGACTTTATGGGCTCGACTTTTCTAGGACGGACATGTGCTGTCGCTGGAACAGAGTGCAAAGGGAAAAGTACAGAGAAGTACCAGAAAGTAAAAAAAAAATAGAGCACTGAAGTTATTTGAAGTTAGTAATTGGTGTGAGGTTTTCTGTCCCCAAGTATTTCTCTACTCCTTTTTCGCTACAAATGGCAAAGTACCAGCCGGAGTGCATTGGACTGTTTCTTACACGAAGTTGACAGTTTATCAGTTACCAGTTATCTTGGTATTAGTAATAATCATCAATGCATTGATTGCAGCATATCATAAGTGCAGTATTAATTTAAAAACATTATTAAGTATAATTATGAGCTTGTCCCTGACGTGCAAGCCGAGGGCGACAGTGGCAAGGAAAAACTCCCTGAGATGGCAAGAGAAAGAAACCTTAGAAGGAATCAGACTCACCATGGAACAAATTGGTATCAGACAGTAGGACCATACATTCGTCTTTGCTTTATTTAAATGCTATAAAGTTGTAAATTCAAAATAACAGGAGAGGTGTTTAAGTTAATAGAAAGTCCACTTTAACTGAAGGAGGATCAGGTACAAAACTGTGCACAGGAATTTCAGTCCTATTTCAGAACTGCAGTCACAGAAAAACTGCCTGCATCAGCCGAGTCCAAGACTATCTTCATGGTCATCAAGTGGAAGCATCCTCAGTCACCACACACATCTCCAAGCAGACCACATGAGCAGACCACATCCTCTAAAGTGAGCATGGGGCCTTTAAAAGTACAACCAAAAAACCCTCCAGATGTGCGGCACCAGGACGAGTCAGACTTATGATTATGAGTTTCTACATTATTCTATTTAAATAACAAGCTTAAGATATGAATTGATCAAAACATCTGGCTGTTACAAGTGTGAGAACCTCTGTTAGCCCTTAGTGTTATCCCGCCCCCCCCCCCCCCCGGGACTCTGTATACAAGATAGACGATGAGTGAGTGAGCGAGCATTTGTCCTTAGTAATCTATTTTGCACCGAGGTCATGTTTTGCCCAGTTACAGCAGGCAAAATATATGTATATAGAAAGACAAATCCCTAGGTAGCAATAACCTCAAGGCTTCTAAATTGTATTTACCTTACAGATAGAACACTAGACAGTGAGTTGTGGACCAGACCGCTGTGTTCTTAACCTCCCCAGACAAATACCAGAGTCTAATTGCTCCACATTTACCTGGCTCATTGTAATGTATAGTACACTACCGCTCAAAAGTTTGGGATCACTTGGAAATTTCTTTCTTTTTATTTAGTGATTTATTTTCTATATTCTACAACAATACTGGGGATTTCAAAACTATGAAATAACACATATGGAATTATGTAATTATATAACAACAACAACAATCAGTTGTTATTTTAAGACATGGAGGTCAGCCTTTCTGGAACATTTCTTGCAAGAACAGTATTGTGTGTCAAGTGCATTTGCAAAATCCCATCGAGCTCCATGATGAAAATGACTCTGATGAAGACCTTCCCAGGAAAGCAAGACCAAAATGTACCTCTGCTGCAGAGGAGACGTTCATTTAGAGTCACCAGCCTCAGAAATCACCCCAGATTAGAGTCATTATGAAGCTTTACAGAGCAGAAGTAGCAGATACATCTCAATATTCACTGTTCAAAGGAGATCATTGCATATTTTCGACGTCTTCAGCATTGTTTTACAGTGTAGAAAGAAATAAAAATCAGGAACGACCATGGAGTTAGAAAGTGATCCGAAACTTTTGAGTGCTTTACTGTTAGCTAGCAACATTCGAGCTCCTTCAGTGGTTGGACTTTGACTGGAATACTAAAATATTAGCAGAAAATGGAATATGAACATACTGCTTGTGATTTATTTCATAATCTTATCAATAAACATGTGGAGAATTGACTAGTTAAAGCAGCACAAATGTTGCTAGTAAGCTAACATGATTAACGGCAAGGAGGTGGATTAGCAAGGTAGCAATTTCTGTGCTGCCTTGATTAGCTTCTTTTTCTCTGAGCATATTGATGAGATAATAATCACTTTTCTTTCCTAACAACAAGAAAAGTGGGCTATATCAAGCCAACTCAGCTTCAATAAACAATATCTAGCTAGCTAATGATAAGGTGTTAGCAAGCCAGCTACAGTTTGCTCAATCAGATAAAACATTTTGTGTGCTGATTTAATGAAGACAAGAGACAGTACAATTATTGTTAGTTAGTTAACATTACGATTAGCAAGCATGTCATTTACCAAGCTAATCAAAATGAGGGATTTTTAAAGTAAGTATCTGATTAGAAGTATCTCAGTTTTTAGATTTTTACACAGGCAGTAAACAGCGTGTGCTTTTGTCCGTCCTTGTTTTGCGAGTGACATTTTATGAGAGATTTGAGCTTCGGTGTTGATGATGAGTAGCAATTATAATGGCGGGACAAAAAAAAAAAGCCTGGTTTGCTGCATTGTTTTTAAGTCAAGTGCTCTCTTCAGTCACCGTGGTTCTGCTTGTCATCAATTTAAAGCATTTACGTGGCAAAGGGCATGTGAAGTGATATGATGGGGAAAGACGAGGCGGGAAAAATACAGCAACAGGCCTAGAATGAATCTGCTTTCAGATATGTACACAGGCATCTTTCTTACATAATTTTTTTTATATATGTGACAGATATGTTGTTTCTACCTTATCCTAATGACTATTGAATTACTATTTTATTTTTTTTGTTTCCCTGTTTCCTGCACTCTATCCCACCTTACACTGATTAGCCGTAATATTAAAACCATTACCATTTAAAACACCGATATTGTGCCGTCTCTGGCTCCTCACGGCATGGCTCCATGGGATGACTGAGGTGTGCTGCGGTATCTTAATCGGGACCTTATTAGTGGATCATCTGGGTGGTGGACAAGGTGTTCTGGTTCCTTTCTGTGCTGGACAGACTTTATTGTTTGGCCAGTTTGTGTGAGCAGTGGTTGCTCAATTGGTTAAGGCTGTGGTAGTTACTGATCGGAAGCACGGGGGTTCCAGCATCGCCAAATTTCCACTGTTGAGCCCTTGAGCAAGGCCCTTAACCCTATCTGCTCCAGGGGCGCTGTAACCTGGTTGACCCTCTGCTCTAACAGCAGCTTCCTAACTGGGATATGCAGATTTGTGCTGTAAGGTACATGTGACTAGTAATTGAATTATCGTTGGCTTTTCTCGGGGATCCCACCAGACGGGTTGGCCTTTGGTCCCCACAGGCATGGATGAGCCTTGGGTGTCCATGATCCTGTCACCAGTTTGCTGGTCTATAGTGATAGACCAAAATAGATAGAGTGTGCCTGGCGGTGGTGTGATCTGTGTATATTCCTTTTTAAACACGTTAAATTAAGTTTTAAAGGTCGTCAACAAAAGTGTCTGGTAAAGTTTAAACTGAAATACACCCTGGCTGCTGGATTTTCCTTCTGTAGCTTTAAACCAACTGTGCCAATTTTCCTAGCCAATCAGAATGCAGGGACTATAAACGACCATATTCACAACTTAATCAAATATTTTTTTAAGCTTTTGACACTTTAAATTTCTGCCAAATAAAATAAGGGGAAAATATACATAGGAGCATTATTTCACTATGACATCCTTAATATAGAAAATCAACTGAGAGATGAAGAAGGCTAGGTTAGTGCTTAGCAGGTACGCGCTGCTTATTAGCCTAGTATTATTTATGGTAGCTCTTAAAAACGGCGTCCAGAGAACAACACTTACATTTGGGGAATATCTGATTGGCTTTTTAAAACCAATGCCAGGACAAAAATGGAAAAGGACAATAGTTTGTTTTTTTCCCCCCTGCAGACTCGTCTGAATGTCTTAACATAACCACAAAAGTGAATTTCGAATAACACATCCTCTTTAAGCTATTTTAATGTATGAAAGGTATTATATCCTGTAAATCGTTATTCATGAGATAATCTTAAAAAAAAAAAAATTTATCATTCACTGCGACTGCGCAGAACGTAAATGCTGAATTTTATGAATTACATTTTTATTCTTGATTTTTATTAAATGCTAATGATATTTGTGCCATTAGCATGCGTAAATCTGTTTATGGCTCCAATTAGAGGAAGAAAGTCTCCGTATTAGCCTCGGCGAGCAGAGCGCTAGACGTACTTAAAGGCTTAATGAGTGGTTTTAGGATGATAAAATGGCGCTGGATTCTCGAATATCGTTTCGAGTAAACACGATTAGAATTCAGATGGTTGACCATTTGAAGGGAGGAAAGGCCGACAAGGCGGGTTAAAAAGCGCTAAACGCTTTGTTTTCATTTTTATCGCGTGTAAACACTCCAATCAAAAGCCCTCTTCATTTGACTTGCAATGAGCTATGATAGCGGGTCTGAGCAAACGCAGGACCAGAAATAGGGCGCTTTGGCAATCAGCGAGCGCATACCATCGAGCCAGTGTAAACAACGCGGCAATAAATGGCTAAATCGTCTCTCGGGTTGCAGCTTTATGTATTTAAGCAATCAGTGTGAGTAAAACTATTGGCACTGTGCTCCTACCTCATCCTTTGCCTCCTTTAGACACTGAGAATTGATTTCTCAATAATTTTCTTAAGCTTTTGTTTATATTTATATCTGAGTGCCGCTGTTGATGCTGCCAAAAAACCCTGCCTTGTCTACAGTAGCTGTGATGTTGGAGAAAGTGGAAAAAGCAAAGATTTTTATTTTATTTGTAATACAGAAAATGCATTTCTCAACATAGTGCGAGATCCTGATTTAGGGTAAATCAATAATATACACAAACTCACTAAGAACCTTAATCCGATATACTGCATCCAATGATGCAATGTAAAAAATGGTGGGTCAAAAATAAACACGTACAGTATTCATCAATAACACCTGGGGTACTTTTGTCTGACTCGCTTTGTATTTTTAGTCTACAGTATATCAGTCTCAGGAGCAGCCTGAAATAAAATTGCAGCTCTCGTCCTGCCTCTCAGTGGGGTTGTAAAGGTCCTGTATATTAAAATTTCTTCAACAAGTTAACACAGGTCTCAGAGCTCCCCCAAAGTGTGTGTGTATGTGTGTGTGTTAATACTCCAGCTGAAAAACCTCTTAGATATGTATTTTTTTTTATTCCTTCAAACTCTTTTTTCACTCCCTCTCCAAACATGCCATTTCGGTGTCTATGGAAATGAGCCACCGCTGAACCACGTCCCTCCAGACAACAGCAAAGCTAAGCAACGAGCCAGGAAGAAGTATATTATTATATATTTTATATAAGAATGAAAAGCAGGAAATCTGAATGTCTCACTGTAAAGGTAATTTTGCATTATCCTGTACAGGGTCACAGGGGCCTGAAGCCTTTCCCAGGACTTTGGGCACAAGGCGGGGTGCCAATCCATTGCAGGGCACACTCTGGGCACACTAATTAGCCTAATCTGCATGTCTCTGGAGTACCCGGAAAAAACCCATCAAGCATGGGGAGAACATGCTCCAACAACTCCACGAGGCGGGAATCGAACCCTCGACCCTGGAGGTGTTAGGCCACAGTGCCAGCCACTACAATGCTGCCTAATTATTTATTTTGGAATTAAGATCTTTTTCTTTATTAAAACGATTTCTGTTAAGGGGTGCAGGTGTTTTTTTCATTG
Organism: Clarias pachynema; assembly: GCA_030014365.1. Lineage (NCBI taxonomy): Eukaryota > Metazoa > Chordata > Actinopteri > Siluriformes > Clariidae > Clarias > Clarias pachynema. The sequence continues at coordinate 3,717,195 of JAQMYL010000017.1, read as the reverse complement.
TAAAGTAGCATAAAAATTATTTCACATGATCATTTTCCTGGACGTTTTCTGCATTCTGTCGAATCCCAAATGACTCAAAATTCAAACACAGCTCTGGCTGTGAAAACTCATGTTGAAAAGTGCTGTATATTGAATAACAGAAATAAAAAAGGATAAGAAATATAAAAATAACAATGAAATAAAATAACAAATAAAACAGCCAGACAAACAAAACAAGAAATTGTGTCAGACGTGTCAGACTATCTTACTGTCTGTAGAGCGACACAGGGAACAGGGAAGTAAAAAGAAAGTTTCCAGACACTATATAGTGAAATGAACACGAGCGTGACGAACCGGGCCGTGTGTAACCGATTTATTCAGGTCAGTAATGAGATAACCAGGCTAGCGTGCGTTCTGTACCACAGTGTACTTAAACCGTTCTGCCTACTCTACTGCTTGTTGAGGGAATGTTGGATAGTTAAAGGAACTTCCCTTAACCAAATGGATCACCCTGTGACATGACCTACGCAGACGCATCACTTCCTGCGTGTGTTATCCTGGTAACGAAATCACATGGGACATCAATTGCTGCTAAATGGAAATATATCTACCCAACTACTTCACTCTGACACCCAGGGGCCACTCCTACTTCACTGGTACTAATAGGTCATAGGCAACGCCTACTTAAATGATGCTGACATACTGAGGCCACGCCCACATATATTGTATTGAAACACAGAGGCCACGCCTACTAAACTTGTACTGACACGTTGAGGCCATGCCTACTTCACCTGTACATCCACACCCAATAGCCACGCCCACATCACTGAAGTAGCACCGGCCACAGTGCACAAAGGCCACGCCTACATATCCACTAATAGCCACATAGGCCACACCGACTTCACTAGTAATAATAGGTCATAGGTCATGCCTACTTAAATGATACTGACATACTAAGGCCACGCCCATATATCTTGTACTGACACAGAGGCCACGCCTACTAAACTTGTACTGACACGTTGAGGCCATGTCCACTTCACTTGTACGCTCACGTCACTAAAGTAGCACTGCCTTACACAAAGGCCACGCCCACATTTCCACTAATAGCCACATAGGCCACACCTACTTCTCTCATATTAGCAGTTGCGTCGCTGGATTAGAGCAACTGCGTTATAAATAATGAGATCAACAGTGTAATCCATGTCAAATCTCACATCAAGCTCAAACAAAACTTTCCCACAGTTCTTTCTCGTCTTCTCGTCTCATCATCGCTCCCAGTCCTGCTGAGACACGAGGCTAAATGGCGTGCCTCTGCTTTCACTGAAGCGATTTCTGTCAAAAGAAACGTTCACAGATCCAGCAGGCCGTCTCTACACTCCGGCACGTGCATTCGATATCAAGAAACGATGACGCACACCGCATACGGTACTAACGCATTCTCTCTGATCTCCAAGACGCTGCTAGCTCATCACTAGCGTTTCAGAATTATTTATTCCGTCCTAACTGCTTCACCTTGCAGCTCATATTAGTAAATGATGGCATGAAGGATTTCCATCAGTGGTTTAATCCAAGCTCGGGGCTTTTCTCTTGGTCCGTCTCTCTCTTTGTGTTGCTGAACGAGGAGAAAGCTTGAATTTACGAGGGCTGGCTAATGACCATGGAGAGTGATGGAGTAAAAAAAAAAAGAGAGAGATGAAGAAAAGGTTGAAGTGAGATTTATCTATCCAGCCCCGAGCGACTCTGTGTCTGCGCTAATGCCCTTCATTCTCGCTTTTATACCGACCCGGCTAAAGTGCTGACTCAGCCCTTGGAAAAAAGAGCGATGCTAGCTCCAGTGCAACGTTCACAGACTAGCTGGCTGTAATGCATGCGATAATAACCTGCTTACAGTTTTTCATTCTCATTCATTTTTCTCTCTCTCTCTTTTACTTTTTGTTTTTTTATCCCTGACCTCCAGTGCCCTACTTCCTCCCGTCTATCTTTCACGCTTATTCGATGTAGCATCTCTTTTGTTTGCGTTCGTTCGCATGCAGAGACGCACTAAATCAGAGCATCGTAATGAAGTCGTGTAAGTGCAGAGCCGAATTTCGCTCGCTCTTCCTCCCACACGCCGCAGTGAAGCTTTCCATTACAGCAGGTGAAATATTAAGACGAATGCATTCGATTTTGTAGGTGTAGGTGTAGAGGGTTGTGTGTCGAGGAGAGGTGAGGTGAGGAGACGACTGCTAGGCTCAGACACGGTGGATTTCCGCTCCGTGTACGTTAGCGGGAAAACTCCAGAGTGAAGCAAACAGCAGGACTTTGTTCAGCGTGGGTGTGCGAGAATATTCAGCGTTCATACAGCTGGAGATATTTCAACTTTGTGAAGGTTTAAGAATGATAGACGCTTATTAATAACCTCCAGACGTTCGGGATGTAGCTCAGTGTGCTTCGCAGTACGTGGGGGGAAAAACATCTCTTTATGAACACATTGACATCAAAATTTCAGTTTTGAGAAAATCATTTGAGAAGCAGAAAGTATTGCATACTGTTACAAAAAACTGTGCGTGGTTTCTTTTACTCACCAAGGTGTCAGTGAACACAAATGCCAAATTTTTGCCACAGTTGTTATGCAAAACGCTATAACTCCTCCACATCCTCCACAGTTTTGCCAAATGCAAGATCTTTCCACATATACAGTACTGTAGTACATATGTCATGTATCTTGCACACAAAACATTGTCTCTGTGCTTAATTCTTTTATGAATATTATTTTTCATAAGTGCATAATGGCTCCTAAATAATATTCGAAATTTTTGAGAACATAAAATATATTGAAAAGAATTTACATCTTACAATTTATTCCAGTTTCAGTAAATGTATTAGTAAAATAATACAATATATTGTAATTGATATTCATACTTTTAATACCTACACATTTCAATGGATAAATCAGCCTGCAGTTGTCTTTGTGGTCATTTAAATATGGAATTTAGTATCAAGAATCGTTTTGGGTCAGTTAAAAATTGCAAAAATTATTTAATTTAGAAAATAATTACAAAGTTTGTTAAAGATCATGAGAAACGTAAAAAAAAAAAAAAAAAAACAATACAGAAACTACTATATAATCCCAATTGAGCATCAACCAACCGCATACAACTATATACAGTATACTACTGTATATATACAGTACATACTGTATAGTCCTTTAAAATTAGAACGGCAAATCCAACAAATGCAGGAAAACCTTCTAAAAGAAGAGCGTTATTTTTAACATAAATGTATTGTTATATACAGTGCGGACAAAGATTTGGCAAAAATGAATGAAAGTATGCAAAATAGCTTTAATCTCATTTTGCTGTCAAACTGTTCATATCAACTGTACACTATTCTGAGTACTTAAAACTACTTAAAACTTTAACACAATTTATTCTGATTTTAATAAATGTATTAGTAATATAATACAATACATTTTAAGTCTTATTTATATATTCAATACATATAAATTGTAAAGATATTTCAATGCATTTAAATATTAGGTTTATTGTTTATAAGGTATATTGTTTTTGATTTAAATTATTTAAAGGTAACTGCTTGATTGAAAAAAAGTGTCCAAATGTATAAATAATATAAATCTAATATAAATAATATTAATAATAAAAAAAAACATTTTAAAAAGATCTGTTATCAACAGTGTTTTAAAAAAAAATCTGTTTTACAAAAAGTTTAACAGTGTATGCAATTATACACAATTTAAATATCAGGTGAAAACCACAAATACCAGATTTTTTTCTGCATATTTCATATTTTCAAAAATGAAACTATTTTCATTTTTTTTTAACTGTGCAAAAACGTTTTCATTTACATTGCTTGTATTATACAGTATATGCTTTTCATTAAATCATACAACCTATTTATATACAACATTATATATAATAATGTGTTTAATGAAAAACATTTAAAAGTAAAAGAAAAGAGTCAAGTAAAAGCATAATACAGCACAAAAATATATGTAAAATATGAATTAATTAAATGAGATCTTGTGATACATATTAGAAAATGCAACTAAATAAAATAAAAGTCTGTTTTTTTATGATGTTCATTGAATATCAGGATGTAATGAGTTTAAATAACTTGAATAAAGCTGCATTTAAACACAGCTCAGGAAGTTGTAACTCATGCTGAGAACTCGCTCTACTCTGTACCTGTCCGAGTATTAATTATGAGTATAGCCAGCAGTATTGATTTGGTCATATTATGTGCTTAGACACAAAACAAATCTTTTTGAATGTGTTTATAACATACTGTATCGTTAGTGTCAGTAATATGTGTAAACCTTGTCTCCTTTCACTGATGTACTCCACAGGTTCGGATGTTGCTGGTAAAATCATCACTCTGAATGTTTCCTCTGTCTGAAGGCGTGGTCACGATCAGTGAGACGAGACCGCGCGCTCTGTCCCGGGCTGATTACGATCATTTCTTTAGGAATAATAATTGTTGATGACGTGCGTCCGGCTCGTGTTATTTTCTCATCAGCAGAGCAAATCTCTCTCCGGCTCTCCGTGGTCGTCAGCGTGAATTTGCTAAGAGGCCGCAGTAATAGCAGAGTGGCTGGAGTGTTTTGATGATCAGTTATTATGATGATGAATGATCTCTTGATGATTACAGTCGTGTCGTTTGTTAGATGAGAACATTTCAGCTCTCGCCTGGTGCTCAGCTCTCGTCCTTGCTTTGAGGTTTGAGGGGTTTACGAGTACGAGAGATGCATCCGGGGCAAAACACCTGTTCTCCGGTCATGTGTTTACCTGCATTATACTGTATATACAGTGAGTAAGTGAGAAAGAAATGAATTAATGAAAGAAATAATTAGATTTTTGAAAGAGATAAAGGCTGAAACAGTGAGTGAACGATAGAAAAAAGATTAAAGATTAAAAGAATAAATGAAAATATGAAATGATGAGTAAATAAATAAAGAAATGAAACCTGAAAAAAATGAATGCATGGATGAATGACTCTTTTCTTTCGGCTATACGGTTAGCTGGGGTTATATAAATGCATGTTTCCGCTACTCAGCATGCTACAGCGTATTTAATTGTATAAAATCGATTGCCATTTCTCATAATCAATTACTTGAAATGCACACGGCCAAAACATGGTGTTGGTGCTAAAAAGTATCTCACAAAGTTGAAAAGTGAATTTTCAGATAGTATCATATTTCAGAAAGGAATATAATTATATAACACCATTTTTCATAATACTTAATGCTTCTTATCTCCTGATTCATGGATGGTTTTTCATAAATATACATACATATTTAGATTTTTATCAGATAAAACGAAAAACATTTACTAAATAAAATGTAATGCCCTTTTTATGGTATGTAGTGTCCGTGACATTTTTTAATTCAAATCTTTTAATGATTTTAACTGTCAATCAGTTAAAACTTGGTTTACTGAAAGACGTAAACCTCAAAAAGTGTATTATTCTAAAATGTAAAATTATTAAGATATTGCGACATGGTTACGGACACTACAGATTTTTTGTTTTTTACCAAAAACTAATTTAAGGGGGAAAAATTTTCTAGAACCTTACATCAATTTTAGTATCAATAATAAATATTTTACATTATAATTATTATTGTTTGAAGTGAAAAATGGCCGTTTTCAGGGCACATACAGTACAGTAAGAAAATATGAATAAATGAACGAAACAAACTGTTTAAATTTTTTTTTAAATATATTATTTATAATTTTTTCATAATTTTCATTATTATTATTATTATTATTATTATTATTATGATTATTATTATCCTTTTTTAGGGCCTCTGTTAATGGCACTCTGTGACAGGACGCTATAAAAAAAAAAAAAACTGTGATTAAAAAAACCTGTGATACAGGAACTCCATCTTCTCATTGATTATTTTCCTATAACAGCACAACCCCAAGTGTTTTATTCCTATTCGCCTAGTATATAAGGACAAGCAGAAGTGTGTGAACCAGAGATCTTTAGCTCCGGTCCTGGAGGGCATGTTTCCAGTACAGATGGAAACCCGGCAACACCTGAACACACTTACTGAACCTGGTAATTAAGAGATTGGTTGAATCGGCTGTGTTCGAGCAGAAGAACCACCAGACTGTGTTGGACACTGGCTCAGCGGGACTGGAGTTAAAGAACCCTGGTGTAAACTGACTGACGGCCGTCAGTTTCCACGGTTACAGAATACATTCAGAATTCACTTTGAGTAGTTCCTTCCGCCAGACCGAGTCACTTTATCAGCGCTTTGTTCCTGAAATCTCTTTATAAAAGTGGTTTTCTGTCATATTCCACCGAGTTGAGTTTATTAGTTACATTGATCTTGTAACTGACAGCTTGATCCCACTGTGTGTGGAAACTAGCGAGCGTGCGCATGTATATACAGTATGAACAAGTGTGTGTTTGTGTGTGCTTGAGTGTGTCTCTTAAACACATACTTATTATTCATGACAGTGTGTTTGTTTCCACTCCGGGCCTCAGATTAAACACGGGATTGGCGAATCAATCAAAAACCCTGTAAAGCGTTTGCGGCCTGATGGCGCTAAGCAGACGCGGAGCAAACGGCGGCATCTGTTTCTCATCGGAAACGAGGAAAGAGCGACGGAAATATCAAACAGATGACAAGTGAAAACGCTATCAATAAGCGATGGTGGTGAATTTCTGACTCGATTTCTGATTTTTGAAATGTTGAAGAGTTCTCGAATCGTCGCTGAACCAAAGAATTTCAAGCTTTTTAATCTTAGATGTATTTCCTACAACAACAACGTTGAATTCTCAACAGGAAACGCTGTAGTGGTTTGACGCAGCGTCTTATTGCTTGTTTTTAAATGAAAAGCTGATGAGAAAACTCTCATTATGGCATCATGGGAAGTTTTGAGGTTTTATACCCCATACTGGACAGGAGAACTGCCTGTTACATAGACCACAGATTTATGTTTATTTGCCCAATACTCACCCAAATACAATTGATTTGTTCCATTATATTATAATTTCTATAGTAACAATTCATACCAGGACTTACACGTTCCAGACAATCTCAAACTAACAATAAATAGATGTTGTTGTTTTTTTTTTCAAATAACAGAGAAGAAATTCTAATCCCTAAAGACTATGAATCAAAACAACATCAATTAGAAATTAATAAAATCTTTTTTTTTTTTTTTAAGGAATCTGAATACTTGTTAAGCTCTGGAATGCTTTTAGACTGTTGAGAAATTTTGCACTACTTGTCAATTAAAACATTTTTTTAATATAAAAAAAAAAGCCAAAACAGTCAGCTGGAACACAAATATGCGAGAGAGAGAATAGATGCGTGAGAATGCGAGAGGACTATATGGGTATGCGAGAGGACAGTATGGGTATGTGAGAGGACTATACAGGTACGCGAGAGGACAATACATATATGTGAGAGAACAATATGGGTTTGCGAGTGGACAGTACAGGTATGCGATCATGTGAGAGGATAATATGGGAATGCAAGGAGACAATACATGTATGTGAGAGGACAGTACGGGTATGTGAGAGGACAGTACGGGTATGCGAGAGGACAATACAGGTATGCGAAAGGACAGTACAGGTATGCAAGAGGACAAAGCATGCATGTGAGAGGACAATACATGTATGTGAGAGGACAGTACAGTTATGGGTATGCAATACCCAACTAAAAGTTAGTACAGTACGGGTATGCAAGAGGACAGTATGGGTATGCGAGAGGATAATACAGGTATGCGAGAGTACAGTACAGGTATGCGAGAGGATAATACATGTACAGTATGTGAGAGGCCAATACGGGTATGCGAGAGGACAGTACGGGTATGCGAGAGGACAATACAGGTATGCGAGAGGACAAAGCATGTATGTTTGAGGCCAGTATAGGTATGTGAGAGGACAATACAGATATGCGAGAGGATAATATGGGAATGCAAGGGGACAATACATGTATGTGAGAGGACAGTACGGGTATGTGAGAGGACAGTTGGGATATGCGAGAGGACAATACAGGTATGCGAAAGGACAGTACAGGTATGCAAGAGGACAAAGCATGCATGTGACAGTACAGTTATGTGAGAGGACAATACATGTACAGTATGTGAGAGGACAGTATGGGTATGTGAGAGGACAGTACGGGTATGCGAGAAGACAGTACGGGTATGCGAGAGGACAATACAGGTATGCGAAAGGACAGTACAGGTATGCGAGAGGACAAAGCATGTATGTTTGAGGCCAGTACAGGTATGTGAGAGGACAATACAGATTTGCGAGAGGATAATATGGGAATGCAAGGGGACAATACATGTATGTGAGAGGACAGTACAGTTATGTGAGAGGACAGTAGGGGTATGCGAGAGTACAGTACGGGTATGCAAGAGGACAGTATGGGTATGCGAGAGGACAATACGTGTACAGTATGTGAGAGGCCAATACGGGTATGCGAGAGTACAGTACGGGTATGCGAGAGGACAGTACGGGTATGCGAGAGGACAATACAGGTATGCGAAAGGACAGTACAGGTATGCGAGAGGACAAAGCATGTATGTTTGAGGCCAGTACAGGTATGTGAGAGGACAATCCAGATATGCGAGCATGTGAAAGGACAATATAGGTATGTGAGAGGACAGTACAGGTACTGTATGCGAGAGGAGAATACATGTATATAACAGAAGAATACATGTATGCAAAAGTCTAATTATTGTGTGCAAGAGTAGAATTTTAATAAGTAAGTGGGAATATACTGTATGTATACAAGAATAGAACACAATACATGTACAGTATGTACAGAGTGGAGAATACATAAATACAAAAGAAAAATACACGTGTGCAAGAAGAGAATAAATGTATGCGAGAGGGGATCATATTAATGTGAAAGAATACACGTGTGCAAAAATGGATTGCACGTGCGCGAGAAGAGATTACATGAATGTGAAATAATGCACATATACTGTACGAGAGGAGAATCCTGGTATACGGGTATGTGAGAGGGAAATACATGTAGAGGGAAAAAAATATCTGCATACAAGAGGGAAATATATGGATGCGGAAGGAGAGCGCAGGAGAATACACATACGCGAGTGCGTTAAACAAGCATGCGAAAGTGGAAAACATGTATGCGATAAAGGGTGAGAACATGTGTGCGAAAGGCCTAGAATGTATCATGGCTGATATGGCTCTTCATAGTGCTCTTCACACATGGACACACACACACACACACACACACTCACACACACACACTCACACACACACTTTCCTCAGTAAGCCCTTATCTCTGCCTTTGCCTTCTATCGTCTCTCACAAATGACAGGCGTTCGAGCAGCCGTCACCCCGACGCCCTCGCTCCCTCTCATCCTCTCGGAGCAAGTGCACTCTCCGCGCGCTGCTATTTTTTCCCCTCGCGCCTGCCCTCGGCAACATCGCCGAACTTCACACTTCCAGTTCCACTACATCTGCACCCTTCACTTGTTAACGTAGATTAACTGCGAAGATTAATGCCGGCCTACAACCGCACGAGTCTGAAGAATTTTTCGCGGTGGGCTACGACCGGGCAGCGTTCCAATTTCATACTCCAGTGCCGTGTGCTCTGCTCCATCGTTTGTCTCCTTCACTTGCTGAAATAGATTGGGTTGGAGAACTAATAAGCGCTTGGATCTGGCTACAGATTGTGCTGCCTTGTTTTAAGAAATTTTTTTTTTTTTACATTTATTTATTTTAAGCGAGCGCTCCGTCGTGCTCTGTGTGTGTCCCAGTGTATAACCGGAAGCAGTTAAGGGGATAATGTTGACAATAATCGCGCTGATAACAACCAGGCAGTATAATTGGAGTTCCCCAGCGAGTTGTTGGGCTGCAACACCGTGAGTCTCAAGCCTGACTTCTGCAAACTCATACACACATGTTGCTTTGCGGCTTTAAGCGGGAAAAGACAGATCAAAAGAAAGATTTATGTGAAAAGGGAAAAAAAAAACACTAACTCCGCCCCCTCTGAATGAAATGCTACTCATTTCGACTTCCATTCAAACGAGGACATCGTGCTATAATTATGACTCAGTGATTTCACTTTCGATTAGTTACGGATCACTCATTCGTTCATCGTCTATACCGTTTTATCGTGTACACAGGGTCGCGGAAGGCCTGGAGTCTATCCTAGGGCACAAGCCTGGGTACATGCTTGTGTACATATTGCAGGGAAAACACACACACACACAGAAAGGCTCAGTGGACACACGGGTGTGAAATTAAATAATAAATTTTTTTTTTTTAAATTATACATTTGAGATAAATTTTTGTGTGAAATGAAATGTCGAAAATCGCTTGCAATAGCATGTGTCTACCAGAGAGGGCTCCAAATCCCCATTTTTTTTTAATGATATTATTCTATCATCAAGAAAATTCCTAATGCTGGAACATTTACATAGCTTTACATTATTATAATTATTCTATAATTCTAATAATAACAATTATTATTATTACTATTATTAAAATTGTCTAGAAACGCCTTCTGACTTATCTCGAACTCATCCACCCGTCCGTGTTCTCTCTCTCTTTCAGGTCCTCTGCGTGTGGTGGTCCCCACCGAGTCGGTCTCGTCCTACATGGGCGACACGGCACTGCTGCGCTGCGAGGTCACAGGTGAGCCCATGCCTGTAGTGCGCTGGCAAAAGAACCGTGACGAGCTCCCCTTGACCTTTGACCCCGACAGCAGGGTGGTAGTGCTGCCTTCCGGCTCGCTGCAGGTCAGCAAGGTGCAACCGCCTGACGCCGCCACCTACCGCTGCCTGGCGGAGAACCCCGGGAGCGCTCGCACCGGCACGGACGCTGACCTGAGGGTGTTACCGGGTACGTGCAGATATTTTCCCTTTGTGTGGTTGTTTACAATCAGTCTGGTGCCATACTGTAGAACCCAGAAGTGGAGTGCGAGAGGATTTTCTGTGAGAGTCAGACTTCATCGCCGTGAACGATAAGAGTCTCTCCCCTGGTGCTCTCTGTCAGTTCTTTAACGCATGATGTTGGATATTAAATAATTTCCCCATTCCGATCCAGATCATTGTCTATTTTTTATTGCCGTTCCCCGATCAGGAAAAATGTGGCAGGGATTTAGCGGCTTGAGTCCAGACGCCTGGGTTTAAAAACTGATTAATGAACCTCATCTCAGTGTGGAGTTCACTTTTTCCTGCTTGTTTGGAGTGTGTAGGAGTGTGTATTCCCCTGGCACTGTGTAACAGCTGGTGTGGATTCCCTCGATTCTCCATGCCATGTCCGAGAATACATTAAGCTGCTCATCTCACTGCCGCACTCACACACACTCACACACACACACACATTATGTATGCGCAAAGCCCTGAACAGCAATGCATCATTGCCTCTGGTTCTAAGGGGTTTGGTTTTTGCAGACAGTCTGAATCGCCATTTAATTCTCACTCAATAATATGCATATACACACACACACACACACACACCATCATCTGAATTTGCTTTAACAGAATATAAAAATTCAGACCTGATACATTTTGAACCTACAGTACAATGGATGAGCCTTCAGGGTATCGCCACGGCAACAAGGAAACGTGCAGCTTAGTACCCTTTTGATTGTAAAGCATGATTAGACCCTAAGTGGACAAGTCAAAACCGTGTCCAAAGTGTCAATATTTTAATGTCAGCACCATCACATGTTATCTACAGTAGCGCGGCCTTAATCCTCCTGGTCATGGGATTTGACCAGAGCTGCACGTGTTGTTGCTGGGATCCTCTTCAACTCCTCCACACTGAGATCACGGAGCTGCTGGATGTTTAGACACACGGCGTTTCCGCTTGAGGACGCCCCACGGGGTTCTGGAGACGGGTTCTCAGGTCTGGAGACATCCTCGGGCCAAGACAAACATATGAACATGGAGTATGGGACATTTGGACTTTGCATGGTTGAAGATGTACAGTTGGTGTCACTTCGGCTGTACGCACTTTTGTTGCCAGCGTTTTTGACTGTATGTTGAGTCATTTTCAGAGGACAGTAGATCTATGCTTTTATAATTATACACGCTGCACACTGACTACTCTAAAATATATCCAAGTTTCATTTCATAAGCGGATAAATTTAAATGTTGGCTGAAATTAGAGGGGTGTACTTACTTTTGGAAGATCCAATTTCATTAATATCTGACGTCGTATTAACTTTTATATATATAAAAAGAGAGTAGGAGGGGATGTTAGAGGATTGTGTGTGTGTGTGTGTGTGTGTGTGTGTGTGGGTGGCTGGATAATTCTCTGATTGATCAGCAGTCATGACTTTACATGCATCAAGACAGAGCTGAGAAATACAATCAGAGTGCAAATATAAATCACAGGTGTTGGAATAAAATCCCTCGCTCTCGGTGCACAGGCAGTGGAGTGAGGGATGGAGAGAGAGAGAGAGAGAGAGAGAGAGAGGTGTGATTAGTGCAGGGGAATGAGAGAAGGATAAATTTCAGCCCTGAAGGCAGACGAGATCGTGTTGTACCGCAGTAATATGGCGGCAAGTACATATTTACACAAGACCCCGAGTGAGGATGTTGTGTGTGCCGTCATGTTCAATGTTGTATACCTCCATTATGTCTTTAATTTATTTCCTTCTCTTCCTCTCACGCTCTCTTGGGACGAAAAAATAAAATAAAATAAATAAATAACGCTCGGCTTGTCATGTTATAATGAAGCACAACACATAAACTCTGACACCTTACCATGTTAACGATGACAATCTCTGATTATTAGCTGTTACCATAGAAACCATATCGCACGCGAATCACGCACGAATCTGGGATTTGCAACTGGGCTTCTTGTTGACCAATCAGATTTGAGGATTCAATCACCCGGTGCGATGTCATCACGATACGGATTCGATTAGACTTTTATGATTTTATAACTATCCAGATTGTAAACAAATGTAGCAAATAATTTACTTTGATGCTGTGCCGTCTACCAACGTGTGAACAATTTAGAGACCGCCACCTGCAGGATCATAGAGGAATTGCAGGGTTTTATCGCGTCAAACGTGGAATCACGGTGCGCTCTCTGAAATCGATTTTTCAACAACAAAACCTTCTCAGTGCTAACTTGGACTTAATAATTTTTTGTACGTGTCATGGAGGTGTTTCCCAAAAAGCACTTAACCTAATTAATACCGCCGCAGAGAATTCAACGCTGGCTGCAGTGTTTCAGTTCCGTGTCTTGTGTTTGTTCTGCACAGAGCCTGGAGTAGTGCGAAGTCTCGTCTTCCTCCAGAGACCCATGAAGGTCACGGCTCTACAGGGCAGAGACGCAGTGCTGGAATGTTCCGCCTCCGGCTACCCAACTGCCTCTTTCTACTGGATGAGAGGCAGCGAGATGATCCAAATCAGGTGAAGTGTGAAAGAAAATTGTGTGTGTGTGTGTGTGAGAGAGAAAAAGAAGAGAGAGAGAGAGAGATATGATTGAGATAAAGCATTAAGAGCGGGCATTCATAACGTAAAGGAGCATATTGTATGAAAGGAGACAACACCAGGGGTCTTACTTTGTGTAATCAGGAATGTATCATGGATATGCATTATGCAGTGCGGACGTTTGTGTCCATCGCCTGAGGTTTATGAATTGTTTTGGAAATTATAAACACTTGCAGATCACATTTATCATGTTTAGAAGCCGAGCTGGGGGACGGGGTTAATAAAAACGCTTAATATCTTAATTAGTCCCAGCTCGATTTATTAGCATCTCATATGGTGTTAATAACATGTAATAATAATGGAACAGAGCTTGGTGGTGGCAAAACAGTGCCGCCACCACCACCACCAACACCACCACCACCATGGCTGAGTATCTTATGGCAGCAATATGTGGCTCCAGGGTTGTGGGTTCGAGTGCTGTTCGCCTCAGGTCTGTATGTGTGGTCCTGGAGTTTGCATGTTCTCCCCGTGCTTATTAGGTTTCCTACAGTCCAGAGACAGGTAGATTAGGATAACTGGCGTTCCCAAATTGCCCGTAGTGTGCGTGAACGATGTGTGATGGATTGGTACCCCGTCCAGGGTGTTCCCCCACCGCGTACCCCGGTTCCCTTTATGTTCAGGATAAGTGATCAAGTATCACGACTGCTTCATCTTTTTTTTTTTTTTCCTAAACAAGCTCCCAATTTTTGCCTTCTTCTCAGATCGAGGAAGTACACGCTGCTCGGCGGGAGCAACCTGCTAATCAGCAGCGTCACCGACGACGACTCGGGCACATACAGCTGCGTAGCGCATAACAAAAACGAGAACATCACGTCTTCCTGTGAGCTCTCCGTTCTAGGTAAGTCCAGATCAGCTACACACGCTCCAAGACTGTTCAAGATTCTTTACATACATGTAAACAGGATCCCTCTGAGCCTATGGCTATTAAACAACTAGCGGCGGTGGTACGGCAAAGCCAAGGATAAGGTACGAGTGCCGGAGACGCCTTCAGGAGACGCGCGGTAATCTACGGCTACTTGTAAATAATGTCACGGTGCTTTCTGTATGCTCAGGCTCGGGCAGATCTCAGATCAGCCGCTCTCTGGAGAAGGGAATCCTGCAGGCTGTAAATCTGGACTTGTTAACATTTCTCCAGAGGATACAGTTTCCTCGCTGCAGGCTTTTAAAAGCAGAAACCTCTGATAAAATATTCACTGCAGGTTGTTTCGCATCAGCGATATTGACGCCAGGAGCAGAAGCCAAAACTAGTGTGTTTTTATTAGCATCCTCTCATTAGCATAACACTTCACATAACCTTCCAGTGCTGCTTTTGTCTTCATTTATGCTGTTTTATTTATTTATTTTTTAGCAATATGCAACCAGCTAATGACCTCGCATGACTCTTGAGAAGGTGCTTGTTTATAGAAGCGTATACTGTAGACGTGTCTAATTTAGCTTCAGTCTCAAATTGGGGTCAAATATACAGTAAAGTGTGTGTGTGTGTGTGTGTGTGTGTGTGTGTGTGTGTGTGTGTGTGATACTGTGCAAAAGTTTAAGTTTTAATGCTGTAAGGTACTATAAGAAAGCTTTCAAAAATAAATTGTTCAGTTATTTTTAATCAATTTGCAAAATGCAAAGTGCACAAACAGAAGAAAAATCTAAATCAAATCAATATTTGGTGTGAATAACCTTTGGCTTCAAACCAGTGTAGCGCAGCCACATAATGGGGTTGTTTTTATAGGCCACAAATAAAGTGGTAAGTAAAAAATAAAACCACCAG
>JAQMYL010000017.1:3641545-3667363 GCA_030014365.1 Clarias pachynema | reverse complement strand
GGCTGAATGGCGAGTGACTCCGGAAATCCACTAGCCACATTGGCCAGTGAGCAAAAAAGTTAATGTCATGCCCTGTTGTGTACATGCGTACAATATAATTTACATTGCCATGGAAACGTCACTGATCATTATACTGAGGTTCTGAGGTGGTGGGATACACACTGCAATCTTTCAGGTGAATTTACGCAATATTTCTCAGGATAAAATCACGACTAATAAAAAACACTGTTATTTATTCTATGT
The DNA here is from genome assembly GCA_030014365.1 of Clarias pachynema. Lineage (NCBI taxonomy): Eukaryota > Metazoa > Chordata > Actinopteri > Siluriformes > Clariidae > Clarias > Clarias pachynema. Next base: position 3,667,120 of record JAQMYL010000017.1, on the reverse strand, counting down.
ATAGTCTTCGTGTCTCGGTCCAAGCTTGCGTTTTCGTGCTTTTCTTTATTAACAGATGATTTTCCCTGTTTCAAGCAGTTATTTATTCTCCATGAGACCAACAGTACATTTATTTATTAATCACAGCTGAGCCTTGCAACGCCAGCTTGCTAATTAATTAGCCTAATTGTGTAACACTCGCTGATAAAACGTCAAGCGTCGAGTCCTGCTAAACTGCCAGCTGTCTGGAGACTCCATTATTCATATTTATGGCCGCTCGCAGAATTCAGAAAAAGAAGTCCAGTATTTATTTATTTATTTTATTTATTTATTTATTTACTAAAGCAGTGACCTCTTAAAGCATGAAATGACATTTTATACAATGTATTATTTCTCAGAATCTAATATGAATGTAGCATAACACACAATGCAGCTTTACCCAGTACATACAGTGCAGTGTACAGTACTAGCCAAGTCATTGATATAGACAAAGTAAAGGTTTAACGTCAATGAAAACTAGATAGAATTATAGCACATGTCAACATTTACCTCAGATATGTGGGAAAATTACTGAGAAAAGACACCGTATGACTTACATCACACTGTCATCGTACTTAGCCATTAATGCTAACTATTTAGAAAAGTAAATGTTACGCCGTACTGTACCTGAGCTACCGGAAAGTTTTGCCGTATAAAAGCAAGAATGTATTTCTATGACACTGAATCCTAAAGCATGATAAAGACATCCCATAAAAACTTTTTAGTGTACTATTACTGTATATATGGTATATATTATAGACATAGTACATACGGTATAGTTACATACATATTACTATATGGTATATTTCTACTTATTATGTTTCTTATATATATTAAAAATTTCAATATACACTATTATATTTAATTAATGGCACATTTATACGATTTAAATAATGTACTATTTAAATATTAACATTATGGTACCTAAACATGTATAACATATTTTTGACAGTATCGTAGTTAGTGTTCCTTAGTACCATACTATTGTACAAGGTAGAACTGTGTACCATACAGTACTATAGTACATGTACTACTGTATATCAGCAAATACCTGTATGTATATTTCTATATTGTTATATTGATATTTTGTTCTTATTTGTACAGTATATTTTATTTTACTTTGTACAGTATATTTTACTAGTTAATTTTATTTTCTAACGTATTTCTTTTATTCATATTTATTTCTTATGTTTAAGCTTTTATTTTTAAGGTCACTGGCAGTCATATAAGCATTTCACTGCATATCGTACTGTGTATGACTGTGTACGTGACAAATAAAATTTGAATTTGAATTCGTACCATGGTACTGTCAAAAATACCATGGCACTACTGTATATAAAAAATATATATACTGTAAAGGTACCTTGAGACTTAACATGATAAAATGTCTTATGGGTTTGCTTGCTGTAATGTAGCACCTTAGCATGATTTAGCAGCCACGGAGTAAGTTTTTTCTTACATTTAAGAAAACAGTACTCTAACATCTGGTCTTATTGTTATTTTATTTTTAGGATCTCTCACTGTGTTAGCTTTCACTACCGCACAACATTAATCATGCAAACCACCGCTGTTTGCACTAGCGACATTTCTGCTAGCTACATTCTAATTACTATAATTTTACCAGTATTATAATACTTGTAAAACGTAATTCGCTATATTTTTTATTCAGGTTTCACGTCATACGAGTTCATGAGTCAGCGTCAGTGGGCGACTGAATTTTGCCTGCCATATTTTCCCATGCTCGACTCCGATGTAATTAAAATGTGCGATTCTTCTTTTTTTTTTTTTACTTCCTTTTTTTGTTGTCTGCCTATTTCTAAATTTCTCTTCCCGTCTCTTTCAGTTCTGTCTTCGTCTCTCGTTTAATGAATGTCCTCCATCATATTTTCACATTAATGCAGCTTATCGTTTCTCAAGGAACAAAAGCGCTTTATGTCCGGGCCCATCCTCTGTGCTCGTACTATTTTCTCCCCCTCTGTCTGTCTCTCTCTTTTTTTTTTTCTCGGAGTATTTTGTGAACTGTCAGATCACAGCTGATAAGAGCGGGGCTGTCTCCTCGGGGAAATGGATGGAATTTCTTTAGGAATGCAAATGGCTCCGTCTTGATTGACAGCAGAAAATCGACTAGCGCTGCTTACAGCCGAATCCTTGTGGTATCTTTCTCTCTTCATACCTTCAGACCTGCCTGTATTGTCTTTGCAGCATATGGTATTTCTCTTTCCGATTATTGTTTAAAATTTCAATGGATCCCTGTACTTCTTCAGAAAACTGGCCGTGAATCATTGATTAATGGCTTCATTTGGCAGATTTCTGAACAAAAGGGATCCCCTCTCGTGTTTTCCTCCAGTCCATCCTTGCCACCTGACCCTGGCTACAGAATTCTCTCAGCAGGATTCCTCAGAGTGAGAATTTCACGCTGTCCTTTTGTGTGTAAAGGTCTGATTTGCACATTTATTGCTAATCTATTCATTCAGCGTTTTCATTCCAAGAGTGCCGCTACTGTAGATTCTTGCTTTCGAACAAAAATGTTAACCTTGTACCAGGCTGAACGGCGGCACTCCGGTTATTCATGCCTGAACCTCTACAGATATAAAACATTTGTTATTCTGTCACTCGCCAAAGTCAGGTTTCAGCACGCCGTGTAATCCGAGGCACAATACAATTCCTGACGCTTATAATGCTAGTTAACGATCTGTGCAGAAATGCCACCAAAAATGTGCCAGCTACACATGATTAATGGTTAATTAAACACGTTTTTTTCCCAGCGTCCAACCTGGCGTCACATGTTCGCTTGGACAAACTGAGCATTTCGCCAAATGGCTATGGGTCTGCTTAGTTTGCTGTTAAATATAATCTGTTTGTCATATCACGGTAAGGGATTGCAAATTAAACCAACGCCTCATTGCGTTCTCATTGGACTTGAATTGGGATAATTACTCTGTGCTCCCCAATCCTCAGCATTATTGCCCCAAATCTGTTGTAGAATATTTAGATGTATGGCTCTGGCTAGAATAAAAAAAAAAAAAAGCCAATAAAAGTATTTCGGTGTATTAGCAGCTTCAGGAAATCACAGGGGGGTGAAATGTTAGCGGGTGCAAATTGAGTAAATGCGCAATCAGAATGCTCGAAGTAGGTCTTTTCAACCAGCGAGGCTGTTTAAGGAATAAAACATGGTGATATGTGCTGTTATTGGCAACGTGTCTTTATTTGCCTTAAATACATGGTCCATTCTACTATATTCTGAAACTTCTCCCTAACCAAGTGCTCTCAGTGTACATAAACTATTCTCCATTTGACCTTGTCCAGACTATTTCATTTATTTTGCTGTCATCTCAGGCGAACTCTGCATCAAGACCAGCAAAGTGCCAGCAAGACACCGGAACAAAGAAATCTCCCAAAGCACATCATACTTGTCCGAATATCAGTCAGCAACCCATCTATTTTATTCACCAGAGCACCAAAGCCTCAATTCGACCTCTTATTTCAAACACGGCGCATCCCTCCCCTGCTGCCACCTGTGATCTCTTCATCGGGTCAACAGTAGCCTTCTGCACAAGAGGTTCCACAGATCAGATAAAAAATCTCCTTTGGTGACATTTGGTGCCTGTCAAGTCTATCTTCAGACAGACGCCAGACCATTTAAACTCATCTACGAATGTCTTCTTTGAAAAGGCCAAGCCCAGACATTAGAAAGCGAAACCTGTCATAGGGAGCGGCGAAAAGGTTGGGAGTGGATTTTAATTTTACTGTAAGTCTGGATGGAACTAGGTCAGGCACCATTCCCAAGAGGAGAAGAATCTGACAAATGGTAAAGCCCAAGAGTGTTTGTCTGGCTTTGTGAGAGCTACTTGGCACATCAGAGCCAAATGGTTGAGTGTCGACAAGCCAAAATTCGATAAGGAGTTGGAAAAAAGTACATAAGTAAACTTGGAAATATGTTGGGATTGAAGTGGCGCTTGAATCCCTAAGAGTGGCCCTTGAACTTAAGTATGGCAAAAAAAAAAAAAAGTTCTTTCAAACATACATTTTCAGACAGATCTACTGAAAGATTGAGCTCTAAAAATACTCACATTCACAGTGTCGTCCCGTAGCTCGATGCACTTGCTGAGTTGGCAAAGATTTTTAAATTCCTATGAGATGTTTTGTTATCTTTGTACTGTTCAGAATTTGCTTTTTAAAGTCTTTTCAAAGGTGACTGGAAAAGATTTTGTTTAAAGATTTTTGGTTTTGGTAACAACAACCGACCACAATTTTCTGTTCAAACGCTACTCCGCTGTACTCACTACATATCTGTTTCGGCGTACCGCTCTTCAGGTAGGGCTTTCCACTAGATTTTGGAGTATGACTTTGGGGATTTGTGGTCACTCGAATACAAGAGGTCAGGCACTAAGGTTGGAGGAGGAAGTCTGGGATGAAACCACTGATCCAGTTCATCCCAAAAGTAATTAGAAGGATTGCGGTCAGGGCTCTGTGCAGGACACTCCAGGACAGTCTTCCACTCCAACCTTTGTTCTCATGGAGCTCGCTTTGGGTACAGGGTTATTGTGATGCTGGAACAGGTTGGGGCCTCGTTCTTCCAGGGAGGAATGGGAAATTCTAATTCATGTACAGCATACAGAACAGAGATGGGTTCATAAAAGGTTGAGATGAGACCTGCGTGAATGTTTTTACCCCAGTCAGCTTTAGCATTACAGTACTGTGTAGGTTCCCCTTGTGTCATGTCCTGGGCAGGTCTAATATTATATTATCCTATAACTTTTATTTTTGTGGTGGAATACTGACATACTTTATGTCTGTACATATGTTCCATGATAAGCTTTAGTATTGTTCCTCATCACCTCCAACCCTCTTCAACCCATAAATCCTCTTGGTCTCTTTCTTTTTTCGACACAGATTATACAGCGAATCAGCCCTTAGGCTATCGATTTCGGTCACTGTGAATTGATAGAGAAAGGTAATCATAATTCTAAGAAACATTTCTACTTTATTGGCTTTATCAAAGAAACCAGTGTCGAAAGCAGACTTCAGTAGCGACCTGTTTAGCGATTTAATTCAATTGTAAGGCTTGGCATTTGTTCAAAATCGAACACCGGTGCGAAAACCTATTTAGGTCGTGGTATTGAAATATCCTTTTGTGACCCATTTCCCTGCTTTAAAAGCTACTTCACGCGCAATTCCGAACTCCCATTTCCACCAAATTGAAAAGGAAAACTGGGGAGCCTCTTTGACGCTTTATTTTCTCTCTCCATCAGACCAAACGATAGGACTCTTACCAGAGGTGTGACTGCACTATTATTCCAGTGAGTGTCTTTGTGTGTTCAGTTTGGATAATAGTCCTGGAAAAAAGAAGAGGGGAAAAAAAAACATCACAGCTTTACGGTAATGAGAGCTCTCATCGTAGCGCTGCAGGTAACAGCACTAACCTGCTCTTCTGCTGCTGCTCAGTCAGCCGTAGCGTTTGGAAATGCCAGGGCTAGCATACAGACGCGCTAGCTACACGCCCCCTCCCACTACTGCTAGGCTAAGTGGGCACGTGCATTATCCCAGCCCCGAATGACCCGCCTGCTACAGCTCGTGCTCTATCAGGCATCTGTAGCCACTCTTTCTCAGCTAAGCTAATGGCCCTGTGACGCTAATTAGCGAGGGCTCTTAAAGCTAAATGTCACCCGAATCAAATGTTAATTGATCCGCAATGTGAGGTAGGGGCTATTCGGCATTCTGCAGCGAACGGCGTCACAAGCAATTTGCCTTACGCGGGGACTTAAATTAAGATTACGATTCTGCAAGTGTCGCTAATTTTTTATTCTTCCGTAACAGCTCTCTTTCTGCTTTTCATCTAAATGGATATGTAACCGCACCTAATGTCGCCAGAGCACAACGCCGTGAGCTGAATTATTCATCAGTTGCTGATGTTTGTGTGAAACACCAAGCTGAGCTTCTGAGCACTGAGCGGTGTGAGGTAGCAGCCCGGCGTGATGGAGAAACACAGCCAGAGCCGAGACTATGTATGCGCCAGGGTTCACATGTTTTGTTTCCATGTGTCCTGAGCCATTTTATGTACTTATGTGTGGGGTTTGTTTTTGGGTGAGTTGGGTGGGGGGTGGATTAAGAAAGCGAGAGAGAGAGAGAGAGAATATAAAAGGAAGCAGAACATTATGTTGTTCCCAGAAGCTGTCTTTGCGTCCTGTTTTTCAGTAGGAAATTGTTAGGTTTATAAAAACAGACTGTGTCAGAAATGCATTTTAGTCAGTGTTTTGAAAAAGTCAACGCTGAGCTCATCATACACCATAACTAAACATGGCACTGTAACATAACCTACAAACAATGGACATCACCTTGTTTTAGGATCATTAGAACAAGTGGTGCCTCAACAGTAAAGGCTTTGTTGAGTTACTCATCAGCAGGCTGGGGGTTCGCATCCCATCACCACCAAGCTGCCAGTTTTGTTCCCTTGAGCAAAGCCTTTACCCATCCTGCTCTGTTATTCATGTCTGACCTTGTGCTCTGATCCTGTAAAATGTCTATTCGACAAATAAAAGCTTCCTTTAAGTCCTTCTAAGCTGAAGGACCCTCATTGTGTTCATGTCCATAATTTAAAAAATGCATCATCTTTTACAGTACAGTAGGTACTTCACATAGGCTTTTGTTATAACCTTCTATACATTTATAATCTCTAATAAATGGTTTCCTCGTCACAGGTATTTAAGACAATGTTTACTCGTTATTCTGCCGCGGAGGGAAACATCGTAGTAGTCGGTGGAGGTTGTGTTATGTACTGTACAGTATGAACCAGAATAATCAGTCCAGCGCTTTCTTAGAAAAATCATCTCACACTACAGTACATAACTGTTCACATTTGGTTGATTAATAAATAACAACACATCTATCTAAATACTGTTTATAAGTAAACAATTATCAAACAACAAAACAAACATAAGACATCAAAGCAATTCACCTTTTATAACTACTGAAAACATCAACGCTGTTATCGTGATTCAATTAATTTTCAAATGCATATAAATTCAAATATAAATAAAATATACAAATATAAACGCATTTGAACGCATTTCACAAAGCAGGTCAGCGACTACCAAGATCCCCCATGATGCACTATTAAAGAGCGCTGACCTAGCACCGCGCAACGCTAAACCAGGCTTAGCCTACAGCGATCCAGTATTGACACCTCGACTAATTTGTTTCTTCATCCATTTCTCGCCCCCAACCGCGTTCACGCAGAGAGATGGTATCCGCGGGTCTGGCGGTTGGAACCAGAGCTGGACGCAACATGAAATTAAAGTCGGACAGGGGGCGTGGCTTAGAGGCAGACCGTTGTTTGTACTCGAGCGTGTTTTTTCCTTAAAAGGATGAGCGGCAGGTGGAGGAGCTGATTATTTTTAGGTATTAAAAATGGCAGGTTTGTTTCGCTTGGAAGTTTTCTTAATGGTCTGTTTCGCCAAATGGCACAACGTTTAGGGAAGGCGGGGGAAGTTTACATGTACACAGCTTCCCAAAATATGTTCAAACATCCATAATATGTAACTCTTAGGAAAAAAACATACATAAAGATATTTGCTAATTTATCTATTGATGAATTGTGTCATGGGTGGTGTAGTGATTGGCGCTGTCGCCCTTGCACCTCCAGGATCCGGGTTTGATTGTGTGCACTGAGATGGATTGGTGCCTCGTGACTTAAGTCTCCTGGGATAGGCTCCAGGCCCCCCGCGACCCTGAATACAGAGTAAAGCTGCATAGATGATGAGTGAGTGAGGGAATTGTATCAGGAATCATACAGTACAGTCTGACCCACTATGCAGAAAGTGTATGATAAGCTTCTCTTAACATGAGCTCCATATCTCCGGTACAGAACTACAGGCCACCAAACCACATTTAGGTTAAGTAGTAAGTTGTGCACGCTCCTTGATGCGGTTCTCCGTCCTCTCCGACAATCCATCCCCACGTCATTTGGGAGTTCGCCCGGGACCTGGAGTCAGGAACTCGGTCTGTTGCCGTGGCAACGCACACCTCGGTTGGATCTCCATTTCATAGGAAAGTTCTTCTCAGTTCCCTACAGGGAGGAAGAGCGAGAGGGGAGGGCTACTCTTCATTCACATCCTTCTTCCCCTCTCAGAATATCTCGCGTACTCTCTCTCTCTTCTTTCACTGCCAGTCAGCGGTGAAGTTTACGCTCACCAGTTCACCAGTGCGTTGGGTAAATCTCGATTAACTCTGACATTCCTGTATGTTCAGTTCCTGCCATCAAAACCAGAAACTGAATAACCTTCAGTATCACAAATAAAGCTTCATGTCATCACTGGTTACAGCGGATTTAGAGGTTCCGGAGGAAGCGGCGCATCTGCTGAAATGTGTGTCACCGTGTAATTGACCGCTCTAGCACGGTTATTGTTGCTGTGCCGGTCAGGCTGTCGAAAGACGAAGGCTGGCGATTTAAGAGGCTACCAGAAGACGCGATAGATCAGGAAGAGCTTTGGGGAAAAAAGCTGACAGCAAGGCCTGTGTGTATAACAGGGCTACCGAATCGAATGGGAAGTGCTTTCAACAGAACAGGGGGGAAGAAAGGAACAAATCAAAGGAAGGACTTGTGCTTGAGCTCACATAGGTAAAATATGAGAAGAGGTTTTAATGCTTTAATGCTGGTTTTGAGTTTAACAAGACGGTGTGTCAGGTCAGGGCCATGAATTTTGTTTTAATTTGTTTGTGTTTGTAGAAGTAAGTTGAAATGACCAATTAAAGAAACTTCAGCTGCTTTAAAGCTGAGTTTATACTAAAAAAAAAAAAAAAAAAAAAAAGTAATTTTTTTATGTACAGTAAAGGAATAAAAACTGTCGGGCTAAAGTACAACAACATAAACTACTAAATTTATAAAGTGTGAAGAGAATTTCAGCTCTTTAAAAGCTTTTTTATTTTAATTAAACTGTAAATAATGCACCATTTCTTAAATTTCTGCCGGCATGAAAATATAATTATTCTTTACAGCTTCCTAAATGTCGAAAGTTCATGTTTTCTCCATAAAAAAAAATTAAATAAAAATATTTTTTTGGAAGGTTTTTTTTTTTTTTCTTCCTCCAAACACAAAGCTGCTTTAGTCTGGAGCTTCTTCCAGCCCTTTCACTCTCGCGTGGTGTCAGACTCGGTGTTAATGTGCAGGCTGCAGGTGAAATGTAGAAATGTGCGAATAAATATATCAAGGGATCACTCACCACCTGTTTCTGTTGTTACACTGGGTAGAGCAAAGCTGTCTTTTATTCTTCCTTTTTTTCTTTTTTTAATGAGTGTGGTGTATAATTAACTGTTCAATGTGGTGTGATGAGAAACAAACGAGAATCATTTGTAGCAGTGACGAATAGTCGGAAGTTTGAAATGAAAAAAAAAAAACATACACAAGTTATTATATATTATACAGTTGATTAATTTCTGTTTTTATATAAAACGAGCGATGTTTTTGTTCTGTACTGAAAAGTTCCTCTTATTAAGAAGGAAGCTGTAGAAGAGGCCAAAAGGTCTTTTAAACCAATTTTTATTATTTTATTTTTCACAGAAAGAATGTGTTATGTGAAAGAAGGTTATATTAAATGTTCTTTCATAAATGTGAACGATTACGAATTCAATCATTTAAAGAGGATTGATGAAGAGCTTAGAGACTTCAAAACAGTTCAGTTGTTTTGTATTTTCAATATTTATTGTTTTTTCCTAGCAGGAAAAAAAAATCCAGGTGGAATAAATAACAACATGAAAAAATGAACCAGCTCTACAGTTAAAGTATTGGCACCCTCGGGGTTAATCTCTCCTCATTTGTGCGTGATCTCACTTCAGGAAATGGTTTCCAAATGGAAATTAGATAAGTCTATTATCAAATTAGAAAATGTATTATTAATTAGAAGTTAAATATTCATTCTCTGAAATGTACTGATCCTATACATAGACACAGGAGGCCTGAAGCCTATCCCAGGAGACTTGGGGCAGTAAGCGGGGTACACCATGGACAGGGTGCGAATCCATCACAGGCAATTTGGAAACCCTAATTATCCTACTCTGCATGTCTTTGTACGGTTGGTAGAAGCTGGAGAACCCGGTGGAGACGCACCGAGCAACAACGAGCAAAGATTCAAAACCCTTGACCATGGAGGTGCGAGGCCACAGTGCTAACTACTACACCACCATTCATCATTCATATAGGAACCTCTGTAGACCGACTAGGGACCGTGAAGGCCAGTGGTGACCATTGTATTCATTCCCATTTTTTTTTTAGGACCTCCAGTCAACATTCACATGGGCTTTCATGCACTACGCGCAATTTGGGAACGCCAATTAGCCTAATTTGCATGTCTTTGTACGGTCAGAGGAAGTCAGAGAACCTGGATGAAACCTACTAAGCAACAAACTCAACACAAATCGGCAGAATTCGAACCTTCAACCTTGGTGGTGCGAGGCCACTGTGCTAACTGCTACACCACCGTACTGCCTGTTTTATTACTGATTAAGCATGAAGTGTATTTTGACACAGCGTTGTCCAGTGAATCATTTGACCATACTGGAGCACCAAATTTCGAAGATGCTTACAGGATACTGGGAGCACTGGGATCATTGCTAAACAAATGATTCACGATCAAGGAACCAAGACAATTAAAAAAAATGACTTAAAATGAACTTGTTAGTTTTTTTTTTTTCTTATTTGCACCATATGAAGCAGGAGTCTGTGCACCGATCCAGCCTTTTCACATGAACTTGTCCTTGTGGAATACTTTACGCTTTGTCATACACTTTATCTCTCGAATGCAGTTCATTGCAGCGAGGTTCTGTCTGAAACGGAAGACAGGATAACGGTACTCTGCAGTTGTAAAAGAGCATTCAGCACTGGCATGCCTCACTAAAGCTTTCCATCATGTCTGGCTGCCGTTCCCTGCCTTGCCGTCGTCCCGGCTTTTTCCTCACCAGATTAACCTCACGCTCCAGCTGGCAAACGATTGTTATTGTGTGAATTAGAAAAGACCTCCCTCGATCTTCCTCTCCAGATAACGCAGAATCGAGACTGAGGAGAAGGAGCGATGGGGGGGTCAACGGGGAGATTACAGCAGCAGCGGAGTAATCTCTGAATTCTTCTCTCTTTTTTTCTGTTTTTTTTTTTCTTGATTGTACCTAATCACATACTTTTAGATCTACGTTCAAGCTCTGAGAAAACCTGACGTCGTCCTGGGAGTTGACATTATAAAATGTATTAGGGTTCCTGATGGGTTCCTTGAAAGGTAGATTGCTTTTCCTTTAAAGAAAAACAATGTAGAAATTTTAATCACGTGACGAGATGCTGAATCAAATTCAGATCTTCACCTTGAATTTTTGTTGTGTTCCTCAAACCTTTCCTGAATTGTTTTTGCAGTTGAATATCATGCTGAAAACCGGTTGTTCTTGTAAAAGTAATGTAACATGAATGGCAGGAATCAGGTTTTCCCAGCAGAACATTTCCCAGAGCATCCCACCTTCTTCCCATAGTGTATCCCGGTGCCATCTCTTCCTCGGTTACTGTAAGTGACCTGATTCATTAGACCAGGCCATCTTCTTACATTGCTCTGTGTTCCAGTTTTGATGCTCACTTGCCCATTGTAGGAGATTTTGATGGTAGACATGGGTTAGCATGCTACATGTAGTCTGTGGTCCAGTGAATCATTTGACCGTACTGGAGCACCAAAGTTGTGCATTCTGACTCCTTTCTATTGGAAACAACATTTATGCTATCATGCTACAATAGCTCTTCTGTGGGGCCGGACCAGACTAGACAGTCCTCTCCTTCCACATGCATCAATGTCCCCGTCATTGGTTCACCGGTTGTCCTTCCCTGGAACACTTTGCTAGGTACTAACCAGCGCATTCCAGGAACACTCCATGAAACTGCTGATTTGGAGACTCTCTGAGTCGTCTAGCCATGACAATATGTCCAAGTCTTGTCCAAGTCTCTCAGACCTTTGCCCATTCTTCCTGCTTTCAACTCTTCACCTTTGACAACTGAGTGTTCACTTGCTGGCTAATATACAGTATCGCATCTCTTGACAGTTGCTATTGTAACGAGATTATCAATGTTATCCACTTCACATCAGAGTTCTTAATGTTGGTTTAAGCATTTATATAAATACCGGTATGAATGTAAGCTATTAATATTTGGTGTGACCAAATATTTGGTTCTCTGACATATCCAGCCATGCCATATGATGCAATTTGGGTCCGCCAGTTAGTCTAATCTGCATGTTTTTGGACTGTCGGAGGAAACCAGAGTACTCAGAGGAAACCCACCAAGCATGGGGCGAACATGCAAACACAGACCCGAGGCAGGAATCGAACCCTCAACCCCGAAAGCTAGTCTTATTTGTGTTTGTATGGATTTGTTTTGTATCTCTTTCTCTAAAATATGCATCATGTTTTATTAAATGATAATTAAATGGGTGTTTAATTGAAGTAAATAATTGATTGTACTTGACAACGTGACCCGAATATACAGTAGAATCCAGTTATAAAAAGTCATCGCCGGTTATATTATTGAAGTAAGAAAAGTTTAAAAGTTGTGTGCACAAATTTACACAGTCTGAGCAACAGAAACAGAAAGAAACTCATTGAGTGAACTTGATTTTTATGAATAGTTCTTGTGTAAATTCTCCTGCGAAGGATTTTTTAACATAAATTCACCCGCACCCGGTTTGATAAATGAGAGTCCTCGTCTACACAGTCCTCTCCTCTGAATTCACACACCGAACACTTCTCTTATTTATTTATGCATCGCTCCAAGTCCTCTCATTCTGCATTGCTTCCAGGGTAGAGCCCAGTACTGCTCCCATGCCTACAATGTTCTTTATTTACGCTCTAAGCGTCACTCTCAGTCGTGCATTTGTCCCGAGCATCTCTTCCATTACGCGTCGCTCCTAGCGTCGCACCAAAGTTACGCTGCCAGTTTGTGAAACCTGAGATCCAGGTCGTCTTCTATCTGCCTTCTCGATATCCGCTGGCATGGGACACACCTGGGTCTGAAATAGAAAACAAGAAGTCCAGACGCTCCCCCCACACGTCCTCTGAGATTGATCTTCCATCTCCGCTAATGACTATCCTCAACACCACCAACATTTCCGCTCTTTCCTCCCATTAAAAATGTATTTATCTCAGCAGCGTCAGACGGGTATGATGAAGCCCGTCCCTGCGGCCACGCCGCCTGAGACGCGCAAGGGAAAGGAAAACATTTCTCCTCCCCAGATGTCCATTTCATCCTGATGTCCCTGTATCGTCCAGATGTATTGATCTAAAGAGTGCACGAGGCTGTTCCACGTCCCTGCCACGACACATCACAAATTGATCTGGTCCATGATAGAATGTTTTTTTGCGTCTTCTGCCAGGTCCAAAAAAGACAAATGTCAGTAGTGGAAGGAGAGAAAATTGAAAAGAGAATAGATGCACTTTGAGATAAAGGTACGGAGGCTCACTTTTTTTTTCTTTTTTTTTCCCCCCGCCACGCTCTGGCTTCCAAACAATGGGGAAAGCGAGGATCGAAGATAGCATCGAAAGAGGAAAAAAGAAACAATCTGTGGGTGTGTGCCAGGGTTGTTGTGTATTGTAAGGCATATAGGGTTTGTGCTTCACATCTTGCATTGCATACCAATATGTCCCGAGTAAAAAATGAGCGTCTCGCTTGTGTCTCGGCGAGGAAAAGAATAAACGATTGTTCAATTTAAAGGAAAAGCAAAAAGAATCCATTTTGAATGATTCGCATATAAAATTTTTCAGCAACTTCTTTCACTGTCCTGTTGGTCTGTCTTGTTTGGCCTGTATTCCAGTGTTGATCTGATACTTCATCTCTAATTAAAGACACATTCTGTTCAGGCAGATCAGCTTCCAAAGCAATCGAACCCGAGCCGCGTCTCTAAACACATCACGTGTAAAACATATTTAACGTGTTTCAAGGTCGAGTTTTCATCATTCCAAGATTCTGGATCACTCATTATTATTGAATGACTTTGGCAATTAATTTTCTTTCTTACTTACTTAAAGCAAAAAAGAAAAAAAAAAAACCTTCCTCCCAACCTCTCTTTAACCTCTTTATACAAAATGAAGTCAAAGTTTATATTATCCCATTAGCCCTCAGGGGCATCCCGCAGGACAGATTAGGCAGCGCCGATGGAAAATGTAATCGTGTTCGTGTCTCCATCCATATCACTTCCCCGACATCCCTCCACCCCTCCACCCTCAAGATTAATAGTCGGCTTTCTGCGTTGCCTTTAATGGCCGAGGGTTAAAACCTGATACTTCCTCTGTAGTCCCTACTGCTCGCTCGATGGACGTGCCAGTGGGGAGGTGGGGAGGTCATCGGGGTCGGGTTGGTCTTGACAGCTAGTCATGGAACGAGCAGGCAGAACAGGGCTGAGCACCAAAGACAGGGAAGGTAAATGCCTCCCTGCTGGGAAGGAGTGCTGATTTTTTCGACGAACAAAATCTACCCGAGTTCTGATGGCAATCGGCGAACAGGTCTACGATGTTCAGTGGCGTGACCAGATCTTTAAAAACAATGTCCACCCTTATGTCTTCATGGCTTCAGCAAATTTCACAGTCTTTAAAAGTATCTAAAAGCATCCATTCAGTTCACCGGGACATTTGATCCCTTTACCTCTCTATATAATCCCCTTCTACATGTTTCATCAAGGTGGAAGGTTTCTCAGTATGCTGGTGCCTTAATTCGACTGCCTGCTGCACGTCTGAAACTCTGGCCTCCCAGGAACTCCTATGATGTGAAAATGGCTTGGAGCGAGGTCAGGATGTGTCTGTAAAGTGCTGTTGGTGAATGATTGTGTGTAGAGTTCCCACAGACAGATGCGACAGATCGATTTTTAAGGATCAGACGTTCCACTCATTAAATGTTGACGGGAACGACTGCAGTGGGCTCCAAGCCACCTCGGACGTTCGGCCTCTTTTAAAACATTTGCACCATTCCAATGTTTTGCTGTGACTGAGTCTCATCACCGTACTGTGCTGGAAGTCTTCTGTAAATGCTGTAATCTGTTTCACACCTTCATTAGTCAGAAATTTCATTACAAGTCCCTGTTTGCCGTACCTTCAGTTGTCACTCAGAGCAGCGTATTTTCCTGTGCTTGCTCAGAGAGCCGCCGTGTATTAGAGAGAGAGAGAGAGAGAGGCACAAGGTACTGTAAAATGAGCACCGAGGAGAGCCCCTGGGTTTTGGTTTTTGATGATCCGAAATGGAGCAGAAATGCAGCCCAGAGACAAGCTGTTACCCGTCCCTTCCCTTTTTTTTTTTTTACCACTTTACACTCGCGGGACGTCGTAACAATCCGTAACACTGACTCACAGATCGCGGCTTTGTGTTTACGACACTTTGTGGAGTTCTTGATTAGCGCTCTGAACAATCGAAACCCTTTAGCACGTCAGGCAAAAACGTGATGCCAGACTTAGCGCTTGTTATGATTCAGAAACTGTGTAGGTGACATGACATGATTGCGTAATTGACGTGTGTGTTACGGTGGGTTTTAGGCGCTTTTGTCATCAGTGCATTAGGGGGGAGAAAGGAAAAAAAAACAACAGTCATCTTTTCATCCGTCTCAGGCACCCAGCGCTCTCCTTCTCCGCTAATGAACAATAATGAAGCTATTACGGCGACTCGGGTTTCTCTAAATGACCGCATTTACAGGCTGTTCGTGTCATTTGGGAGACTTTGTTCCCTCGGCGGCCTCTGTTATGAGCGGAGGAAATACGGACAGGGGAACGTGCACGCGCGTATGTTTATCGACGTGACGTCGTCAGAACGGCGTTTACAAATACGAAGCCTTTGTGAACTTGCGACGTAGATGAAGAATTAGACAGATATTTTTTTCACGACGAGCACAAAAGAAAAGGACGAAGTTGGGAGAAAGAAAATGCTAATGGCTGCTGAGACTCCATTTGTGACTAATGGGCTCTTTAACCTGAAGTACTTAACTGGTTTCAAAGCACTTTAAAGTACACGGAGCAGACAACAGAGCCTGATAAGAAGAGCCTCGTTTCAATCAAAGACTGTTTTTTTTTTTTTTTTATTTAAAAAAAAATCCAATCACTTCGAGATCACGTATTTCTTAAATTATTCTGTGATTTTCTTCCTCTAACGAGCGTCTCAGGCTAATCCTTGCGTAGCGTACTTCCAAGGCTCGGTTAAGTTTAAAGTTTCATACAGCTCAGATTTATTTCACATTTTATCTATATATAGTGTTCATAGTGAGATGAAATAGACTTTGAGTTTTATATATAATATTAATAACCTGCAGGGCTTGGCATGATGCTAACTGCGGACCAGAGCTGATCTCTCTCTGAAAAAAAAAAAAAAACTTCATATTATACTGTAGCATCAGCACCAGGATTCATAGTGTAGATAAGTTTTATATAGGCTATGCATAACCAAAAGCCAGGAGCCAAATTACTGAAAATCTGCTTAATCTGGCAACACGCCTGGAACATGGTAAGTACTGATTGGGTCTTTTATATTGGAAAAGAAACATTCGGAACATGGTAAGTACTGATTGGGTCTTTTATATTGGAAAAGAAACATTCAGATTAAACTCACCGCCCCAGGCTGGATTTGTCGCATTGTGTCAGGCAGAAAGGTTTGTTTTATTTATTTATTTTATCTTTTTGTTATTGTTCAAAAAAGGAAATCCATATATTTAAAGTTGTTTTCTTTCATTCTTATTGTTCCATAAGTGAAAAATGAAAAGCAAAATTACGCTTGACACCCATTTTTGCTGATCCAAAATGATCCAATCATTTACCAAAACTGTGATCCAGTCACGTTTTGATCCGTGACCAAAAACACAAAACCAAAAAAACGTTATCTGACACATGATTTGTGATCAAATCCATAATTTGACCAAAAATGTGATCCGATCCATGACCAAAAAACACAATTCAATCCCTGACCAAAACCATGTGTGATCCGTGATCCAATCACAAAATTGTTATCTGATCTATGATTAAAAAAAAACATGATCTGATCCATGGCCAAAAAACAGGTTCTGATCTATGACCCAAAACAGGATCTGATCCATGACCTAAAAACTGTGTTTGATCCATGGCTAAAAATCTAATCCATGACCAAATACCACATTTCAATTTGAGACTCAAACCGTGATCCTATCTGCAACTAAAACTCTAAACCGATTCATGACCAGATCTTTGATCCAATCCATAACCAAAACCCTGTTCCGATCTATGACCAAAAAAACGTGATCTGATATAGTACAAGCCCTAAAAACATGTTCCACTGCATGACCAGAAAAATGTTATCCTGTTCCTGATCAAAAGCAATTATCTAACCTGTGCCCAAAATCTGATCTGAATAATCTTTTTTGTTTGTTTGTTTTTTTGTGATCTATTACATCCATACTCTCTATACCGTATTATGTTTCAAATGTCATGCTGATGAGTCCAAAGAGTCTATAACCTGACTGGTAACATTCATCCAAAATGGCTTCTGCTCTTCAGATCCAATTTATCAAGGTTGCAAACCAACAGTTTTGAATCCCAGTAATGAAATATGCCCCAACCCTTATGTTGGGGTGCCCCCAGGGTGCATTGTTGGACCAAATGCAATTGCAGGCATTTCTTCAAATCCTGCTTCCAATATCTGTAAGATTAAAAAGCGCTGTGATCTTGATATAGACAGGCTATTCAACGTACACTGTTTGATTAAGAGATGTGAACATTTTTCCTTTGGAAACCTCTGGCCTGAACTCTTGAACACATCCAAGTCAAATGTAAATTTAAAGGTGAAATATTATCCAGAGCACTGGGTCTCCAGTCTGCTTGTACAAACGAAAATGGATTGAATTAAACAAGTCAGTTAGATTTGCAGCAGACACTTTGGGTGCTTTGGGTTGCAGGGTGGGGGGGCCTTCATGGATCAGACTCCTTTGTCCGGTCATACTGTACTATCGGTGCTCGATCAGATTGGAGTCCCGAGTTGGTTGGCCTTGGGCGCTTTGCCTACTTGTGCCCATGCAGGCAGGTTGTGGTGCACTGGGTGTGCTGGTGCCTTTCTATCATGGCCAGCAGTGTCTTTGTGCTGCACTGGCTTTTCTGTCGGATCGGACAGGACGGGCTGTTATTTAGTACCTGTGGGCATGGGTGAGCCTTGGGTACCCTTGATCCAGTCACCAGTTTACTTTTATGTATCTAATAATCAGTGATAATGTCTTAATGCTTTGGCTGATCAGTGTTTATTCCAAATCCATATTTGCAAACGATCGATAGTGGATCGAACTTGTTGAACGAAAGCTTGTTGAACACTTCTACTCTCTCTCTCTCTCTCTGAAGCAGATGCTATATTGAGACCTGGAAATCTGTAGGGATTGTTGATCTGCTCGGTTCTCTTGCTTATTTGCTGGTTCGTGCTTTAATTGCCTAATTTGGCGCAGTCGGAAAAAAATAACCTGGTTAGATAATTTACCTGGTTCAGAAAAAGGACATACTGCTGATTGCTTTGCGAAAACAAATTGCTGTTTAATAACAAGGAAGCAATTTGAGGGCAGAACAAGCAGTTTAGGTATGTTTTTTTTTTTTGACTGTAGAAAGATCAGCTCTGCAAATGTCAAAGAAGAAATCATTTTCTGTTCGTGACAACCTATACCGTGCATAGAGCACTTCTGATTCACACTTCATAAACTTCTCCATTTCTCTTTGCGCTGATCAGGTTAAAGATCTTTCTTTACTGTACAAAGCCGTTGTTTTTTAGTGTGACATCCCAACATCTCGAACCTGCACTACCTCTCCACCACAACACGCATCACCTTTTGATCGTGTACATTTTACCTTGCAATGCGAAGGCTTTTGTTTTCTGACTGCTTCTTCAGCTCGAGTGGGATTTGTTGTTTCGGCGAACATCAGACAGCCCAGAAGTGTGTGTTTGCTGGGTCGTAAGACTCGTTCCCCAGGCGAGAGTGTGAACCGGTGTGTGAAGGTAGTACGCGAGATGGACATGTCTGCTTGAGAGAGCATCATCACAAGTGTGAAAACAGCATCTAGGTGTTTGCAATACACACATATGCACTGATTTAGGGTTTTCAGGAGCTTTTATGTCACAGGCTGTATTCAGAGGTTTATTATAGGATCCTGAAGATCCAGTGGATCCTATACCTTCACAGCTGTGCTCCAGCTGATATCTGGAAAGTGGCTGCACTTTGGTGCTGGTAATGGGAGTTGATCAGGGATGCATAGGATGTAAGCCCCAAGGATAAGTATTTAAGGACACTTCATCATAAATTACACTTATGTACTGTGCAAAAGTCTTAGGCACCCTGTGTTTTTAGTTAAAGAAAAATACTTATATTGCAGAAAATAAAACAGCACATTATATAAGTGATGACTTTTCAGACAAAAAAAGGAAGCAGCTGGGTTTTGCATGCCAAGCAGAAGCAGGTGGACCAGTCAAAGTCCTCAGAAGAACTGTGTGTGGTTCTGCTGGATGCTTAGTAAAACTTAGTAGCTAACTTCCTTAAAAATACTGACTTTGTTTCGTTGATTAGTGTTTATAGACAGGGTTTATAGTTTTTTTTCCACCGCTTTCTTTGTTCTAAGACATCCTTTCTTCACAGCACTTAGTTGCATGTGTCCAAGACTTTTTACAGTACTGTATACGTCAGATGCTTTTCTTCATCATGTATTCAAGCAATTCCTCCAACTGTCTCCTCTCCAATGTCTCATTCCATCCATGTCTGATTCACCACTGGCCTTTCTGAATTACAAGGGGCAATGGTGAACGCACTGCATTATGGGTAGCCACACACACCACCGTTCTGGTCATTCGCTGCTACTGTCAGCATGCTTGATCGAGCCGGCGTCTTGCATTGCTGCGTGGTTCTCTAACGTCGCGCTGCCTCATTTTGCTCACTCATCCATGCTTCCTCTGTGACGTTGACTGATCTTTGATGAGCGAAGCCTTTCTAGTCTGTGATCTTCCTTATCTTTCTTCTTTCTTTTCTTCCTGGTCTGTTCTTTCTCTCTTTATTTATCTTTCCTTATGTTTTCATTCCATCGCCATGGCTCCTATTGTTTCTTTCACCCCCCTCCCTTCCCACTCTCCTTCTTCTTCTTTTCACTCTACCCCCCACCATCTTCCTTGCCCCCAAAATCTTCTCTCTTCTTGTCTTCTTCCTTCCTCCCTCCCTCCTTCCCTCCCTCCCTCCCTCCTACCCTGTATATGACTAACGGGTCAGAGGGCACTCCAGCTGTCCAGCCCTCTGATCCCCCCGTTCCCCACACTCCTTCGTTGACTTACTCCTCTCCTCCCCCACCAGTTGTCCCGAGCTCAGGCGTCCTCCCCTCCTTCCCCCGGGACGTGACCCCCGTGCTTGTGTCCAGCCGCTTTGTGCGCCTCTCCTGGCGCCCCCCGGTGGAGACGCGTGGCACCATCCTCACCTATGGAGTTTTCTACACGCAGGAGGGTGTCAACAGGTACGAAAGGCTCTTATTATTATTATTATTATTAATTTTCTTATTATTATTAATGAATTAAGCAGCAGGCTCATAATTAGCAGACAGGATTTGCTGCTGATAAGATAGGTGCCATATTTTTGAATGTGCTTGGTTGAGAAAAAATATATAAAGACAGATTATATGCTGCTGGTGTAAAATAAAATAAATGCATTTCTATTTAATAATAATAAAAAAATAAACATAAGCATAAGGTTCTCATTGATTCCTCCTATTAATATGTATGGAAACACAATATTAAGTCTATAGATAGAAATGCAAGCAGGGCGAACGTTCCAGATGGTAATGTAGGCATGTCCCTGCATATATCAACCAGAAAGTGAACTATACGCAGTGTTTTATATTTGTTTTGTAGTCAGAAAGTGTTCTCGAAGATCCAAAAGGTTTATGCAATTCTGCAACGCAGCAAATCCCTATGGTTACTGAATACCCATCATGCATTTTGATATTTGGGGACGTTTCTGGACACAGGGTTTTGAAGTGGTAGATTTAGGACAGAGAAAGACGTTGGAAATTGTTACAGGGATTTTTATACATTTTTGTGCTAACATGAGCCAACGTGACACAAAGAAGTAAAATCTTAGTGCTAGCATTATATAGCTGGCGAAAATAAGCATTAGCCGGATTCTTAAGAATTTAATGTCAGGTGATGAAGAAAAAAAGGTCACTGCTAATTTGGGATCGCTGGCTAAATAACCTGGTTAAATGAGTGAATTCTGAGAGGAAGTTATATTTATAAACGATGAAAATTTCCCAGCTAATGCTAGACACTTGTTGGTTAAAGGTCATGGGATTTTTGAGAGGATTTAATTGTCAAATTAACAAATGTTAGAAATTTTGATAGATAGATTAGCATAGCTTAGCATAAGCTCACTTGACAGGCTATCTAAAGTTTTAAAATTTCAATCATATTTCTATCCTATTTAAAACGTTAACGTTACGGTTAATGCTAACATACTGTAGCTAGCAAATCAACAGTTAAATCAAATCACCAATTTTTAAGTCATATTTTCTCACATTTGTCAAAATTATCTCCATAAATATCTCCATTTAAAAGTGCTATATAAATAAAATTGGATTGAAATTAGTTCATTATGAAAATATGTTTAAATATCTTTTACCACCATTGATAGATAGCTGAAAAAAAAAAAAAAAGTGACGACCTGGTTAGAGGAAACGGATTATGTTTTATAATATCTCAAACATAAAAATGCACCGCGTGGGCAGCAGGGTAATATGGGGGTGTGGCAAACCACCGACGGCTCGAACCCGGATCCTTGCATGCGAAAATCAACAAACTAGAGCCTTAGCTGCCGGGGCCACCACTCCCACATCTTATATTTAATGTATTTTTGTAAAAATAGTACCCCTTGAAGGTAGCTCGAGGACACAACTTACTGTAATAGTAAGTAAAAATAGTAAAGTATTAACATTTCTAGATTAATTATATACGTTAATACTGACAGCTCTAGTTGTCAATATTGCCCATTTCTTCCAGCCAAACTTGTTTTTTGTTGTTTCTATGACCAAATTAATAATAATAATAATAATAATAATAATATGCTAATTTATAGAATTCTAAAATTTTTCGACATCATTTCCATATTCCAGTAGTGGAATTTTAAAAGTAATGATATTTCTTTTTCCTTTTTTTTTTTTTTATCTTCATTGACCTATGCTGTGTTGCTGGCACAGATCAAATACTCAAATATGGTTAAAGTCAAATATAGGGTCAGGGACAATCCAGGTGGTCAAAGGTAACTTTTCCAGACTCCCCACTAGCTATAGTTCTTAAATGATCACGATATGGTGTCACGACACCTTGAAACGAACCTTTTGTTCTTTCCTTTATAGTCAGCTGGCCGCTGCGTGCCGTCAGGTTCTACACGTCATTAGTATATTATGCTCTGTTTATAATTCACCTACAGCATCTTTATTTCTGAATGTGTCTCTGTTCATCATACCGAACATAAAAAATAAAGCAGCCTAGATGCTTAGTTTATTATAGCCCTGAATTGAGGGATATTTGGCAGGATTTTGAGGACGGAGTCTTGCAACAAGCTTGTAGGGATATTGGAGTCGTGTTTTAATTGACACTCATGACAATCACTTCTTACAGAGAGCGTTCGGTGAATGCAACAGAGTCCGAGAGTCTCCAGTTGACGGTGAACAATCTGAAGCCCGAGGCGGTTTATATCTTCAGGGTGGTGGCTTACAACGAGCTCGGTCCAGGAGAGAGCTCCGAGCAAATCCGGCTTTCAACACAACCTGAATGTATGTGCACTCAATATAACAAATTTTTTTTTTTTCATTATGGTTTACCTACTGAGACCAATTCAATAAGCCAAAAATATCTGAATTTTTCACCAAGAACTTCTTCACTGTCCACTTATAGTTTCTGTAGAATCTTTAAATGAGTGCTTAGTGTTTGGTGGAGCAGGTACTGTATATTAATTTAAGACAGATTTATCTTATAATTAATATTAAACAGCATTAGTATCAACTCTAAGACAAATATACACTGCCAGGCCAAAAAATAAAAATAAAAAAATGCATGGCTTTATACGCTTCCCTTCTCACTCTGAACTCAGATCAGGCCACATGACTTTTTTCCGTTGCTCCAAAGTTCTATCTTTGGACTTTTTTTCTTATCCCAGTTTAATTAACTTCAAGTCTCCTTAGTTGTTTTCTTTGCTTGATGCGGCCTAATAATTTGACCCTTCTGACATAGTGTTGTCTAAGTGCCTAAGTAGAAAATTAACATCATTCTAAGGTCACTTATATCTACTTCAAATTCAACAACAATTAATACTTATGCATTTTGATTGCATATAAAATTTTCTAAAACTAATAAACTTTGTGATTCTTATTTGCAAGTTATACAGTATGTAAATGAAATGAGCAAGAATGAGATTTACGTAAATCGTAATAATCAACCAATAAATTCAATTTGTTTTAAATTCATAAGCAACAGAATTATGTATTATTACATAATAAATCCAACTTATTAATGTTATTAATAAACACAATTTATTAATATTTTTTTTATTCCTCCTAAATCCCCTCCCTAATCACAATATGCTAAAACAAAATCTAATCTAAAATAAACCACACATGAAAAACAACAACAGACCACCTTGTTTCACGTTTTATAATCTTTTCATTAATCAAGGCATATTTGGAGAAAAACAACCTCAAACCTTAAGGGAAAAAAAGTGGTAGCAAAACATATTAGCCAGTGCTAGAGATATGCATTTCTTTTTTTTCTTTTTTTTTTTGAGTGTATGTATCTTGATTCCATTTATTAATGTTCAACCAAAAAAGGTTTATTTTTGTTCAACACCTCTTTGGATCAATTAGAATGATTCAGATCCAATTTCCGAAGGACAGATTTGAACTAAAATATACCATTTTAAAATATTTCAATTTATTTTTTCATAAATGTCAGTTTAATGTCAAGTGTTAATAATTTCATTTCATTTTAGGTGAAAAAAAAAAATTCCAGTATAAATGATTGCCTTTGACCTGACTCCATGCCCTTCTCCTCTGTCTAATTCCCTGACGTTGGCTTCTATTATAAACCTTTTAGTACAGAAAGTTTTATCCAGACATCGGCTTCTCACCTTTTTAATGAGGCTCGGTGGAGATGTTGAACAGCTTGACCTTCATACCTCGACGACAAGCTATTCACCCATAACTCTAAGTCAGTACAGAGAAAACATGCTTAGACTGACAATAGAAACACTCTTGGTTAAAAAAAAAAAAAAAAAAGGCCATGAGCACTTTACATAGAAAAAATTGCTGTTTTACATTCTCTACATTTCCTTGTCTGTCTGCTCACCTCTCTGTTACAGTACAGTACCTCCAAGTTCATTTTCTTTTCTATAAAAAGTCTCTAAAGCCAAAATTGATCTCAAATATGTGTATATATTAATATAGGGCCTAGCGTTTACAGCCCTGATGCGCTCTGGCCGTGCAGGAGCAACTAATTGACCTTGGCTTTGTAGATTAAGCAGTGATTGAAATGACAGCATGAGCTGAAATCATTTGACACAAAGAATGTAGCGTGACTGCTCGGTATATTTTGTGGAGAAAAGCTGTGTAGCTGTTCTTGTATAGTCTGACTCTGTCTGATTGTGTGGAGCAGTGCAGGTCCCAGGTCCTGTGGAGAACCTCCGAGTCGAGGCTATGTCCCCAACCTCCATCCAGGCCTCATGGGATCCTCCGGCATACGCCAACGGCCCAATCCAGGGCTACCGGCTCCTCTGGACTGAGACCTCCACGGGCAAAGAGCAGGTCTGTACAGCTGAGTCAACGTTTGGACAAATGAATTTACAATCACATTAAAACATGTGTTTGGTTTTAATAGCTTTACACCCCTGCCGTGGACAGAAATGCGGGCCATTGTCTTCAAATAGGAAGGAGGAAATCTGTCCCACAAGAAATTTTATTATGCCATGTACTAGAGTGTACAATGGTAAACTATAATACATAACATAATACAGTATACCATTGTATCACAATGGTATGTCAGACATTACCATGGCAGGCACCATAGTACCAGGGTACAATAGGTACTGTGGCACTTCAGTCGGTACCATGATAGTACTGTGGTGTGTACCACAATACTTTTACATAGGAAATAATGTAAATGCAGATAATCCCTTGCAGCCACCCAAGAAATATTACCAATATTACCAATTTCCAATATTATAATCATATTATTGCATATTAAAATAATTAAAACATTTGGAAAAGACACGTAAATGAAGTAAAATATGAAATAAATAGACATTAAGCCTCACTAAACTTTAATTTATGGTTCCTCTTAGCACCAGCTGCTTTAAAAACCAAACTGAAAGTGGCGCCAAGGCAAATTTCTTGCAAAATTTCAGTTCTTAAGGTGAAAATTTGTGCCGTGGGGAACTTGTATGCCGATGTACCACTGTGTATAATTGTATATTATCAGAGGTGTCAAGTAACGAAGTACAAATACTTCGTTACCTTACTTAAGTAGAAATTTTGGGTATCTATACT
>JAQMYL010000017.1:3626132-3641372 GCA_030014365.1 Clarias pachynema | reverse complement strand
TCTAAAGAAGTCTTTTTAAACCCTAGTATCTATACTTCTACTCAAGTAATGAATGTGAATACTTTTGACACCACTGTATATTATTATAATATATTAATATAAGTAGTTTTATTCAGTAATAATTACAATCCTAACTCCACAGCTAGCTAACACGAGGTAACAGGATCCTGACAGGATTTATGATAGGAATTTTTAAGTACTATTCATCAATGCTTTATAATTTTCATTGCTAGCATTTGTCATTTAGCTAACTTGAGCTAACCTGACAGGATATCTGACAGGAATTTTTACCAATTCTCATCATTTTCACATTGCCGGGTCATCATATTCATTTTGTCAGACGATCCTGACAGGATTTCTAACAGGAATTGGAATTGTGCTCATAAATATGCTTAATCTTCATAGTTAAAAATAGTATAGCTGCACTGCTAACTAAACTGTCAAAATGAGAAATTTTAAGCTATATTAATAATCAGTCAATGTTTATAATCATCATTATTAACATTTGTTAACTAGCTATAATGAAGATGACATTATTAGTTGTTATTATTAACACTAGCTAGCAGGTTAGCGTAAGCTAATCTGACAGGATTTCTCATACGATTTTGGATCATCGCCAAAAGTGGTGAGAATTTTCACATTTAAAACGTGCTAGCTAGGGAAAATTAGCTAATCTGACAGGATTAACAAATCATTCGTCACATTTACAGTACATATATATTTAATCTTTATTCCTGACACTACACTGCTAGATATTATTAGCTATTCTGACAAGGTTTATGAGAGGAATTTAAGTGAGATTTATTGTTCATAATCATCATTGATAGCAGTTTTTAGCTAGCTGCAAAGCGTGAATAAGGTCATAAGGTTTTTGGAAATGGATTGACGTCATGTAGGCCGCACGGTGGCTTAGCGGTTAGCATTGTCGCTATGCACCTCCAGGGTCCCGAGTTGGATCTATGTGCGTGAAGTTTGCATGTTCTCCCTTTTATTGCTTGGTAGGTTTTCTCCAGGTTTCCTCCCACCGTCCAAAGACAAGCAGATTCGGCTAATTTGTGTGTATTGCCCGTAGCGTGTACCCTGCGATAGATTGGCACCTTATCTGGGGTGTACCCCTTCTCGTGCCCTAAGTCTCCTGGGAAAGGCTCCAGGCACCCCGAGACCCTGTATACAGGATAAAGCGGTATAGACGATGAGTGAGATCTAATTTCAGTGCCGACACCGAGCGGCATGCTAATGTGAGCTAACCTGCTAGGATTTCTAAGCCTTGTTACTTTACCTCATTAAGTGCATTTATAAAAATCCTTTTAAAAACCACACACCCAAAACATTTGAAGAATATGTATGTGTGTGCATGCTCGGGGTGGTTCTGGCTAAATATATGTCTGAAAGCGCTCTCCAGTATCTCCAAACCTCTTTGCTGCAAGTAGACAGAAAACTAAGGGAATGAGACAGATTGTGCAGTTATCTCCAGCTGTCTGGGGTTTGATTACTTTACAAATTTAAAGCTTTGCTCACAGCTTTGCTGTGATCAGTCAACACAGTTTATAACCCAAACTTATTTCAACCCTGATCTGTTATGTTTTGTTTATCACCAGAGGGCATAATTACGGCACAGCATGCCGATGCTTTCTTCCGTGATCTTAGCGCTGGTCGCTGCAGTATGCAAGGTGTCTCATGTTCGCTTGATTAAAGACCAGATAGAAAGCGGGGAAGCTTAGATTAAAAAAGCTTAGACCAAAAATCAGCTGGATAAATATTTAACATGCTCAGCCTCTATGTTTCAGCCAGGCATTTTTTTTTCTTTTTTTTTCCGCTGTGCTAATCTGCCTCTCTCTTGAAGAAGAATCTAAGCTAAAATATACACAATAGCTGATAAATGTGACTGGAGACATGCCATGAACTATAATTCGATTCAAATGATTCAATTCAAAGAGGATAGAGAACAATTCTGTCATAATAGATGCTGATAATTAATGAAAACGGGATGATTTGACTGTCTCTCTCTCTCTCTCTCTCTCTCTCTCTCTGTGTCTTTTCATTAAAATCCCTAATCAGAGCATAGAGGTGCTTGGCCAAAGCTACAAAATGGAAGGACTGAAGAAGTTCACAGAGTATTCTCTACGTGTCCTGGCACTGAACCACCACGGGCCGGGCATCGCCACGGACGATATGCTCATCACGACCTTCTCAGATGGTAAAGTGTTACACAAAATCCTCCCTACATTAACATAAGTTAATAGATATGTGGTATGAAGAATTATTATTCAAAACAAACATTATCAGAGTAAATAAATGTATAATCGGTTGAATTGTTCATTAATCATTAACAGCTGAATTAGTGTTAGGGGCGTTCAAGTCAAACCGGGACTTTCTCATGAATTAATGCATAAAACCGACGACATTTGCAGAAGACTTAATGCACAGCATGGTGAGGAGACTCTTAGCCGCAGCGAAACATACGAACGGGTAATTCAATAGACATTAGGCTAAAATATGCAAGCTGTTAATTTCTAACTAATAACTGGAATTAAATATGACAAATCTGAGCTGAGACTCCCTATTTGATTTTTGGCTGAAATCGACTCACATCTCACCTTGGTGATTGTCATCTCTCAGAGAGGGCATATAACTAATGGCGTGAACTTCATCAGAACCTAATTAAGTAATTTATCACACGTTAACAGATGTCCCATTACATTCGTCACACATAGACTCACAGTGGCTTTGGTTTAATCGATTTCTGAAGGCGTCAGTCAACTCTGACGGCGGGCCATGATCCGGCCAAGACATGATTGACCTGCTTGGGGCATCACAGCATCTGTATTAAGACAGACAAAGAGAGACAGACAGACAGACGAGAAAAGAGAGATTGATAGATTTATAAACAGACAGGTAGGCAGAGAGAGAGAGAGAGTGAGTGAATAGAGCAGATAGATATGGATCAACATATACAGAGACAGATAGATGGAAAGTGAGACTGAAAGCTGTCCATTCAGGCAGATTGATTGCTCTAGTCTCTACACTAACAAATCCGAACATCCTGTTGCTTTTACGGACAAACATTCTCTATCTTTTCACTTTCTTCTCAGAAAGGATTGTTTTTTTTTTCTCCTTGAGAGTTTTGCAAGAGTTTGAGGAGTAAGGGCGGCCACTATGTATTCCTCTCACATTGCTGTACTTGTTCCTCCATCCCTCTACGTTCTGCTTCTCTCGCCCTGCTGGACCTCGTTCCTCCTCCTCCTCCTCCTCCTGCTGATTTTCTGGCTCTCTTTCAGCCTGTGAATTCGATGATAGGTCTTTTTTGAAGTGTAGTTCAGGTGCTGTGATCTTGCAGGCCAGCTGAGATTTAAGAGTGTTTTTGCTACAGCAGGACCACTGACATCAAAAACCTAAACATCATAGCGTGGAAACTATTCCGAACAGAAACCGAATCGATTATTTCTCCATTACAAATAGCTCCTGAGTCGACCAGGAGTACCAGACATGACCCAAATACAGACGCAATCAAATTAAAGGGAAAAAAATTAGTGGGTTTGGTATGCATTTATTTTTATTACATTTTTTGCTAAGTGGTTTGGGTGCACTTAGTTCCTTAGAAGGGAGCATCACTGCAAATCATCAGTGCATTTTTTTTTTTTATCACGGTAATCTCATGATGAAACGTTCTGATCCTGATGGGTGTGGTCTCTTACAAGATGACTCCGCCCCAAGTGGGCGGAATCGTTGCCCGGGTAACCATCAATCACTTTGGTGCGCTATCCAATCAGTGCTTTGACGATTATTAGAACCTGCCAGTCATTTCTGTACACTAGGATTGGTGGAATTGTTTTGTTTCTGTGCTTCTCACGTGGGGCGGTGCTTAGGTCACGATATGGTGTGATTGACAGCATAAACTCTTACATTTAGAATAGAAAATCAATGCACTTTTGTACTGTATGCTCGTCATCCGAGTCCCTATTTAAAATGTAGCGAGTAAAAGTACTGGACACTATGGTGCATGATGAAGAGATGTACACACTTGGAGGACAGCGCTATCCGCTCCTTCCGCTTGCGTGAGCTCACAGACGCCCCAGATTGGCTGTAGAGCCGTCATTAATGTGGGAGCACTAAGCACCTCTCATCCCCCCCCGCTGAGAAAGCTCGGCCAATCAGCTCTCTCGAGACCTCCAGCTGTGAGAGGTTACAGCATCACCCGGGAACCGAACCAGCGATCTCCAGATGATAGGGCGAGCACTTTACCACTGCGCCACTCGGAGGCACCAAGTACTGGTTTTTCATTAAAACGTTTAATGAGTAGGAGTAAAAAGTATGACATTCGGAAAGTACGCAAGTATAATACTTGAATTATTTTTAAAAAAAATTATTAAATACTGTTACGAAGTATAGTCCTTAAACCCGGGTTGAACAGCAGGTGTTAGACAGCGAGCTCCATCAACATACCACCAAAACACCAACTTAAGGAAACTCTTTTTGGAAAGCGGCGTTCATTCCTCTAGAACGGTTTCTAGAGATGTGTACTGTAGGATCAACCGACGCAGTTCTGGGGTTTTTCTCTCTCTTTTTTTTCCCTTTCATTTGTCACCCATCTGTAGTGCAAGCCATGTTATCTTCAGCTTGATATTAAATCCCTCTTTTTGTCAGTCCAAGCCAAGGCTATTGATTTAGGTCCGAGGTGTAGTTCTCAACGGAATCCTTATCAGCATGCGCCTGAACGAGGTGTGCAGGGTGAATATAAAAGCATGAAGGAGTAGTGTTTGCAGGCTTTTGCATCAGAAATTACTTTGTATGAGAAAAGATAAAGAGTGGAGCTGGTGGAGCTGTTCAAGACTCGATCAGCAAGGAGCAACCACTAAACTTTTACAAATAAGACTTCAAAGAACCTTTTTTTTCTTCTTTTTATTACTACCAAAAGTGGAAACTCAATACTATCGTTTAATCCAACATGGATGAAGTGCCCGGACAGACATTGCTCTGTTGTCTGATTGGCTGACGCATATTGTCAATCTCATATCCATGGCATCGTAATCAATTGTACGATGGTCGAACAGGGTTCCTCAACGAACGAGAGGAAGATTCGAAAAGAAAAAGGATGGAGGTGGATGAAAAAGACAAGGAGGTCAAGATGAGATGATGGGTATCGCTCATCCAACCCTGTCATCTCACCGTCATTTCCACATCTCTATTAATCTCTTAGGAGTCTCAGTCCTTCTCTCAATCATCTCAGTCTCTCACTATCCCTCAGGCTCCTCAGTCTCTCTCCATCCATCTCTGAAAGTCTGACAGCTTCTGACAGCTTCTTCTCCGTATATCTCACCATCCCGCTCCACAGTATCTTCTCCCCTTCTCGATTTCTCCATCTTTTCCATCTTTCCAACCATCCTTTCCTTATTTATAGGCTCTTCTCTCCATCTTCCCCCAGTCTGCTGTATCCTTCTTTCTCCATCCATTTCACCCTCAAATATCGATCACTTGATGTCTTTACAACTCTCCGTCATTCCAGGTTCTCCACTCTCACCACCATCTTCTCATTTCCAGCTTTGTCTTCAAACACCTCTCCATCACCCCTTTTCATTTCATTTTTCTCTTTCTCCATCTATTTTTCTCCATTATCTCCCTGTTTCTATATTGTTATTCCATACATATCTTTATCATTTTCACATTGCTGTCTCTGTCCATCTCCTTGTCAGTTCTGATCTTTCTTTCCAGCTTTTTTCTCTGTACATTTGTCCTTCATGCACAATATCTTCTTCAATCCTTCTCTGTCTCTCTCCATACAGTATATCTCTCCCTCCTTCTTCATTTCCAAACATCATATCCTTATTTCTAGGTTCTTCTCTCTATCTTTTTCCTGTGCTTTTTTCTCCATCCATCTTATCCTCTTACCTCTATCACGTCATCCCTTTCCTCAGTCATTCCAGTTTCTCACCATCATCTCCTTATTTCCAGATATGTCTTCAAACACCCCTCTACTGCCCAACTTCCCCCTTTCTTTAGCTCTTTCTCCATCAATTTCTTTATCTCCTAATCTCTTCATCGTCTCGCGACTAGAATATAGATCCGCTGTGTATTCCTCTATCATTTTCACATTGCTGTCTCTCTTCTTCTGTCCATCTCTATGCCAATTCTCATCTTTCTCTCTATCCTCTCTAGGTTCTTCTATGTACATCTCTTCATCATGCACCATAGTGTCTTCTCTTCTTCTCTCTCTCCGTCTTCCTTCTCTTCTATATTTCTCCATCTTTTCAGTATATCTAGCCATCGTATCTTTATTTCTAGGTTCTTCTCTCCATCTTCTCCCCAGTCTGCTGTCTCTTCCTTTCTCCATCCATCCCATCCTCCTATCTCGATCACATCATTTCTTTCCAACTCCATCCATTTTTTTCATCATTTCTCCTCATCATCTCTATGTTGTTCCTTCATATATACTGTATGTTTCCTTTTCACATTGCTGTCTTTCTCTATATCAGTTCTAATCTTCATCACTCTGTACCTATCTCTCCATCATCTGTTGCTTCTTCTTCTCTGTACATTTCTCATCACTGGTGTCTATTTCCATCTCTGTCCATCTCTTTATCTTTGTTCATCCCATCTCGAGCTTCATCTCCATGCATATCTCCTTCCATAAGTCTGTTTAGAACAGTTGCCCCGGCACTCGTTTGTCGTCCAGATTGTCTCTTTGCATTACCTTCAGCGTGCACTAAGAGGCTGCGGGAATTTATTGTCTGTCAGCTCGCATTAGTGAAACGCCAGCGAATGCTTCAAATGAGCTGTGAGACTTGCCTTTCCCATTTTCCTGCTTAATTAAAGGCCCCCTGTGTTTCGCTAATGAAATTGCGCGACGCCGCAACTCACTCTCTCTCTCACTCCCTCTCTGTGTCTCTTTCTTTTACGACTACCTTCTACGAGGTAATTACCGGTCTGGCTACACTCATCAGAAATACACACTACCCCGATGAGTCACCAGATACGTAAACACACTCGCATGCACAGACACTACGACTGAGTCCCAGGCCGCGCGGTGTAATCGTGATTATTTCGAAGGACGGCGTCCAACCCCAAGTTGTTGCACAATAACAATTAGCAGGTGAAGGTGGAAGCTCATTACCAAAATGCTGCTTGTTAATTAAAGCAACCAAACGAGGGCCCTCAGGCTGACGGAACAATAAAACGAACCTGATGCGCACCAGTTTGGATAGTAAATTGCAAATTACACTGAACGGAAGCGCAGGAGCCGCTAAGCAGATAAGCTTTAGAGAAAAGTTGCTGTGCGTGAGACAGCCTGGGAAAAAACCTTGCACATGGTGAAATTTCGATATTTTTGTTTTGAATTGGAAGACATTTTGAAAACTTTCCCTTAAATATAAAATGTTCAAGTTTAAAGTGAAATTCTGTTTAAAATATATCTGTACCTGTGCATTAAGGACGAGTGATATATCTATAATATCAGTATCGTGATATAAATGATGCCACAATACATTTCTCCATCCATGAGTTGTTTTTGAATACCTCTGCATTTGCTTTGATGTTAATGCTTTCATGTTGTTGTTGTTTTTCTTTTTATTGGGAAATGTTCATATTCATGTAGATCATTTCCTCCCCTGCTTTTCAGTGTTAATTCAGTTTACCATGAAGCTCATTTTTAAGGTTTTAATGTACGTTCATACAGTATCATGAATTGTAGAAATCATGGTATATTTTCGACATATCGCCCAGCCACCTCTTTTTCTTTTTTATATTAAAATAACTGAAAAAAGAAATGCGAGCAAATGTACTGTGACAGGCTGCAAAGTGCCTCAGGATACAGTACAGTTTGAAAATCGGTCGTTTAAAGTACGTAACAACCTGAGCAGCGACCTTATTTCCCCTCTCGTCCGTTCTTACTGGTTTAACCCTTAAGTTAGATGCTTGCATCATTCATGTGTGACTTTTTTTTTTATTTAGTCGTGTCCAATTCCTCCCCGTCACTAGGGGGCGCTCCACATTAAGGCTACTACTACCACTCAATCGGGAGGGCCGAAGACTATCACGTGTTTCCTCTGAACCACGTGACGCCAGCCGACCGCATCTTTTCAAACTGCTCGCTCACGCAGCGTTGGGGGCGGCGTAACACACTCGGAGGAAAGCGCTATCCGCTCCTTCCGCTTGCGTGAGCTCACAGACGCCCCTGATTGGCTGTAGAGCCGTGATTAATGTGGGAGCATTAAGTACCTCTCATCCCTCCCCTTTGAAAGAGCTCGGCCAATCAGCTCACTCTAGACCCCCGGCTGTGTGAGGTTACAGCATCACCCGGGGAACCGAACCAGCGATCTCCGGATGATAGGGCGAGCACTTTACCACTGCGCCACTCGGAAGCCTACTGTGTGACTTAGAAATATATATATGAGAGGCAAAATAAAAAACTGAGAACCAGAGAAAATCCTTCAGGAAGCCTGGAGAACTATTCCCCAAGACTACATTAAAAATACAAGACAGTCTAAAGCTTTGGAAGCAAAATATGAAAAAATGCAGGTGTGGGAATTTAATAGTCATGGCTTCTTAAAGGTGAGGTGGTGAAATATTTTATAGACAGAAAATGTTACTTTGTTTTTAGAAAGAAAAAAAACTTTTATTTACTTCATTATTAATTTGTACTACTTATGTATGACTTAGTGTTTAGACACCCCAGGGTTGGGGGTTCGAATCTCACCTCTGCCCTGTGTGCATGTTCTCCCCGTGGTTGGTGGGTTTCCTTGGCATACCCAGGTTTCCTAGTCGGGCGTTTTTACAACAATATAAACATCTTTTTTTTGTGCAGTTGTGTGTGTTTGTGTGTGTCTGTCCAACTAGACATTGTGTGTTCAGTGAATTGATGAATTGATCTTGCAGACTCTGTAACCATCGTATTTCCGGACTGACCCTGCTTTACACA
The DNA here is from genome assembly GCA_030014365.1 of Clarias pachynema. NCBI lineage: Eukaryota > Metazoa > Chordata > Actinopteri > Siluriformes > Clariidae > Clarias > Clarias pachynema. Next base: position 3,632,461 of record JAQMYL010000017.1, on the reverse strand, counting down.
ATAAACGCACGTCAACAGATCAATCCAAATCGCATCCCAGAGCAGAAAACCTCGCAAATGTATTTGTATCATTGTCTACCTTATTTGCTAATTGATTACCCGTGTACTTCTAGTGTTATTCAGCGGCCGCGGCTGTAGGACGTTCCCTCTGGCCAAAAGCTAATCCAATAACAGCTCTAACAGGATCGGGCTGTTGGCTGGCTGACCTGATGTCCTGTTTGGATTTAGAGTGATGTCATAGCCAAAGATACACGCGCTAATCTGTTACTCTATAGAGCTTGATTCTGATTGGTCGGAATGGTTCAGCTATTTTTTTATTTTATTTCTTATACTAGAATAAAAAATGCATGCCATTTTTTTTTCTTTTGCAGTGACCTTAATTTGGGTTTTATTTTGAGTCTGTAGTGTCAGAGGTCACATGATAAGATTTATTTTATTCGATTCAAGAGAAAGGAGAAAAAAGAGTGTAAGGAGAAAATACCAGATTATGTTTGTTATACAGTGATATGATATAATTAGGGTGGTCAATATTAACGCATAAACGCTTTAAGTAAGTTTTAACGCGTTACTATTTTTTCACGCAACTTAATCATATGACCAGGTTTGACCCTAATGGCTTCCCATAATCGCAGCACGGTTACCCAGCTGTGTGTGATAACGGCGCGTTTAATACGGATAATAAGACGACTTAGGAAACATCACCAGCAAGTTTCATTATAAAAAGCGTCTAGATCTAGGAAGTTTGGTTAAAACCAAAGTTGTGTGCTCGAGCGACTTAAAAGTCAATTATTTTTAACCAGAATATATTAGATGTAAGATGCGAGAGCGGTGGCTCGGGTAGCTAAGGCTCTAGGTTGTTGATTAAATGTTAATGTTTGAGATACTATACAACTGCATAATCTGTTTCCTCTAACTAGTTTGTCTTTATTCCAACACTGTACGTTTATTATACAAGGAAATCTGAGTATTTTAAAATCGTGATTAATCGCGATTAATCGCAGACTTGGACTGAGATTAACTAGATTAAAAATGTTAATCGATTATCAGCATTACATATAATATACAAATAATTACTGTAACTATAAATTAATAAAAGCTATGATGCATGATGTCATGCTGTATGTATAACATACGAAAATTTTTGCTGATTGTTTTCCTGCAGCAGAACACCCCCAAATCTTTTATTCCTTTCAAAGCTAAATCTCCTAACCCTTTGTCTTCTTCTCTCTCCCACAGTTCCGAACGCTTCTCCCCAGAACATCTCTCTAGAAGTGATCTACTCACGGGTGAGTATAAACTCGGATGGTTTGTGTTCAGCCCTCAGGTTGCATCGCGTCCACGTTAGCGGTTAGCAGCAATAAAGCTGCCGAGCACCCGGCGCCGGCGGGAGTTTTACGACGGTTCTGCCGAGATCAGAGGTTGTTCCTAACATTAAAGAGAACCGCGAGCGTGCAAGAGAAAAAACACGGATCTTTATCGTCTTGTTTTAGGAATAAAAGCACAGCACCTTGTGTCGGCCTGGTCTGGATTAGACCAGATTGCATGTTTGTTGTTTTGAGCGACTACAAAAAAAGCTCATCGAAATTCTTGAACTTTTCACCTTCAGTGAAAATGAGAGACGTTTTATTGTTCGACTGACCAGAAAGAGCTTAGAAGAATGTGTCTAAAAATCTAAAGAAAGTTGTGTGTGTGTGTGTGTGTGTGTGTGTGTGTGTCCATTACCTGTAATCCAGGTATATTTACCATAAGTCTGATAGCAGCAGGCTGTACAGTGTCTCTTGTTGTTAATGCTCTTGAATTACCCTTCAGGATTATCAGGATTACAGGAATTATAAGAGGCCGGTGTTGTCATGTTACAGTATGAGATTTACTTGACATGAAGAGTCAACATTGTTGTTAATCTTCATCCGTGGGCGTTCCTGCTAACATTGGCACGGAAAAGAGAAACGATGATTGGAAAGCAGCTGAAGGACTTTATAAAGAATTTTTCCATCTACAACTGGTACAAAAAAATACAAATGTATAAAAAAATCACTTAAAACACATCCTCGGTGTGAAATTTCAACTTGGGGTTCTACTGTACTGTATGAGTTCCTTTTCTCCGTGTTCATAACGTGACATCAATTCAATTCAATTCAATTTTATTTATATAGCGCTTTTAACAATGGACATTGTCTCGAAGCAGCTTCACAAAAATGAAAGAAAATTTACAAAAAATGAAAGAAATTTTTTTTTATTTTATTTTTTTTTCATCAAAAAAAAAAAAAACACCAAGAACAGTGAAAAATTACAGTTCTTTACTTTTAAATAAGTTTAAAGTTTAAGTATTTTGGTTTACATCGATTAATATACAGATACAGCACTCGGTTAATGTCGGTTATGTCGAAGACTCCAGAAGTGTTCCCCTGATGTGTAGCTGTAATACTGCAGGACTCGTCTATGTTTTATAGATGCTTTGGTCCAGGGTGTCGTGTGTACAGTAAGTGCCTGCAAACTTTCATTCACTGGCTTTCATTTATTTTCTAATTCATAAAAATTTCCAAGAAGTCCTTTTTATTCCGCAAAATGGTAAATGTATGGTTAAACACAAAATATAGTATACCCCCCCCCCCCCACACAGCAATTGCTTAAAAGGTGGCATCAGTGTCGCTCTTTGCTTCTTTTCCGTCCGTCCGTCTGTCTCGGCGGAGTCTGTCCATCAAGTTGCGCTGAGTGCTGTGCTGGAATTCCTTCATCCGACTGCTGCAGGTTTTCGATTAGAGCCATGTTTGGGCGCTTTGCCTTCCTCCCTCCCCCCCTCCCTCCCTCTGGAGCGCTCGGGTCCCTGGGCACGTCTCTGCGTGAGGGAGAGCACAAAGGCGGCATTGAGAGCGCTCGGTCTGAGGTGGCTGATAAAGCTGCGTTCATGAGAGGAAATGGGCTTCCATTGTCTGCCGGTGGCGTGCCGCGAATGAATTTGCATGAGAAATGAATCCCGCCCTTTCGGCACGCCGTAACGATGGCCGACTGCCACGTAGGCGCCGCCTGAAAGCGGAGTGACATCTGTACCTGACTTATTGCAGGAATCCGGTCACCGCATTGCGTTTGGTTTCCCCGTGCGAAGTCAGTGAGTTGACCGGTCGAGACTGAGACATCAGGAAGATTGATATGCGAGTGACTTAACCACAGGGGCAGAATTTTTTTTATTATTTTATTATTTTTTTATTTTATTTTTTTCCCCTGACCATGCATCATGCTTAGGACGGGCACGTTTAAGAAAGAAAACATTTTAATTTTTCACCAGAAAATGAAACTGTCTGCTTGTGCATCATTTGCTACCTAGGGGAAAAGGTTGTTAATAGATGGAATCAGATGGATTGCTCCTATAAAAGAGGTGACGACGGAGCCAAGGCAGAGCGGCACAACGCAGGCTCCTACATCTGCGCTGACACAAATGCCGCTATCCATAATCGCTCAAAATGCTCTCACCAGTCATCACCGGACGAGTTATAACAGCCCGAGCTCCCATCCGTTTATTAAAGCGTGGCTGGCGTGGGTTTTAAATCAGGTGCTGATAGTCTGTATCACACTGCGGGACAAATATTTCCCAAATAATGTTCCAGGTAACGAGGTCCGACTTGCTGGAATGCCCAGAGTTATGGCGTCTTTAGTGCAGTCAGAGCGTGCGGTTCAGGAAGAGGTGAGGACCACCGGGTTCTTCTGCACCTCGTACTGTAGATTCAGTACATAGTTTGTTTTTGTCCTGAATACACTAACGTATGTGAATTCTTGAACCTGGTTGGCTATTGATTTATTTTCTACAGCATGAATAACAGATTTAAACAGACAAGGGGCGTTCAAGTCAAAGCCGGACTTTTGATTCAGACCTAGCGGGAGTAAAAACCCGCTTTATTTTTTTGTATGATCCCCTGCTACACTAATGCACTTATCCCAGTGTTTCGCTAGCGCTTGGATACCATAAAGGTAGAAAGTTTTCAGAGCCATGATCAGACTGCCTGCTTTACGGATGAAACGCCGGCCTCCCAGGAACTCCTTCGGCTTGGAGCGAGGTCAGGACCGTACGGGGGATGTGGCATCAACTCCCAGATGAGTTCCTGTAATGTGCAAGTGGTGTTCCCACAGACTTGAACACTCCTCGTATAATCATTGACTTGGTGTTTATTTATCATGTCTGGTGGCATTGCATATAAAGAATAACATGCTGGCATGTTATTCTGCAGCACCGTTAAATGCAGCACCGTTTTAATTCTAACCTGCTATGCATCATTCTTTATTAAATAAATTCCTGATTTATAGTATTATTTCTTTAACAAAGTAAACACAGGTCTCAGAGCCCCACAATGTGTGTTTGTGTGTGTGTGTGTGTGTGTGTGTGTTAATGCTTGGGCTGAAATAGACCCTATGATGAAATACCCCCCCCACAGCGGCTTTAATTCTTAACCATCTCCATTTTTCTTAATCAGCAGCCGATCCACAGCCTGGACAGGAGCTAACACGGGTAGTTAGAGCTGTTTCAGTTATAATCCCAGATTATATAAATCAACATGAGCTAGCGGTTAGAAAATCACAAACATTCACATGATTATTAATATCAGAAGATCAGTTTTTATCAAATTTTGGCCAGATATACAGTATAGTACAGGATAAGACAGTATATAACTGGAAAGACGTACTTACACTGAGTCCGACATTAACTTTTTTTTTTAATTACAACCTTTCAATGATCTTAATTGTCATTCAGATGAAACTTAGATTTAGATTTTACATGAGAAGACATGTACTGACAAAAGTGTATCATTCTAAAATGCAACATTGTTAAGAAATTGCAAGAATAATTTGACATGGTTACGGACACTACAGATTTTTTGCTTTTTAAGCTCTAGCAAAAAAACCATCACTCATGCAGAGCACTGAGGTAGCCCTGGAATTGTATTGGTGCATGTACTAACAATAATTATTAGGCAGGTTACAAAAGCAATTTTAACTTCACAAACTATAGTTTTCTATGTTGGGCTATAAAAGTTTTTCCTTCTTTTTTTTCGTTTCTTGTATGATGTCGTACCAGAAGTAAAACTTTCATTTTTAAAAATGAAAAGTAAAAAGATGTTGTTGTTTTTTTCTGTAGCTTTTGTGTGCAAACACACACTGGAGACTCATGTGAATATCCAATAATTAGCAAAAAAAAAAATTTAATTTAGCATGATTGATAGGTGACCTTTAATTCATGAAGTTTGATTACGGAATGAATTTGTCATAAATAATAAATAGCTGAAATTCGCTACACCTGGCAACTTTGTCTCTAAAACTCCTTTCCTCCTTTTTTAATGCATAGAAACGTGTGTTTTTAGCCTCCTATGCTAGTTCCACAGCCTGACTGTGCCCTAAAACGTCCCCATCAGCCGGTCAAACAGCTCACCATGTAAAGATTCAGCTCACGTCCCACCCCAACCTCCCTCACATTCATCAAACGAGGCTTCCTCCTGCCCTGTCTCACATATATTCCGTTATTGATCGCGGCTTGAAAGCGGTAACTATCGAGTTAAACGCAGTGTGTGATGTAGGGATTCCGTGTTACGTTCCTGAAATCCGGCATCGAGCTCTCGTTGTTAATCCGAAAACAAGACAAGAAGTAAATGCTCTCCGAGGACAGGAGGGTCCGTTTGTTTTCTTTCACAGGCGTCGTTCGAGGATGTGAACCAGGGAAAAGAAAAACAGTCTTTCATATTCCAAGCATAAAAATAAAATACTTCAGCCCACAGTGAGACCTTCTCTTTAACGGTAAGCAGGGACGCTGATAGAGTTGAGGTCCAGAGAGACTCAAGTAATTTTCTGCCCAGTATAAAAAAACCAGGGGCCTTTAGGAATACAAACCGCACACACACATAGGTTTGGTTGGCGGAGGTGTCAGAACTATTTGACAGTAGAGATTGCTGAGACATAAAATCTCAGGTGGGTTTTTTTTTCCTGCTAAATAAGATGATGATAAAAAGTGCTGAAAGTCAGCATGGATCAAAAGTTAAACCGCCCACATTATGCTTTGTTTTATTTATTTATTTGTCGCTTTAAAGTTTCAATCATACGATGATGTCATCTCCAATTTCTCACCTGTGTCAGGTTGGTCAGGTGTTAATGGAATTTTTCTTTAGTGAAAAAAAAAGTCTTATGAAGACTTGCGTTGACTTGATGGAAATTGTAATTACAGTGGAACCTCGGATTACGAGCATAATTCGTTCCGGAAACAGGCTCGTATTCCAAAACACTCATAAACCAAATCGAATTTTCCCATAAGAAATAATGGAAACTCAAATTATTCGTTCCACAGCCCAAAA
>JAQMYL010000017.1:3608418-3619701 GCA_030014365.1 Clarias pachynema | reverse complement strand
GTGTGGCCTCTGTCTGTTTCACTAAAGAAGGCGTGGCCTCTGTTAGCCCCAGTAAAGTAGGTGTGGCCTCTGTCTGTTTCACTAAAGAAGGCGTGGCCTCTGTTAGCCCCAGTAAAGTAGGTGTGGCCTCTGTCTGTCAGTTCCAGTAAGGTAGGTGTGGCCTCTGTCTGTTTCACTAAAGAAGGCGTGGCCTCCGTTAGCCCCAGTAAAGTAGGTGTGGCATTGTTTGTCATTCCTAGTAAAGAAGTTGTAGCTTCTGTCTGTCAATCACTCTGAAGGAGGCGTGGCCTCTGTCCTTGTTGTTTTCAGGTGCACTCTGTGTGTCTCTCAGTGAAGAAAAGGACTTTTAGATGACTTACAGGTTGCGTCCTCAAGGACACTTAATCACATCACAGAGGTCAATACGAGTTATCTTAACACACACGCGCCTGCTTAGTGAGGTGTCGGAGAAGACTGCAAAGAAATGAAAAGAGGAAGAGAGAGAGAGGGAGAGAGAGAGAGAGAGAGCAGGAGGGTACGAGCTGTGTTTACATGGTGATCTTTTCCATAAATGAAGTGCTGGTTCTGCATGGCTGCTGTTGTTGTGCCCATGCTAAAGACCCTGTCAAAGCAATTAATTTCCCACTCCGCTTTACTGAGCAATTAGACGCTCTTCGCTGTGTAATTACAGCACACACACACCAACATGCATACACACGAACACACACACTCACATACAGAATGCGAAATGCACAGGCAAACTTTAAATCTGCACGCCGAGATCACTCGCCACTAAACAAGCCTAGTGACTCCAGCGGAGGAAGACTTCAGTGAGATGCTCCATGCCATGGTTCAGAGTTTTATCTAGAGGTTTTCTTTATTCCTCCATAAAGAAACTCCTTTATTCCTGGGTATAGTCAGGACAATGCATGTTTGTGTGTTAAATTCTGGCACTAAAGTGGTGTGAGTGGCTTCTATTGTGCCTTGGCGTATAAGTTACTGTGGAGCCAATTAATAGGTACTAATGTAATTGTATCGTTATCATATTAAAAGCTTCATGTTTGAAAGCTAAGTTCCAAGCCATCCAGGGACAGGGATATAAAGCGCTGTGATGCTGTTGCTGTTGCATGTGATTTATTCTCATTCTCTTTCCCTTCAGAGTATTAAAGTGAGCTGGCAGCCTCCTCCGGCCAACTCGCAGAACGGCTTCGTCACCGGCTACAAGATCCGCTATCGTAAAACGGGCCGGCGAGGAGAGCAGGAGGCCATCGAACCCAACAACCTGTGGTATCTCTTCACAGGTGAGCAGTTGTGAGCACTGGTCAAGCTTAGTATTGGTGCATAAATTTGCCACAAAAAAAAAAAAACTGTCACTTTAAAATGGTCAAATTATTGGCTTGCGTCAAGCAAAGAATCAATGCAACTAGATTTGGGTTAAGAAGTTTCCGACATGTTATTAACATCTGGAACGATAGGGCTGAACTGTAAACTTCACAGGGGAAGTTTACAAGAGCAAGAAAACCTCGCGTCCTCAAAGTCGTCACACTTTCCTTCTATCCGCAACACCCCCTTAAACCATTTATAGGAATTCTTCCAATTTTCACAGAACCTTTTTCAGAAAGCATACTGTAGATGTGCACTAGTTAAATTTAATATTTTTACATCCAACAGGTTTAATAATGTAATACCAAATTAAACCACAAGGTGAAGGCACTTAGTTTTTCGTTGTGGTAGACTACAGTTGAATGTTTGTTTAGGAGATACCGCTCTGATTAGCTACCTCGCTGAACTTATTCTTCTCATTCATATAGCTAATGAATGTAGTGTCATGGAGAACTGGCTTGTACAGTCATTTAATGTTTGATGATGTAAATGTGGTTCATTGTGTCAACACATAGCGATCACAATCATCGTCATCCGTCGCGTCTCACTTTTCCTCTACTTGAAAACTCCTTCTGAACCATTCATTGGAATTTGACCAACCCTTGAAAGAACGTTTATTAGAAAGCATAGACGTGCACTCCTTATTTCATTTTTAGAAGTAGTACATTTAGTGTGCAGGCGACACGGGTCTCCCTCAGAAGACTCATTTTCCCATGGTATGGTAAGGCTGACCTTTGCATGGAATCGCCCCAATTTTTCTTTCTTTTTTTTAATTCTTTTGTAAATCTACTTTCCAGTGTATATTTTAGAAGCAGCTGATGCCTTGAAATAAAAAAATGTGACTTCTTATATCAGTGAAGGGCAATAAAGCCCCAAGGCCTGATGGTTTTCTGTACTGAATGGAAAAGGTTTTAAAGCTTAACAAACACACACATATTGAGACATAATGCAGGTTTCATCCAAGTTTGACAAAGCAATAAAGGGTGACATTGAACCCTTTACACCGTTTGATTATTACATCGTCAACAGTGTTAACACATCTTTTCTTCTAGAATTTTTTTTTTTTTAATAACAATTGTTGAAACCATACTGAAATACTTATGATAGGAAATTACTGTGATCCTGTATGAATCTGGATTTTCCTTATAATACAGCAAAATAGTTGGTCTAATAACAACGATGTTTTTATTTATTTAATTAAATAGTGTATACTATAGTAAATACTATATATAATCAGTGTTAGTATTTTATTATTTCTAAGGTTTTATGGATGTAAGACAACACATTAGAAATGTGTTATAAGTACAGGACAAAAAAAATAAATCAAGAGATTAAACTTCACCTAAGCAGAAAACACATTCTGTGCTGTTTATATGACTCTTACATTGGAAGATTATCATTTATTTTGTTTATCTTTCATTTGTATCATTTCATTCATTTTCTTTATTTTTCTAAACGCATGTTACCGAGGTCAGCATGAAGCATACAGACACAAGCAGGAAGTGTTGTCTTATCCGCGGCCTCCAGGGCGCTGAGAAAGACTAGCGATCGCCGACGCACGCGAGCTCGTTCTGATGTGACAGTGTTTATTTGAATAGAGCTTCCGAATTTAGAATGAATATAATATTCATAACCATTATTCCCGTGATGATATCTTGCCACGTTTCCATTTCCTAAGGGATTCATTTCACGCTGGCGCTCGTGCATGCTATGCTAATTCCTGACACTCTGGGGCATTCAGACACAACTACGCCCCGCTGGAATAATTGCTGTTTTATATCTCAGTCGATGATGGAAATGCACGGTGATCCGTCTAGATGAGACTGCGAGACCTTGTTTACCTTGCCGCCTTGAATGATGGTGTTTACTAATTACAATCCTGCATGCTAATCTCCTGATTCTTTATCTCACTCGTGCATTTTTACTCTCTTTCTTCGTCTCACTTTTCTTTCACAGGTCTGGAAAAAGGCAGTCAGTACAGCTTTCAAGTGGCGGCCATGACGGTCAATGGCACAGGCCCGAACAGCGAATGGTACACCGCTGAAACGCCAGAAAACGACCTTGATGGTGCGCAAGATAAAACATTCCCGACACCCACGTTCACATGACATACCGGTTTCTTGTCTTGGCTGAGGCTGAGCAGAGACACAATCATAACCTCTAATTTGCCCCCCACTGCTTTCCTTAAGCGTGTGTAAGACAGTTAAATATTTATACCACCTTGATCGCTTTATTGTGTTTACTTTGCTCATTACATCTGGCAAAGTGCACATTTTGGCTAATAAATGAACTACCCTGCAGCGGTAATGCTATCAGGCTATCCTCCTCCTCCTCCTCCTCCTCCTGCCCCCACCCCTCGTCAGTCCGTCTCAGCGTGAGACGAGCTTTCTTACTGATCACACAGCAGCTGTTTTGGGCTGCCTCCAAATCTGCTTCATCTTTCATGGCTCTTTTGGACGCCTCCGCTGCCAATCTGTTCTCATAACCAGAGTGTTAGGAGGAGCGTCTGATGCCAGGGTTGTTCCCGGGGCCACTCAGGAGCGATTGTGTCTGATGGGTCTATGAGTAACAGGGTCTAAATAGCTAGCGAGTCTTTTGGCAGGCAGCTTGGCTGATGGCTGATTGATTTTTAATACCTGTACACAGTAAATAATATATTTTTATACTCCATTATATATTTAGTAGCATCTTTTAATAAAGATTTGCTGCACAGCTCATATATTTTTTCATCGGAATTGTATCATATTTTTTTCCCTTGTGTTTCAGAGACCCAGGTTCCGAACCAGCCGAGCTCTCTTCATGTCCGTCCCCTTCCCAACAGCATCATCATGAGCTGGACGCCACCACTGAATCCCAATATTTTGGTGAGGGGTTACATCATTGGCTATGGTGTGGGGAGTCCTTATGCTGACACAGTACGAGTGGACAGCAAGCAGCGCTACTACTCAATTGAAAACTTAGGTAAGACTTCTATAAAATAGTAGGAAATAAAGCAAGGCCCTTAACCTTCAACTGCTCCGGTGTACAGTGATATAAAAAAAAAAGTAAGAAGTCGCTCTCCCAAATGTCATAATGTAAATGTTAAACGGTTGCTCTACACATTAGAATTAAAGGCTGTGTTGGACTTTGCTGGTGGCCTGTAGTGGACATCAGACTAAAGAGTCCTGGTGGGCTGTATTAGACTGGTTGGGCTGTATTAGATCTATTGGCTGTATTAGACTGGTTGGGCTGTATTAGATCTATTGGCTGTATTAGACTGCTGGGCTGTATTAAATTGCTGGGCTGTATTAGACTGGTGGGCTATATTAGACTGGTGGGCTGTATTAGCCTAATGGGCTATATTAGACTGATGGGCTGTATTAGAAATGTGGGCTGTAATAGACTTAATGGCTGTCTTTGACTGATGGGCTTTATTAGACGGTGGGCTGTATTAGACTTATTGACTGTATTAGACTGATGGGCTGTATTAGAAAGGTGGGCTGTATTAGACTTATTGATGGTACTCGACTGATGGGCTCTATTAGTCTGGTAGGTTGTATTAGACTGATGGGCTGTATTAGACTGGTGGGCTGTATTAGACTTATTGGCTGTATTAGACTTATTGGCTGTATTAGGCTGATGGGCTGAATTAGACTGGTGGACTGTATTAGACTTATTGGCTGTATTAGACTTATTGGCTGTATTAGGCTGGTGGGCTGAATTAGGCTTGATGGCTGTCTTTGACTGATGGGCTGTATTAGAAAGGTGGGCTGTATTAGACTTATTGGCTGTATTAGACTGGTGGACTGTATTAGACTTATTGGCTGTATTAGACTGGTGGGCTGTATTAGACTGGTGGGCTGTATTAGAATTATTGGCTATATTAGACTGGTGGGCTGTATTAGACTGGTGGACTGTATTAGACTTATTGGCTGTATTAGACTGGTGGGCTGTATTAGAATTATTGGTTATATGAGACTGGTGGGCTGTATTAGAATTATTGGCTATATGAGACTGCTGGGCTGTATTAGACTGCTGGGCTGTATTAGGCAGGTGGGCTGTATTAGACTGCTGGGCTGTATTAGAATTATTATCTATATTAGACTGGTAGGCTGTATTAGAATTATTGGCTATATGAGACTGGTGGGCTGTATTAGGCTGATGGACTGTATTAGGCAGGTGGGCTGTATTAGACTAGAGTGCTAAAATAAACTAGGGCTATACTGAACTTGTGGCCTTTTTTGAACTTGCAACATGAATTTGTTTAAGTGAAGGGCAGTCATGGGCTGGAAGGCTATATTCCACTGGTATATTATACTGGTAGGTTTTAATAGACTGTCCTGGATGGTTAAAGAGTTTTGGACTGGTGTGCTGTTTTGAACTTTGGAAGGTCGAAATAGACTGTAAGACTTTCACAGGCTGAATGACAATACTGGACTGGACTGAACTCAATTTGACTGAACTAGAGGGCTGCATTGGACTGGATTGGAGAGATTTTTGACTACAAGCCTGTACAGGATAGGACTGGTTGCTTGGATTGAATAATGGTGGGTGGTTAGACTGGAAGGCTGTATTAGGCTTGATGGCTGACATGGCTTAGAGAATTATGTTAGACTAGAGAATTGCACTGGTCTGTATTGAGGGCTGTACTGAAAGAAATTGAATGACTGCTCAAGCTTCATTTACACAGCCCATACACTCCATACAAGAAGTTAATGGGATACGTCCCTGCTGTCTTTATCTCTCCATGCCAGACTGGGTGCATTTGTGTGAGTGTGTATATATGTGTGCTTGTGTATGTAAGATGACTATTGCAGGCTGACATTGGAAAATGTGTTTGTCTCTGCTAACTAATAGGCATGTTCAGCGGATATTGTGAATGTGATTGTCTAAAATGAGCTGCGTCTCCATCGGGAACATGCTAAGAAAGGCGGAATTTAAAGGCAGACCTGATTCTACTTCTCAAATATTCCACGCTCTTTGCTTGCACTCTCATGGGAGATCATTTGTATAATTAAAGTGCTGAGAGGCTGCAGGCGATTTTGTACTGTATGTTGTGTGACAAAACTGTTACAAATCTATAGAAATCTTACAGTGAATGTGTGTGTGTACTGTAAGTATGTGCACATGTGAATACTTGTATATAAAATGATTCATAAAAGCGAAAAATAATTGGAGGTTATCTTAATGAATCTACACAGCATTTCCCCTGACCTTTCAATCATCATTAATGATAAATATATTTATTTTGATTTTTAACTTTTAAAGAAAAATAAATCAACAAATTACTTAATGCCACAAAATAAATAAATAAATAAATAAATAAATATATATGGGACTGCATATTATTATTATTATTATTATTATTATTACTAGGATTACTTTTCAGTCATTAAAATGCTTTATTTTTATTGCCTCGACTGACATTACAACATGGCATCTGAATAAATGTAGCAGCAAAACAAGTGGGGTGTAAATTCAATTTGCGAAACCTGCCGCTATTAGCATTTGAAAAGAGACAACAACAAATTGCCAGCTTTTAATATTCAGACAGAGCCTCACTCAGCAGAGCGATAATGAACCGCTAATGAATTTTGCCGAGCTTTCCAGCGCACGCTTACACTGAGACACTTTCTGTGTTAAGACCTACTAATGTTTTATTTATGCTGTTTTTATTTGACACCTTGTTTGTCATTTCAGAATGAAAATGTTTCGAGAGGAGCGTCTGCTCGTGTAATAGTCTAGTGTTCTGACTGTGGAGGTAGCAGATGATGACGTGGTGATATTCAGGTTCAGTCTGTTGGAAGGAGCTCTGGCTGTTTCCCATGCAACTTTTTTTTGTTATAAATGTCATTAATGGCTGTACTGGTCTTTATTGGACAGGTGTCTTGGATTGTGCTGGACTGAAAGGCTGTCCTACGCTGGATTGAATAGCTATACTGACCTCTGGAGGGATGTGTTTGGTTTGGGCCAGGGGGTGCTTTAGGTTCTGCTGGATTGGACTGCAGGTCTCTGTAGAACATTGCAAAGCACATTGGATGAGACTGTAGGATTGTATTTGCTTAATCTATTTTAGCTTAATTCTAGCTATTTCCGACTGTAGTACTAGGCTGTATTGCACTGGACTAAAATAAAGGCCCAAATTGAAACAGTATTGGGCAAGTCTAGAGAGTGTTTTAGACTAGATGGCAGTGTTGAACTGGACTAAATAGTGTTCTAGAATGAAAGGCAGTTTTAAACTAGACTAGAATCCTGGAGGTCTGTTTTATCAGACTAGAAGGAAGGGCAGTATTAGACTACTTGTTGTTTTAGACTTGAGGGCAGTATTAGACTGGACTAGAGGGTGTTTTGGACTTGAGGGCAATCACATTGGACTGGGACTAATCAGGGGGTACATTTGCTTAGTACAGTCTGGTTTGGATGAGACTAGAGGGTGTTTCAGACTAGAGGGCAGTATTAGACTGGACTTCAGGGTGTTTTAGACTTGAGAAGAGTATTAGACGGGACTACAGAGTGTTTTAGACTAGAGGACAGTATTATACTGGACTTCAGGGTGTTTTAGACTTGAGGAGAGTATTAGATGGGACTACAGAGTGTTTTAGACTTGAGGAGAGTATTAGACTGGACTACTGGGTGTTTTAGACTAGATCCCAGTATTAGACTGGAGTACAGGGTGTTTTAGACTAGAGTACAGTATTAGTCTGGACTACAGGGTGTTTTAGACTAGAGGACAGTATTAGTCTGGACTACAGGGTATTTTAGACTAGAGGACAGTATTAGTCTGGACTACAGGGTGTTTTAGACTAGAGGACAGTATTAGACTGGAATATAAGGTTTTTTAGTCTTGAGGGCAGTATTAGATTAGACTAGAGGGTGGTTTAGACTTGAGGGGAGAATTAGACTAGACTAATTTGATTGACACAGAGAATTTAATTTAAGGGTAAATGTGCCACTGGCCATGTGCTTGTTTATTTCAGTGGACACACTATACTAACATTGGAATGAAGGACAAAAAGAAAAGGGGTTGTGAATGGTAATAATGTAAAAATTTAAATGATCTTTAGTAGAAAAGTTATTGAGGCAGATTTTTAGCAATTTTATGGGTTTTCTGTGTCAAAACACCAAAACTCTCTCTCTCTCTCTCTCTCTCTCTTCACTTTATAGCTCTTGACCCATAATGATTTGACCCCGTCCTGCTATACCATTAGTGTAGAAACAAAAACCAATAAGGCCATGTCCTTATCAATATTTTACACACAATCCTCAGGTTGTCATGGCAGCCATATTGAGCTGGATCTATCCAAGAGGAAACGCATTTTTTAAAGAAAATAGAAACAGAGCAAAGGGCAGGAGGAGATTTAGCAAAATGAGATTTAGTAAAGGCAAGCTTAAGCTTAGTTAAAAACTGAATCTTTTAGCTTTTGAGCCTGCATTTCTGTGTCTTTGTAAATGTACAGTTCAGTAAAAATTACTATGTGTTTTATGATTTTGATTTACTATCTGTTTAATATCTCCAAACTTCTAATGAGACTGTAATAGGTATGATAATAGAGCTTACAATCGTTTTTTCGTGTTTGTCAAAGTTATGTACTGTAGGTTAATGCCAAGGGGCAGTACTTTTATAGCTTCTCACTGTAACATGTCAATTTTATTTTGCTTGTTCGTCTTTTTTAGTAAGTGTTTAATGTAAAATATCTAAAATATTTTAAACATATTCTCTGTTTTGTGCAAATATTAAAAATCAGAATATTAAATATTCAAATATACACCATTACGAACAAATTGAACTTACAAATGAGCTCTCGGAACAGAATTAGTTTGTATGTTGGGGATTTATTGCATCATGGTACGATGCAGTAAATCCCCAACATACAAACAAATTCTGTTCCGAGAGCTCATTTGTAAGTTCAATTTGTTCGTAAGTTTAACAAACATTGTCTAGGAACTAGGGTACTAACGCAATTGGCTAAACACAGTATAAAGCTAATCTATCAAAAGAGAAATAGTGCTGAGAACAGAAACAGTTACACACACACACACACATACACAGTTATACCCTGCTGATCTCAGGATTCGAAGTTGCCCCTGATCCACACACTGAGGCTGAAAATCATCCTAACTGCCAAACGTAACCGACGACTCTCAGCCTCATCCTACTAAACGTCCCTCTGCTTAATCTCTTTCTCTCCTCCTCCGGGTCACGACCCTTTCTTCCCCAGATGATTAATTTTGGCTTGATGGTTTTTAGCCCACCAGAAAAATTCTCCTCACGAACAAAAGACTGTTGACGTGGGGGCTTTTCAGCGCCATTGTGTCCTCAGTGATTAAACTAACCAATGCCTCTCTCTCTCTCTCTCTCTCTGTCTGTCTCTCTCTCTCTCTCTCTCTTTCTGTCATTCTTTCTCTTTTCCTCTAATTTCAGAACCCAGCTCTCATTATGTGATCTCACTAAAGGCCTTCAATAACGCAGGAGAAGGCGTGCCACTGTACGAGAGTGCTGTCACCAGGTCCATGTCAGGTACGTCCCAGACTCTCAGGACGCACATCACATATGAGAGATTTTTCTAAACCTCATGCTAAAAGTGTTTCACAAAATGTTGACTTGGTGCTTTCAGATGCAATGCAGGATGACCTGTAAAAAGCTCTCTCACATGTTGGTATCCAAATTGAAATGATTAACGTTGTGAGTTCTTTGTTTGTTAGCAGAGCTGAATCGCTGTATTAGAGGCGGAATGATCCGATGAGCCCGAGCTGTTCGAGCTGTTCTGATTGTGGAGATTTACAGTATAAGGCAGACGACTCCTTCCTTAATGAATGTAAAACTACACTGCAGCTCTTGTAGGCTGTTTTTTTCTCTGATTAGCAGATAAAGTGTTTCACAAATCGATCCTGAGGTTTTCCTGGGCAAATGCATTTTTAATGCTCTGGTCAGCTGTGATGTCCTGGGGGCTGTGGAAGGTTTTGTGGTTGCGTTGTGGAGCAGATATCAAGCCAGGGTGGACAGATGGATCAATAGGGATTTGGACAGATGGACAATAGGACAGACAGCTGAATTAACTTGGATGGGTAGAACGATGGATATAATGGCAGATGAATGGATGAATCTACACTGATTTGGATGGATGGATGGATGGTATTGATGGAGCGATAGATGGATTACTAGATTGATTGATGGATGGACGATCATATACTGTATGTAGACAGATGTATTGATGAATTCAGCTGAATGAATGTGGTGTGGACACTGATGATTAAATAGATGCATTGATGAACACAGGGACAATATTGGATGAATTGACAGTTGATGGACGGAACAGATGATGGAGAGATGCACTGCACTGGCTGGATAGATGGATGAATGGATGGCGGTGGAGGCTCATGGATGAATGGATAAATGGATGACTTACATGGACAAATTAATGGATAGATGGTAGGTTGAATAAATGGTCAGACGATTTGATGATTAGAAAGTCGTCTCACTCGTCTATAGCGCTTATTCCTGTATGCAGGGTCGCGGGGGGCCTGGAGCCTATCCCAGGAGACTTAGGACAGGGTGACAATCCACACACATACAGTATATACACACTATGGGCAATTTGGGAATTGCCAATTAGCCCAATTTGCACTCTCCATACACACAGAGACGGGAATCGAACCTGGTCGGGAATCGAACCCGGACCCTGGAGGTGCAAGGTGACAGTGCTAACCACTACACCACAGTTTTGTCACTCCCTCCTCACTAGTGTCATCATTTATGTGTGTGTGTGGTTGTGTGGAGAGAAATGAACAAGTGTATGGATGGCTCAGAACACACACTGCTAGAGCCCCACTAGACTTCCATATGAGATTTAAAACTTTGTTCTTCCTTTTTATTTTTTTGCTCTCTCTCTCTCTCTCTCTCTCTCTCTCTCTCTCTCTCTCTCTCTCTCTCTCTTGTTCCTG
>JAQMYL010000017.1:3571033-3584829 GCA_030014365.1 Clarias pachynema | reverse complement strand
TTTTTCCATTTTTCCATGTGTATTCTACCTGAAAGGTGAAATGCAATAAAATACACCCAGTGCCCAAATAATGCATTATCTCTGTTTTTTCTTGAAAACAATTTGCACCCTCTTCCGACCTGTTGAGAACCACTAGACCAGTACTAGAGGTCTAAGATCTTAATTCTTTGTAACCTTGAAGAACGAGGCCTAAGTTTAGAATTAGATCCAGAAAACCACTACATAGATTAAGAAGAACCACAGAGATTCAGAAACAGAGTAAGAGCAACAGAAGAAGAACCAGATCTCAGAACATCAGCAGGTTCAACACCCAGAACCAGAAGCAAATTCATCTCAATTTCAGAAGAACCAAACCCAGGAGAAGATCGATCAATCCAAATTGGTCCAGAACGAAAGACAAACCCAAACAGACCCAACTAAAAAACCCAGAAACCAGAGCCAAGAAAAGATCCAGAAGTAAAAAAATACAAAACAAGAATTATATATTCAGAATGTTTTTAAAACCGTAACCATGAAACCCCTTATGTTGCAAAATTTCTATGGACATTTACAACCTTTTATCTTACAGAAGAAGGAAAGAGATTCATACACACACCTAGTAATAGGGTCAGTTCTGGAGAGCAGCACTGGATCTTTCATGTATCCCCTGTATTAGCAGAAGTGACTACACTGCTCCCTGAATCTCTTACTTCATTTCTGTTGCTCATTACTCTGACCTTGCATTCAATCAAAAATAAAAAGTGCAGGAGTTGAGGGGATGATCCACTGTTAGCAGAACTGAAGACAGGTTAGGGTGGGGGACAAAGAGGTTAACAGCTCACGGACTGTGAGAAGAAGAGGCAAAGCAGCCCGGCTGCCATGTTGATACCGTTCGATTTGGCACGACATAACGCTATTGTCCTCCAGGCCGTTTTTTCTCACCAACTGCAGGTGCCGTACAACAATAAGCCCCGACCGGACGAGGAAAGAGGGAGCCTATTAGTTCCGACTCTCTAACCAGGAACAGGTGTTATGAGAGTGAGAATGAGAGACCGAGGCTGGCGGGGATGTCAGTGTCTCACTAACAGCTACGCTAGCCACACTACACACTCCTCATAGCATCATAATTTGTTGTACCCTCCAAAAAGAAAACAAAATAGGCAGGAGTTTATAGTTTGGTCTGTCTTTTTTGTTTTGTTACCTACAGTACAGTACTTCCTCGTCATGTTCCTCCACCATCACTGCACTACGTCTATGTCTGTGTAATCAAGAACGTTTTTTTCAGAGTCCCCCATCGGTCAGATCCGGCCTCCGCACGGCAGCGTGACTCCTCAGAAGAACAGCAACCTGCTGGTGATCATCGTGGTGTCGGTGGGCGCCGTCACCGTTGTCGTTGTGGTCATCGTGGCGCTCATCTGCACGCGCCGTTCATCCGCGCAACAAAGGAAGTGAGTCCTTTTTTCCGCTTCCCCTGCTGGAATACAGTACACTGCTTTTAAGACCTTATCAGGTATTACAGAGCCTGCTTGCTAAGCCTGTGTGCTATTTGTGCTAAGTGTTTTCACGGCTTGTTTGGAGAGCCAGCTGCCTGCGGCGAAGCTGCCTGCCTCCTCTTTCCCTTCCCATAATACATTGTTAGGAGATGTAGGGGGTCAGCAGGCTTTCTGTCTGAGCTCTCTGTGCTTTTTTTTTCTCTCTCAGCTCTCTGGTAGTATGTGTTCAGAGGTAGAGGGTAAGCAATGCTTTCGGGTCCGTAACCTTCAAATGAACCCACTATTATTGTAATGTAATGTAGCGTACGGGATAGACAGCGGCATCGTGTTAGAATTTTTATACCATATGTTCACATTTTGATGTGCTTACAGTCGGCTCGCTGCTCCATCAGTTACAGTAGGGTTTTTTTTTTTCTGTTTTCGGTGTTTCAAGTCGAAGATGAATCAAACAAGAGCTTGAGTTGAACTTTTTTAATGACTCGACTTATCTATAGCTTGAGACTTCATATGAGTCCATACTGTACATCTCTTTTCTTTATTTCCCCCCGGTTTAGTCGTAGCCAATTCCTACTCACATCTCTCTCAATCCTGGAGGTCGAAGACTTGCCAAATGCTTCTACTATACAGCTAACGCTAGCCGAGTGCATCTTTTTGAACTGCTACTCGTGCAACTTTGGGGACGATACACTCAGCCGAAAGCGCTATCCGCCCCTTCTGCTTGCGTGAGCTCGCGGACGCCCATGATTGAATAGTCATGGCTTCGCTATGACTGACGCGGGAATGCGAGTATGCTAATCTGTTCTTGCCCAACCTGCTGTCTAGACGGCTGGATCTCTGTATCATCACCCGGGAATTGAACTTGCAATCTCCGAATACTTTTCCGTTGCGCCGCTCGAAACTGTGAATTAGCTGGTTTATGCTACATCAATATGTTTTTCCAGTCAAGATAGATTTTCAAAATAAAAAATAAAAAAACATTATAATAAATTTCACCACAAGTACCCAAGAAAGTATATTTATTTATTTATTTATTTATTTTTATTTTTTATTTTTTTTAAGAGGGTTAGGACCTGCAGTATGCTTATTTGTGAATTTATTACATCATAAATGTCACCATGATATCTTTTCATCACAAATACTGTATCCAATTACACAAACAAAACAAATTTAAAACACCCTGTTCATGGTTCCGTCTTCAAATCCGTGTGTGGAGACATGCTACCGCCTGGCGCTAACATACAGTAATATTGAAAATCCCATTTTCCTGACGTGACCGCTTCCTCCCTTGTGTTTGTCATCGGGGATTATTAGCTTAGCCGCGGGCTGCTCTGATGGCTGCTGACAGGACTAGCGCGGCTCAGGGCTGACTCATTATTGTAGCCGCAGCGCTAACGAGAGGAGCTGAAGTGCACGGCTGAAAACACTGTCGCCGTCTCTGACAAACTCACCATATGTCCGACAGATATGCTAATTGCTAACACCTAAATGAGGTAAAATGCCCTTTAACAGTGATGCTGTTAAGTCACTTTAATTGCTACAACCTAGTCCTAGTGTGAGTGTGTATAAAGGTGGAGGAAACCTGTTAGTGGAACATGAATCCTGATTCTTCTCCTCATTAATATTTTTTACAATTATTATCATTAACTACACACACACACACACACACACACACACACACACACATATCACATGCAGCTTGATGCTACTGATGAGCGCCTATACAGTACAGAGAGCTAAAGGAATAAAAATCTAAAGCTAATTAGTTTGTACTTTTGTGTGTGTGTGTGTGTGTGTGTGTGTGTGTGTGTGTGTGTGTGTGTAGAAAGCGGGCCACACACAGTGCAGGGAAAAGGAAAGGAAGCCAGAAAGACCTGCGACCTCCTGACCTGTGGATCCACCATGAGGAGATGGAGCTGAAGAACATCGAGAAGCCGTCCAGCTCCGCCCCGTCCGGCCGAGAGTCGCCGATCCAGAGCTGCCAAGAGATCGCCCCCGTCAGCCACAGCCAATCAGAGAGCCAGATGGGCAGCAAGAGCAGCCACTCAGGTAACACCACAGGGCTTTATGTTCTGCTTCGGTGCTGAAAAAAACAGAAACAGAAACACAACAGAACAAAAACAGAAGAGGTTTAGTAGTTTAGTGTAAAGGTGATTGTCAAAATGCGTAAAATACATTGAAAAACGGGGGGGAACGATTATTCATAATTCAACTTCTGATCATTTTAGACATATGGGTCTCTCTTGCGTGCATTATTTCTGCAGAAAAAGAACTTTTTCTTGCTTTTGTCTTTTCTTTTTTTATGTGCATTTGAAACCTCACTGATACGGAGCTGCAGCTCTCGGTCCTTCTGTTTCTTGATTTTTTCCCTAATTTAGTCGTGTCCAATTCCTCCCAGTCACTAGGGGGCTCCACATTAAGGCTACTACTACCTCTCAGTCGGGAGGGCCGAAGGCCATCATGTGTTCCTCCGAACCATGCGATGCCAGCCGACCGAATCTTTTCGAACTGCTCGCTCACGCACCGTTGGGTGCGGCGTAACACACTCGGAGGACAGCGCTATCCGCCCCTTCCACTTGCGTGAGCTCACAGACGCCCCTGATTGGCTGTAGAGCCGAGATTAATGTGGGAGCACAAAGTATCTCTCATCCCTCCCCTCTGAGAGAGCTCGGCCAATCAGCTCTTTCTAGAAGGTGACGCGACACGGAGGCCCCCTTCTGTTTCTTAAGAGCTACAGATGGGTTGGTTAATGGCTCGTAAATTAAAACTGATAAATATACACAGTAAATTGGCTGCAACTGAAAAATCAGCATGTTTGTTCACCAGAAGATGGGTTTGAAATCCAATTTATTGTCCTGAACATCAGTGGGTTAAAAGGTTGTATTTTTATTGCAACTGTTTCCAGGTTCTGCGTTCTGATTGGCTATGAAAATGCACATCATCAAATGGGTTTGTCCAAGCCCGTTTCAGAGATTTCTAAGAGATTTCAGAGATTTTCTAAGACTTACAATATTTTTGAAAAAGGAGTATAATTGGGGAGCTTTAATCGAGAAATGTTATCAGTTATTACAGTCGTCTATAATTAACTACAGAGACTTTTAACTACAGAACATTTTCCGATCCCCTTCGCCTTACTGATGATTAACAAGAACAAGAAGGAAGGATAAACAGCTTCGTATGTTGCTTGGTATTTTGTTTAAAGTCAGGTTTTCTCTGGCTGACTAATGCATCTGTACATAACAGCTTGTGTAACTTTGACACTTCATTCTGCTGGCTGGAAGCGGCGTCGCCCACCGCGCACATTCCTAATGCCGCTCTAACCTGAAGTGATGAAAAGCGCTTTTTCACTTTCGAGAGCTCTTCTAAACGGGTATTTTAAAGAGAAGCGCCGATGGACGCTTCGCACCCGAGATGCTTTGTTATTAAAATGACCTCGGTAACTGCCGGGTTCAAGTATAAAATATACAAACGCTATATTTTTTAAGTATTTTTTGTAATGGTACGTTTTAACTAGAGCAGTGCTGGGGTGAGAAGTTTTTATTGTTGGTCTGGTTAAAATATAGTTTGTACGATTGTGGGTTTTTTTTTACATTTAGAAATTAACCCACTGTAAATAATAAATACTGGATGGTTCAACTGTGTATTAGTACATAAAGTTTTAGGGAGTGTACAGTACGTACATACGTCTCAGAAGCACGTACGAGACCCAAGGTACGATTGTAATAGCGATAAAACTCTTCTGCATTACAGCTCAGTCACTTTTCACTCAATTTGATCCTGAACAGAACCGGAACATTTCAGAGAGCTGACTGAGAGTAAACAGGACGTGAACATATTCGCTTTATCTCTCGTCTTCAGGCGGTGATGCTGATGAAGCCTCCAGCGGAATATCCACACTAGATCGCTCCCTGGCTGCACGGAGAGCGACGCGCTCGAAGATGATGATCCCTATGGAGTCTCAGCCCAGCAATACACGTGAGTGGATAAAACCCTTTACATACTGTAGAGTTATTCTTGAACCATTTCAGATTTAAGTGGACCTGAAAGGGGAACCGGAAAAAAAAAAAAGTGAGTGTGTCTATCAGTTCTGAAGTACGGAGGAGTGAACTCGTCTGGTCTGTTAGTCCAAGTCAGAGAGGAGCAGCCGATGTCGATCAGTTTCAGTGAAGGAGACGTGTGACCTCTGTGTCTAACAGTCCAAATGAAAGAGGGCTCTGTGTTTATTAGTGAAGTGAAAGAGCTGTGGATTTTGTGTCTATCAAAATGAAGGAGGTGTGGCCTCGGTGTCTATCAGTCCAAGTACAGGACTGTGGTGTTCATATCCACTGGGCTTAAAATATGGAGGCGTGAATAAAAAAGAGACGGTCTTTGTCAAGGAGGCGTGGCCTCTGTCTTAATCCAAACAGAGAAAGTGTGGCCTCTGTCTGCTAAGAAAACAGTGAAGGAGGACTGAAATCTGTCTATTAATAAAAGTGAAGGAGGCGTGGCCTCTGTCTATCAATCCAAGTCAATGTGGCGTGGCTTCTGTATACTAATCCAAACAGAGAAGGTGTGGCCTCTGTCAGTTAATAAAAGAGTGATGGAGGTGTGGCCTTTGTCTTTTAATAAAAGTCAAGGAGGTGTGGCCTCTGTCTATTAATCCAAATGTAGGAGGCATGACTTCTTTCTATTAATTAATTAATGTCTATTATTTCAAGTCAAGGAGGTGTGGCCTCTGTCAGTTAACCCTCTGTCAATTAACTCTGCCAAATGAAGGAGGTGTGGCCTGTGTCAATTAATTCATGTCAAGGAGGTGTGGCCTCTTACTATTAATTCAAAAGGAGAAGGTGTGGCCTCTGCCTATTAATCCAAGTCAAGGAGGTGTGGCCTCTGCCTATAAATCCAAGTCAATGAGGTGTGGCCTCTGCCTATTAATCCAAGTCAAGGAGGTGTGGCCTCTGCCTATTAATCCAAGTCAAGGAGGTGTGGCCTCTGCCTATAAATCCAACTCAATGAGGTGTGGCCTCTGCCTATTAATCCAAGTCAAGGAGGTGTGGCCTCTGCCTATAAATCCAAGTCAATGAGGTGTGGCCTCTGCCTATTAATCCAAGTCAAGGAGGTGTGGCCTCTGCCTATTAATCCAAGTCAAGGAGGTGTGGCCTCTGCCTATTAATCCAAGTCAAGAAGGTGTGGCCTCTGCCTACCGGTCCCAGAAGTTCCCAGGTTCAAATCCCACGACCACCAAGTTGTCCCTCTTGGACCCTTGAACGAGGCCCTTAACCCTCAACTGCTCATATGTATCATGAGATGAGAATGTACTGTAAGTCGCTCTGGAAATGGGCGTCTGCCAAATGCCTAAATGTAAATGTATGCAATGTAATCCAAGTCAAGAAGGTGTGACCTCTGCCTATTAATCCAAACAGAGAAGGTGTGGATTCTGCCTATTACACAAAGCGAAGACGGCATGGCCACTGTCTATTAGTCCAAGTCAAGGAGGCGTGGCCATTGTTTATTAATCTAAGCCAAGGGGGCGTGGCCTTTAGGTCACTGCAGAGGATTGAATTGCATAGAAAGAGCTGTGAATTCCATCATATTAAATCATAGCATGGTTTATATGATTATTTATTATTTTCTACAGATTATTCATTATTCATTCGATCATTAAAGTTTAGAATCCGCCACCCCACAGACTTGTGTTAGACAGTAACCGTAGATCATCTCTCAGCAGCTCGTTTCGACTTTGAGACCTGCCTCGATGGGACTGCGGCTCTTTGGCTAACTTTCCCGCCATAATAACACTTTTATCGATGGACCTCATCAGTCAGTGCCAGCCTCGACAGGACAGAGGACCTCCTCCGCCACAGCTGGGAAAACAAAGACACACACGCACGCACACACAATAATCCAACAGCAGATCGATCAAAATCAGACAGCAGATGCATTTTAACACACTGGCTCGCGCTCTGGAATGAAAAGAGAAGCAGAAAGAGCAATAAGACTTGATAAGTGCGTAATGAATTGCTCCCTGCAGGCCCGAGTGCTGCGCGACAGCGTGGACTCAAGCCAGGCCGGTGTTTCATTTGGTTAAGCTTCTTAACTGCCCAACTTTCAGGAGAGTTTAGCAGCAATAGTGCTGCACTTGGACTTTATTCACTTTGATTTGTTTAGAGTTTAGTTCGCTTTAGTTCGGTCCCTCTGCTTAAGAGAGGATTTTTAGTGGACTCTGATGAGCAGACACACTTCTGATGAGTTCTGGGGTCGAATCAGGACGGTGTGTCTCACCTGAGTTTTTGTACCAAGTAAAAATCATTAGACAAAAATGAAACTTTGATAAAAAGAAAAGGAAGTTTGT
Organism: Clarias pachynema; assembly: GCA_030014365.1. NCBI lineage: Eukaryota > Metazoa > Chordata > Actinopteri > Siluriformes > Clariidae > Clarias > Clarias pachynema. The sequence goes on along the minus strand of JAQMYL010000017.1, from coordinate 3,577,029 downwards.
AAGGCAGAAAAGTTTATATAAATTAAGAGGACTAAGAAATAAATACAATATCACAATAATATACAATATTATAAATACAATACATTATATATTTAACAAGTATTGTTAAATATAGTTTTATCGGTTTTCTGTTCAAATACTCTACATTACCACTGTAGTGTCGTCTTCTGTGATAAAGTGTAAAAGTTTTCACCCCCTAGAAAAAAGTATATTTTAATAAAAAAAGTCTAAAAACAGGTTTTATCATGTATTATAAGATTTTTTTTTTTTTACTATTAAAGGACACCTGTTATATACATATACATTTTTTTTTTTTCATTTTTAGATAAGTAAAAAAAATGGTCTTCATTTTGTGTGTACTAGGAAAATATGATTCTTGCTTTTTGTCCTGTTTTTCCATTTCCAAAAGTTACATTTTTCCCCTATTGTGACATCATATAAGAAGCTTGTTGCTCATCACCTCCCACCAGCCTGGGGGAGGCGTGGCTCAACGGTAGCTCATTTACATAAACAACAATGAATTAAAAATGCATTATCTGAGGGGGGGGGGGGGGTATTTTCTTTAGTTTGGGCGTTAACTCACACACACACACACACACACACACACATTGTGGATGCTCTGAGACCCGAAAGTGGTAACACTAAACATGATGTCATGTTTAAGAGGAATTTCAACACCTAATATTTAAAAATATTAAAGGTTTTAGAATATATAAGAAATATTTTAGAATAAAGAAAAGTTCCCGAGTTTTCCTGCAACTCAACCTTTTTGCTGATTCACTGCTGAAGGTGATGACGAGTTCACGGCAGAAAAAAGAAAAAAAATCTCTTCTTTCTGTCCTGATTGCTGAGTAACGCTAACAAGTCTTGCATTGGCGTATTTGAAGACGCCAGCGAATCGTTCGGCATCAGAGACGCCGTTCCGGTCCCTGGCTGAATATAGTTCTAATCTGATTTAGAAAGACTCTGCTTAGTCTCCCGTACACACATTCGCATAAGAAGATGAAGTCTCAGATCATCAGAGAGGTTGCAGATGAGAGCAAATTGATTGATCTGTTATGAAGCTTTTGGCAGTCAGAGGCTGATTCCGAGCCTCAGGAATGATTCGGCATTATTCACGATAACATCAGGGGCGGAAATGAAGATTTTCTGTGCCTCTGGGTTATCGGGGCATAAAATAATTGGCATCTGCACCAAACAGGTCAGCGGAGAAGGTGCGGTGAATATAAGCATGTGGGAAAAAAACACACACACACACATATAAATGTAAAAGACTGCTTCCTCTGAGCTTCAGAAATAGAAAGAATTAAAAAGACTCTCAGGTCTCGGGCAGTTTAAGAGATAGCGATCTCACCGCGCTTAGCATTTCAGACACTTCTGCCTTTCATCTCAAGGTCAGCGACGGAGTAAACGCGAACAGCCGTGGCCCGTACCTGAAGCCTCTCTGACCAGAAACTGGCTTTCTGTAGCTTTGTGCTTATAAAAGAAACAATACACGAATAATTAATTTTATTTTCTTCATTCGAGCTGTTTACGAACACAGGAAAGTGCCGATTTTAATGAGGCACAGCGGAGGATGTAATATTATGAGTATGATAATGGGAACGACCCGGTTTTATAGGATAAGCGGAGGATGAGTTACAGGTTTAAATACCAATTAGATCTGAATCTGAAGGCTGTGATTTTCAAAAATCTTACAACTCAAGTCACAATTCAATTCAAGATTATGATTCATCGATCAGGTCAGGATTCAAAGATTAGTGAATCGTCTCAGGATTCAGGAATCACTTATCGATGCAAGATTCAAAGCTTATGATTCACTGACCGGCTCAGGAGTTTTATTGATTTACACATCAAGTAAGGATTCATAGCATATGATTAATCAATCAGCTCATGATTGGATCAGATTCAAAGCTTCCAATCAAGTTATAAAAAGCTTATAATTCACTAATTCGCTCGGGATTCAAAGCTTATGATTCACTTGAAGCTTTTGATTTACACATCAAATAAGGATTCACAGCATATGATTCACCAATTAGCTTGTGATACTACGGTTATAATTCTCCAATCAGGTCAAGATTCAAAGCTTATGATTCACTGAATCAGCTCGGGAGTAGAAGCGTATGATTCACAAATTAAAGTAAGGATTCAGAGTTTATGATTCATCAATCGGCTCAGGTCTCAAAGATTCATCAATGATTGACTAATGATTCAGGATTTAAAGTTCATGATTGACCCATCAGGTCAGAATTCAAAGCTTATGACATGTTATTTGACTCAGATTCACTGCTTATAATTTTCAGTTTGACTTTCATTTGAATTTAAGTTTTTTCTTCACAAATCAACTCTGACTTAAAGGCTTATGACACGACTTACGACTCATCAATCAGCTCAGACTTCAAAACACTTCATTTACACTTTACAACTAGACACAAAGCTTTGAAATTGATGACCCTCGACTGGAACTTCAAAGCCTTTCGTTTAAGTACTTTTAGTAAATCTTTTTTTCTTTTCAGTCAAGTTTAATTGATTTTATAAATCGAAGCCTAAAGTTTAACTTAGGAAGTCATAAATAAGTCATAAGTGTGTTAGATTATATAGTGAGTTGAACTAAAACAATTTAGTGTTAATTTTCTTCGTTGATATGGTTTTTAATTGAAATGTTTGCTGTAAATCTGGAAATCAATCCAGTGTAACGGACTGCTACTGAATATTCGTCAAGTATTCCTCTTTAACACTTTAACATAGAAACTAAAGATGTTAATCAGCCTCTCTGTCTCTGTCTGTGTTTCTATCCATAGCGGTGGTCAGTGCCATCCCGGTTCCCACGCTGGAGAGCAGTCAGTACCCGGGCATCCTCCCGTCTCCTACATGCGGCTACACCCCTCACTCTAAATTCACCCTCAGGCCGATGCCCTTTTCCACGCTCACCGTGGACAGAGGCTACACCGCAGGTACTCTACAAACGTCCTCTTTCTTTCTTTTTTTCTTTTTCTCAATCCAATCTGTTCTTCTACCGAACCCCATGTCACGCTGTCGAATCCTCTGCGCTAATATTTTAACAAGCCGTCTTCATTATTTATCCTGTGCCTGCACTCTCCTCTTTTTTTTTTTTTTCCAGTTTTACAAGATGAGTCAAAAATCGTCCGCACTCTGGTTGAAGAATCTATTTTAATCATCTTTTAGGAAAAGACAAATACATAATTTTTTCGATGTAGCCTTCTTGCTTTCCAGTACACTTTGTTTATCTTTTGTAGTCCATCATTTATTATAAAATGTTGTATGATGAGCTGCGAGCCACGAATGCGCCGCTGTCTTCACTCCTTCGTCAGAAGTGCATCTTCGTCCTCGTACGGCTGCTTTCAGGACACCAAAGACAAACAGGTGAAAGTCTGATGGAGCGAGATCAGGACTAAACGGAGGACGCTTTAACAGCGTGCGGTGATGCATCGTCATGCGAGATCACGACGCCCTCATGTATCGGTCCTCTGTGTTTAACCCGAAGTTCAGTCCTCAGCTCTTCAATAAGCGTCTCGCTGTAACGAGCGCTGTCGATTGTTGAACCTTTTTTCCTGATGGTGTTCCAATACTTCTGGCCCTTGAGAATCTCAGCGAACTGTAAGCGCCAATGAATTTTCCAGCTGATAGTTTTGACTTTTGAACTTTTTCTCGGTCTGTGATTGAGGACGTTTCCGTTCCGTACCCCGGGATGAATCCGTGTCTCGTCCCCAGTAATGATTCTCTTTAAGAAACACCCTCACTTTCCTTAGATTCAGAAATCGACACGCTTCTGTTTATGAGCTGTTTCGGCACCGGGTACACCCTCAGACCACAAGAAGAACAAACAACTAATCACTGCACACGCTGCTCTTCTTTCATGAGACGTTTGTTTTTCACTCGCAAATGAACTGATGTAACACGTTCACACCTGGGAGAACAGAAAGCGCTGATAGGACCAGCAGAAGTTTTAATATAACCAAAGTGTGGATCATTTTTGACTGTTTTTCCTCCCATGACTTTGATTTTACCTTTTTTTTTTTTTTACATCTATTACATTCGAGCACTTTTTAGAGAAACTAGTCCTCTCTCATTAGCGCTGCCTCTCTCTCTCTCTCTCTCTCTCTCTCTCTTTTAACAGCTTCACAGATGACCATGTTCGTTAAATCATGAGGTTCTCTTTGATAACGATATGTTTATCTTAGAATGAAAGACCGGCAGTGGTGCAGTGTGTTACCGTAGTGTGTTCTGTACGTTTGTTTGTTTGTTTGTTTGTTTGTTTGTTTGTTCAGGATGGAGCATCACACATGTAATTATAGAATTATATAAAACAGAGATAATGATTGAACAATTTGAAAGCAGTACATATTAGTAAGCTTATAGAAATCAATCATCAATAGTCAACCTTATGTGTGTGTGTGTGTGTGTGTGTGTGTGTGTGTGTGTGTGTGTGTGTGTGTGTGTCTAGCCATAACCACAGAGACCCCGCAGCCCCAGGCATCTTTAATCCCCAGCGTCCAGCCCGAAGCGTCGGGGGCGGAGGAGATCCCGAGCCGCTCCATTCCCACGGCGTGTGTCAGACCCACACACCCCATGCGCAGCTTCACCAACCCCCTCCTGCCCCCACCCATGGGCACCATCGAGCCCAAAGTCTACACTCCCATGATGCCACAGCCAGGTGAGGAGCTCAGCGCTACCGTACGATATTATGTGTGTGTGTGTTTGTATTCACACACTCCAGATGGTTATAATATCACTGCAGATCTGAGTGTATGCTGTGTAGGAGGACGTGAAGTTTGCACTTCTGTTCCACGCTAATAGAGGGAAAGTGAGGAGAGCCGCGCTCGCACAGCCCCTTCTGAATGTGTGTTTTGTTTTTTTTTTACGATAAAAGCAACACCGAGCCTAAAAATCCTTAACGCGCTGTAAGCACTGCCGCCTTTAACCGTATCTTTTTTTGATAACAGGTGTACACACACACACACACACACACACACACACTGCGGCTGCTGGCCTTGGAGACGATTCACAGTTCATTGTGATTTACGAGGAAGTTGAACTGGCGCTCGTGTCATCGCCGAATTTGCAGTTTACGCCTTAAATGCGCAACACGACTCTACGTTTTTCAATCAGTGAAGGAGAGGATGGGAGGAAAGACGTGCAACAGATGGCGTGTCAGAGCCTGCACACACACACACACACACACACACACACACACACACCACCACCATATACCAAGCCACCGCAACTGCAGAGTCAACCAGGCATAGATTGAAAATATTCAGGGGGGAAAAAAACACAAAAAGAAAGTTGAATCCACACAAATCAAGTGGATTTCTGTAGGTATATACGCTCGTCGTTCCAGCGTCAGACGCCGTATCCTCGCATCCCGTCCGTTCGCTCCTTGTTGTTGTTTTTTTTTTTTTTTTTGTGAAACCTGAATTTCTGTCTCATAAAAGGTGATTAAGTGATCAAAGCAATCCCTAAACAGCAGCACAGAGTGCGCAAGTCTCTCAATGAAAAAAAAGAAAATTCTTAGATCTTCTATTTTCCTGTCATTCCCCGTTAAAGGTTCCATATTTATCCAAATTTCTGGAACAAACCTTTAATGAAATGCTGCATCCGGTGGAGGAGTTAGTTTCATTAAAGGTTTATTCCAGAAATTTAGTTCCGTTATCTTCTTATATGATGTCACAAAAGGCCAGAACGTACCGAGGCTGAGGCCCCGATTTGAAATGTGAGAATCTCCTACGCCGAACCTTTAATCACAACTCACGAGATAATAGACTAAAACCTACTTACAAAACTTTTTTAAAAATTTAAGAACGTTTAATTTATTCGTTAGCAGTGTTGAGTGTAATGCGTTACAAAGTAACGCGTTAGAGTACTTGGATTACTTTTTTGATGTAACGAGTAATCTAGCGTGTTAGGTCCGCCATTTAAGTACTCAGTTATTTAGTTACTTTTCAAAAATGTAATCCGTTATTCAGACAATTTAT
>JAQMYL010000017.1:3521919-3534158 GCA_030014365.1 Clarias pachynema | reverse complement strand
GGATAGGCTCCAGGCCCCCCGCGACCCTGAATACAGGATAAAGCGGTATAGAAGATGAATGAATGAATGAATTATCTTACTCTTACAACGTGTACACGTAAAAACCATGACCTGAATTAAGGCTTCCGATCTTAAAAACACTCTGAGACTTTGTTAGACATCACACAGAGCTCTGACTTCCTGGAGGGCAAGAAATTTGGTCATTCCACGAATCCTGGAAACAAATGTCTTGTATGTATGTATGTGAATCCGTATGTATAATAAAGCATCTAAAGTAAAGCTTGTCAAGATTTCCCATGAGTCAGAGGGAAACTAATGTTCTCCAGAGTTGTCCTAGCACATCTACAAACGAAGTCGCCTTTCATTCTTCCTTTAAAAGTTTCTCCGCTCTCATTGCCATTCTGTCCTGCTCCTCCCTACAGCAATAAAGCAACATTTACAGCCGACTACCTCCAAGTGACTTAATTCATCTGGAAACGTGTTGCGAGCACATTAATACTCCTGTTCAATATGCTTCATAAGAACATTTTTCATCTGCATAATCAACTGAAGAATAGGCCGGCTTGGTACAATCTTCCAGGCTTTGTTGGGGTACCCCCCCCCACCCACCCCACCCTCCCGCAGCCCGTTTTGTCTCTGTCTTGCAGAAAAGCATTAATAGTTTCATTTCCTGTTGTCGCCAGACGGTTGGGTTATCTCTTGATTAATGTTTCCGGACTAAATTAAACCTGGTCCTCCGCGCTTCACCGTAAAACCAATAACCCAAAGGTCTTTCAGAAAATCAAGTCACTGGAAAAAGCCAGTCCGGCTAGCGATGATTAGTGTTGCGAGCGTGTGACCAATTGTGAAATCAGACGCGACGCGGTTCAAAGTGGCTACAGCGAATGACGTTCTCATTCCAAGCGAGTCTGGCAGAGTAAAAGCCGAATCAATCACGGCCGCTCCGCAGCCAGGGACTGGCTCTATTTCGGACTCATTAATTAAGAAGGATCAATCAATAGCGTCTCTCGTTCTTCGCTGTTCTACAAAGAAACGCTGAACCACCGGCTCTCTGCAACAGCTTTCTCTGGTTCAAGTGTTGTTCAGCGAGAGAGAGAGAGAGAGAGAGAGAGAGAGAGAGCGGCTATTAAAGGTTGATTTATTTGAGCCTCCTTGTGGCATTTTGGGTAAACCGGGAGCGTTGATCTCCAATGTGGGCCTCCTTCTCATTAAAATGATGGACAGAGGTTTTCAGACTCGAGAGCTAGATAAGTCTTCGGACAATTATTTTGGAGTTCAGAGTGATGGTGCGATACTGCGAGGCAGTTCAGTAAACGTATTCAAAAGTGACAACACCCGGGCTGTCTCAGTCTCAGAGCTTGGATGGATTTTATGTTGTGTTTTCACAAATGTGTTTCGGTCAAAAGTTGAAAAAATATATATATATAATATATAATTTGAATAATTAAGTTACTTTAGGATGACGATGAATGCCAAGACTTTATAATAAATCAGTTTGATTACAGAGATCAGAGCTTTGTCACGGCTACATACTGTATGAGATATATACTTTTTCTTTTTTTTTATTGCACACAGAGATACAGTCATTGCAATAATAGAAAAGAAAATTCCACAATAGACCATAGGACTCCTCCGTCAGGGAGCGGTTTAATTAAGAGCAGCTATTTTCACAGATAGGTTAATTAAATGTAATGAGGCTCCTGATGGGGTTTTTTTGTTCATTTTGCAGGAGAATCACGGACTTCTATCACCTCTTCAAAGTGCATCAAAGCCCTACAGCAAATCAAATCCAGACTCCGTTCTAGTGTTACCCCATGGCTTAGGGGCTCTTCGTAATGGTCTTGTGCACTGTCGCTCGTGTTGAACTATCTTTACATTATATGTTATGCCCTAGCTATAGATTCATTCTCAACGTTTGTTAGTGGCAAGAGACTCAGTACATGCGTCAGGTTGTAGTCTGAGTCAAACCTTGCTACGTTTCAACCCTTCCTAGACCAGGGGTTATATACCGCAGAAATCCTTTGGACTCCTCGGAAACTCCAAACAAGACCTCATTTCACTAGAAAGTGGGGCTTAGTGGCTCATTACTGGAACTTAATGCTAACCAGGAATCTTGTGAGCTTTTGTTTGGGTTGAACTACCAGACCTCCAGACTTGAAACAATAAATCACTCGATATCCGGATGATAAATCAATTCTAAGTGTTCGTCAGGGTCAGGAAAGAAGGTCAGGAACAACCTGACTAAACAATAGATGTCTGACCGAGCGTAGCGTTTTCCAAATCATGCTGAAAACCGGTTCGAATCCTGCTGCATATTGACCCATTCAAGTCTAACCAGTAAAGGTCGCTCCAATTGACCTTAATATTTCAGTTTATCGGCTGTTCGCTTTCAAAATCATGATGTATGGTGTATGAACTCCCTCGTAGTAAACCGCCGCACGTTCTCATGGGATCATGTCCGCGTGGACTGCAATGAGATGTACCTCTTCCTGAAAGCGTTTCAACGAAATCCACAACTCATCGAGACCCATTAGCCGTCTCCCAAATGACAGGTGACATTTTTTTTTCCTCCTCAGAGATACCTGGGAGGACGCATGTGGAAAAAAAGATTAATGAAGAACATAAAATGCGGTGCAGCGAGTGATGATTGTCATTCGTCACCGCGGATGCGTTGATTGTAGAATGCTTGTTTTGGAAATGTGACCATGAATCAGGCATCATATTCGACAGTTTGGAAATTGCTCATGAATCACGCGGCACACCTCCAAGTCAGGGCTTCCCTCGACAATCAATACCTCACATCATTAGATTTGTTTTTAGAAAAGAAATGTTGGTTATAAAAATCTGTCTGTACAATTCTTGTAAGTGAATTCAAACATTTTAAAGCAAAAGATTATAATCACAATGAACTAACACTGGAGACTCCTTACATACATGCTAAAAATCAGCGCTTAAACACATTTTAACTGTTTATGTGACGCACACAAATGTATAGAAAGTATGCGAAATCAACGCCTTCTGACCAATCAGAATCGAACTGGTATAACTTCGTTAAGGATGTATGATTAATGGTTGCTCAAAGTTAACTTAAGCTCAGGTCGTTAAAACAATTTCTTAACACTCGTCCTCGTTTCCTCCTGTATTCGAGACAGCAGGTGAAAGTTTGTCTTGTTTAATTCTAAATCAATACATCTAAAGTCTCCTCGCAAATTCCTCGTCCATTCGTTCTCCGCAAGCAGCTTCCTTCACTATTAATTACTTCCTCTCGGTCTCCTTGGAAACAGAGAGATCTCCCTCCCTACTCTCATTTTTGTCCTAAAAGGAGACGAGTGTGCAATCCAAATGATCCATGGCCATGTTAAAGAGGCCACAAAAGAGCTCGATACACAGCCCTTCTTGACCCCGTGTCTCCTCCTCCCTCCTCCGTGAGTGATTGCCTTCCCTGCCGCAGACGCTGCCGGTCAATTTGATGAGAATAAAAAAAAAAAAGCATGGCCTGCTTGTACACCAGACCAGAGCAATGACCGGCCTAGATTTATACGAGCAGGAAGCTCATTTGGACGCATGGCAGGATGCTTTATGGAAGCTTCCAACCCCTATTGTAAAAGTGTAGAGGGCAAACAAGAAGGTGGAATGGAAAAAAGGGTGATGAGGCACAGCATACGCTAGTGTGGTCTTGGTACAATGTCACGTTTTCCCGAATAGAGAGAGTGAAAGCCTTCGACGCCGAGATGTGAGTGACTGATTATGGCGCTTGAGCTTTTGAGGACGTTCACAAACCAAAGACAGGGTTTAGAAATAGTGCCCTTGGGGCAGTTTATGTGTCATCTTAGCATTAAAGAAAAGATTGTATATGTAGTCATTGGGCTTAAATTATGTATGAAGATGTGCAGCTAAACATTAAATATTATATAAGTAAGGTACAGTTTAGAAAATTTAAACCATTCAAAGCATTCTCCAGGAAACAGTGTTGTTTATTTATTCATTATGTATTTGTTCAAAATTAATAATTTATCAATTTATCATGGAACACTTTCCAGTTTAGCGCCCCTAGTGGTCGTAAAAAAAAAAACGTATACAGTGCATCTGAATTGGAATATTATGGAAAAGTTTTTGTAATGTAGTTCAAGAAGTGTAACAATCAATGTAATGTCACCTGACTTTTGGGAGACGGCTAATGGGTCTCCACGAGTTGTGGATTTCGTTGAAACGCTTTCAGGAAGAGGTACATCTCACTGCAGTCCACGCGGACATGATCCCATGAGAGCATGCGCCGGTTTACTAGGAAGGAGTTCATCCACAATACATCATGATTTTGAAAGCGAACAGCCGATAAACTGAAATATTAAGGTCAATTGGAGCGACCGTTACTGGTTAGGCTTGACTGGGTCAATATGCAGCAGGATTTGAAACAGATTTTAGCATGATTTGGAAAACGCTACGCTGTACTATCAGAAAAAAATCAAATCAACACCAACTGACCGATCAGAATGGAGTCTTCAGGCTGGTATAACTTCAATAAGGATGTATGATAAATGGTTTCTCTAAGTTAACTTAAGCTCAGGTCGTTCAAACGGTTCCTTAACACTCGTCCTCATTTCCTCCTATATTTGAGACAGCAGGCAAGAGTTTATCCTGTTTAATTCATTATTTCACAAAATGTGAAAAATGTCAAGCTTTTTGTTGGGTTTAACTTGATCAAAAATCCAGTATCTCAAAACAGTTGAATATTTCATTTCAAGTTGAGTAAATTATAATTCATATAGTATAAATCCGGTGTGTTTCTGATTATAGTTCAGCACATGAAACTACAATCGTGGGAAAGACTCCAAAAGGAGGGTAAGCCACAGAAGGTGATGTATTGCAGCATATTTATGGAAAGTTGACTGGAAGGGAAAAGTGTGGTTGGAAAAGGTGCACAAGCAACAGGGGTGACCACAGCCTCAAGAAAATGATCAAGCCAAGCCGATCCAAGACCTTGAGAGAGCTACACAAGGAGCGGAGTGAGGCTGGTGTCAGTGCATCAAGAGCCACCATGGATATAAGGAAGTGCAATAAAACTGTGGCATTCCTAGTACCAAGCTATTTCTTAGCCAGAGACAATGTTAAAAAGGTCTTACCTGGGCTAAGGAGGAAAAGAATTGGACCGTTGCTTAGTGGTTTACTGTTGTTTACTTAGTGTTTACTGTTTCTCCTCCCACTACCTTAATTCATTACCTTATCACCAAGTACTGAAATGAGTCACGTTGTCACTCTTGTTTGCAAATTTGCACCAGCACTTTATATTGTCTCTTTTATATAGAACTTAGATAGTTTTTCTGTTAACTTAAAAATGTCAATCTGTCTTGTCGCAGCTAATTAGGTTTCTTACTTAGCTAGTTAGTTTTGTTCATTTATGTTGTATGTAGCACCTTGGTCCTGGAGGAACGTTGTATCGTTTCACCTTTGAACTGTATAAGGTTGAAATTGACGAGGTTGAAATAAAAGCCTACTTGACTTGACTTGGTCCAAAGTTCTTTTTTCAGATAAAAGTAAGTTTTGCATTTCATTTGGAAAGCAAAGTCCTGAAGTTTGGAAGAAGAGTGAAGAGGCACAAGTTGCTAATGTGAAGTTTCCATAGACTTTGATGATTTAGCTGTCATGTCATCTGCTGGTGTTGGTCCACTCTGTTTTATCAGGTCAACACAGCCATCTACCATGAGGATTTAGAGCACTTCATCATTTATGGAGATGTTGATTTCCTTTTCCTGCAGGACTTAGCACTTGTCCACAGTGCCAAAACTTTTACTAAATGGTTTGCTGCCCGTGATACTGTATTACTGTGCCTGATTAGCCAGCCAACTTACCTGCCTTGATTCTCTATGGGGTATTTCCAAGAGGAAGATGAGAAACATCAGACCCAAAAACACATATCAAAGCAACCTGGTCTTCAATAATGACTCATACTTTCATACTTTCCCCACAATATAATCGGTATATATATATATATATATATATATATACACAGTATATGATGAGTATGATGTTATATTCGCTAAGACTCAAAAGTAATAACATCATAAAAACATCACTGTAAATAAAGGGGGGGAACAAACTTATTTTCCTTCTTCCCATGATATGCAGCAAATATGGATGATGTAACCTCATGCTGAAAGTGGAACCTGTGGAATATTTCAATATGTGTTTAAGTTAGAATGTTAAGTGAAATCTTTTTCTCAGATTAAAGTTTATCTTGTATAGAAAATTATGTTAAAAGTATAAGATGTTAAATGTGTGGATTAACTCATCAATGCAATTATTATTTTTTTTAATCCAAAGACATCAAAAGACAGACATCAGGACAGACAAAATGCTGCACTGCTGTAGATATTTTTAGGTTTTATTAATAATTTCACACACACCAATTAAATTTGCACATAGATGTTATAAAGGACACATTTACCTGTGTTTTTCTATTATTTTTGAAACATTTAATACCTTCTAAGTACTCATTAATATTTATAAGTCAGAACATCAAAGGTCACAAATTATTTATTAGCTTTCTAATAGCATTTTCAATGAACTGAAAAGCATTTAACATATCAGTCAAATCAGACATCGTTTAAAATGAGACTTTTGTGACATAAAAAGCTGATTCATGTTAATTTTATTGAAATAAATAAATGAATAAATCAAGTGTGCGCATTAGTACCCAGGCGTTTTATTTCGGTGTTGTCTTGAAAAGCGTTCCTTTGAGTATTAGGTGATTATGAGTTTTTATGAAATTTAAGAAAGAAAAAAAAAAGTTTGGAAAAGTTTATCTGCTTCTTTAAAGCTTAAGCTAACGACAGAGCTGTAGTACTTCATCCCAAATTGCAGACTAGTCTACTAAATAGTGTGCACAAATAATGTCATCTGTTCCTAATTTATATAAAGGAGTAGCCTGATAGTTACTTATTGGGATGCGCCGTGTGTCTCAGGTTTGCTGGATGTTAATTAACCGTCATGAGTCAATCACAGTGAAGTATTCAAATAATGTTTGCGTTGTGGCGTAATTTCAGCCAATCAGATCAAACTATTTTATCTCTGCATGCATACACAACTGTCGCCTGCCCTTTCACAGCACACAGCCTAAACATTATAGGAATTAAACAATAAGTGTGCGATTTTATCTATTAGCAAGCTGAAAAGTTTACATTGGATTGTATCTTATTTTTTTTCACCTTCAAACAGTGCATTTTTAATTCAAGAAATGTATATATTCGACATATCATTTGTTCAAGTGTGTGTGTGTGTGTGTGTGTGTGTGATGATAATGCTCGAACTGAAAGACCTCTCAGATAATGCATTTTTTTTCATACCTTAATCTGCATTTCACTCCTCCTCCAAATGCACCGTTTCAGTGTTTATGTAAATGAGCCGCTGCTGAGCCACGCCCCTCCAGAGGAGAGCAGAGCTGAGCAACAAGCAGGGGGAGGGGATCTTCTTACAGTATCTGAGCTCACATTAGGGGAAAACAGTAAATTGGCTTGTTTAAGCCCTGGTCAATACAAAAATGGGAAAATGACAGAAAAACAGGATTTTTTGTTGTTGTTGTTCTTTCTTTTTTTTGTTATGTGTTATATTCATATTCACACACTGGAGACCAATCTGAATGCAAATAAAACGAAACATATAGACCCTTTAAACAGAACATACTGAGCTGGAGGAAACACAGAATTCTAAAATTCCAAAAATTGCACATTAAGTTACATTAACGAGGTCAAATTAATAAGAATATTCTGTTTCTATGTACATGATGATTGTATATGAAGATGTATTATAAAACTGAACATAAGAAATGACTGTAAATAAAATGCACCAGCAAGTTGTAATATTAATAAATAGAGGCGAATGAAAGTAGATCAGAATGTATATCTATTATATGTGTATGACTATTTATAGTGATGTCAGAGCAGTAGCTCCCTCTCCTGACACAGAACAGGGTTATTATAAAGTCTAATTGCAGGTGGCAGAAAGTATTTCCTGTAGCCGGATGGAAAATCTCACTTATTATTGTAAATATCCACATATAGAAATCTTAGAACAGAACAGCGTGAGACTGCGTGTGATGATGAGTTTTTTTAAAAGTTGCTGAAAGTGGTCTAATAAGTAAAAAAAAAAAATAATTCTAGTTAAAAAAAAAAACTTAGGAAAGGAAATTAAACAATTAGCCTTAAATAATAAAATTGCTTCTATAAATATATATCGCTTTGGATGTAGTACTGTTGTGTTGCCACCCTGCATCCTACACGCTCACACATACAGATGAATAGAGAACTAAGTGGTTTTAATTAGGCAAGCGTTAGATTACCATTTTGAAGAAAGCCAAATGTAAACTTTAGTGTAAAAAAAAAGGTGTAAATGAGCATGTGTAAATGAAAACAGAAAAAACAAGGAAGCTTAATGTACAGTAGTACTCATAGATAGATGATAAAGTATATACTGTATATATATATATATATATATATATATATATATATACACACAAGATATGTAGGACAAAAAATACATCCAGTGCCATTTTATTTCCTCCAGATCTCCAAAGGAAGCTGTTTCTTGCTTAACATCACCCTGACTTCAATGTCATACATTAAGTAAAAGAGTTTTAAAAATCGATCCCGAAATGCAGCTGCGTTGCCAGATCAGGTGTAATGATGTATTTTGCCCTCATAGCACTGCCAAATCGCTCACTCAGCCTGACACGGAGACAAAAGAGAAAAAGGCATTCAATAGAGCACAGCTATTCATCCTGTAAACGATGAACCCAGTACAGTGCACAAACAGATTAAAAAAAAAAAAAAAAAAAAAAAAAAAAAGCACCCGATGTATTGTCTTGCATCCATTCAATCGTCCTCTGGAGGCTGAATTACATGGAACTGTAATAAAAAGCCGTCCTCTGTGTTATGTTGCTTGGTCAGGAGGTTTTCACAATGAGGTTTTCATGGTCGGTCAGATATAAATACGAGGGTTTAACGATGGAACATCATCATCTGGCAACATCTTGCAACAAACCAATCCACTGGAACCATGGGGAAGGTAAGAGTGTTGATTTGTTTCCAAAAAATATCTGCCACGCACATTACTTACATTTTTTTCTCCTTTTTTTTTTTTAGATCATCTTCTATGAGGACAGGAACTTCGGAGGACGTTCCTATGAGTTCAGCAGCGACTGCACCGACATATCGTCCTACCTGAACCGCTGCTACTCGTGCAGGGTGGAGAGCGGCTGCTGGATGGTCTACGATCAGTCCAACTTCATGGGGAACCAGTATTTCCTCAGGAGGGGCGAATACGCCGACTACATGAACATGTGGGGATGGGGCATGAACAACTGGATCAGGTCGTGCCGCTCGATCCCCATGGTACGTTTATAAGAGTTTCCATTATATACAGACTGGAGAAAATCAACAGTATGTACATCATGAATAGTTATAGATGTGATTGACCCATCAGTGAAGTAAGATTTCAAAATAATTGATAATGAACCAGCCTGATTTTACAAATAAGAGCTTGTCCTGAGGTGTTTTATTCCCCTTATACCACATATAGGGTGGCATGGTGGTGTAGTGGTTAGCACTGTCGCCTTGCACCTCCAGGGTTAGGGTTTGATTCCTGCCTTGGGTTCTGTTTGCATGCTCTCTACGTGCTTTGTGGGTTTCCTCCAGGTACTCCTTCTTTCTTCCACAAGTATGCAGATTGTGCTAATTGGTTTTCCCAAATTCCCGGTAGTGTGTAAATGTTGACTGGAGGTCCTACCATAGTTATGAAAATGGGAAAAAGTATAATGGTCCCTAGTTGGACTTCAAAGCTTGGATACCACATATAATGACAGTTTTATGTTAACACTCGCTAAGAGCTAACTTGTTTTTTCATCACTTTTGCTATAGCAGCCATAAACATCAATCTTGTTCAGTTTGGAGTAGTTTATAATTGTAAATAGCTTATAATTTATAATTATAATAGTTTATTATTGTCACGTCTCCAGTAGTGCAATTCATTACATTGTCGAGAATTTATGTAAAGTTAAATTTAACAATAACTCAAGTAACTTATTCTTTAATATAATTCTGGCGTGAGAAATAAACATTGGCGAAGATCATCTTAATGAAATCAATTGTCCAATTATTTGCTTTTACGTTAAAATGGTACATTAAATATCGCAACGTGATTTTTTCAAATGAAATCGTCCAACTGTGGAAATTTTTCCATCAAAGAGGTTTTTCTATGCTAGGGGAAAACTTTTATCTCTGGTTCTTTAAAACAATTTTGTACAGTAGACGCTTTCCAAAAGTGTTAAACATCTCCTTAAAGAAATAATTAGCACGGTACAATATTACGTACAGGTTACCATAGAAACGATAACGTATTATCATAATAAGCGCATTAGGATAAAGTATGTACTGTACATATACTGTGGTGGATGTTCCAGCCATAATTAGTGTCCGATTTCTGTTATAGACAGTTACTGAGTATAAATTGAAATTAAGACTTAATAGGTGGCATGGTGGCGTTGTGGTTGGCACTGTGGCCTCACACCTCCGGAGTCGAAGGTTCGATTCCCGCCTCGGGAAACAAACACAGTTTGCAGGTTCTCCCCGTGCTTGGTGGGTTTCCTCCGGGTACTCCGGTTTCCTCCCACAGTCTAAAGACATGTAGATTAGGTTAATTGGTGTTCCCAAAATTTCTTGACGGGTTGGCACTCTGTCCATCCTAAGTCTCCTGGGATAGCCTCCATGCAAAATGTGCATTGAGTAGCATGCTAGTATCCAATTGACGCGATGACGCAGGTCATTATTTAGCGTGAGCGGTAACACTGAATTAAAATACTACAAAGCTTCAAATAAAACCTTCATGTTGTTTTTAAGACACAAAAACATATATTTCAGGCATGTCTGATCGTTTTGGGATTCGTTTAACATTTTATCAGTGAGTTAAATTGCTAGAGTAACCTCAAAACTGAAAATAGTCAAGTAATGAATATGAATAAACACAGAAGGCTGCTTTATAAATATTCATGAGCGAACTGTTAAACTGTTAAAGCAGGCTGTAAGCTGGAGAGACTTCATGTTCTCACGGATCTGAATATTTGACAGCATGTCTCCTTACCTACAGTACGGCGGCTCCTACAGGTTGAGGATGTACGAGAGGGAGAACTTCATGGGCCAGATGATGGACGTGACTGACGACTGCGACTCCATCATGGATCGCTACCGCTGGTCCGGCGGCTGCGTGTCTTGCCACGTGATGGACGGACACTGGCTCATGTACGAGTATCCTCACTACAAGGGCAGGATGTGGTACTTCAGGCCTGGCGAGTACCGGAACTTCAGGGAGATGATGGGAAGTGGAAGCGTGAGGTTCATGAGCATGAGGCGCATCATGGATTCTTGGTATTAAAAAAAAACTATAATAATAATCTGACATCATATATATGAAATGAATTACTTTTAAATAAAGACTTATTATGCATACTGTATCACGGTGTAGTGTTCCCGTATTCAGAGGCTTAATAAATTATTATTATTTTTTAATCATGTTGTTTAATTTCCAATTTATTTCTCTTATTAAAGAAATTAAAGTGAAACAAAAGCTGGAAAGGCTTTCAGACATATCAGATTCAATCCCGAACGATCTTCCCAATCTTACACTAATACTAAGTTCATGTTCTTAAACTGAGTAAACAACAGACCATGCACAGGCACTAAAAAAAAACAAAAAAACAACAACAACATAAATGTTATGACTCTCTTGAGCTCAATGAAGTCGCAAGTCGCACCATAACGCCCATAAAGTCATAATGCGCAGCTTAAAACTAATGCTAACAGTGTGCATGCTTTTTCTTATCGACATTTTAGCACAGAAGTCTTTTTCATTTCCTTATATCCCATCACATAAATCACAGGTCTCCTGTAGGATTAGATTAGATTAGATCATCATTGTGCAATGTACATGTACAAAACCGGTTTTCCATAAAACTCTTGTTAGTATGAGACTAATCGATACTCAATAATTAATAAATCAGGGTTAGGAATTGTACAAGGGGTGTTCAAGTCAAACTGGGACTTGTGATCTAGAGACTAGGCTTATTTACTCTTATCTTATTTTTATTTTGTACATACTTATTCTTTTCTTCTACTTCCTTTTTTTCCGAATTCTTTTTCCCGATTTTCTCCCCTAATTTAGTCGTGTCCAATTCCTCCTAGTCACTAGGGGGCTCC
>JAQMYL010000017.1:3497285-3509151 GCA_030014365.1 Clarias pachynema | reverse complement strand
GTGATATATATCGTTATCGAGGTAGAAAATTGCTTCTACCGTGATAGAAGATTTTGGTTATATCGCCCACCCCTAATCTGAAAGAATTTAAAAGAAAAAGAGAAAAACTGAGAGGATTTTTTTGTATTACTATATCTTAATAGATGTATATAGGGGTCAGGATTGTGCAATATAAAATGACAACCTTTTATAGGCAATATGATTAAGTTGTATTAAGTTGATTTTAACTCGTTATATAAACATGATTGAGCATAAATTAATAAAAAAATATGTCAAAGAAATAGAACAGATTCATAAGATCACGTGTTTTCTCTGTGACCAAACAGTTAATTAATTAAACAGAATTAGCATTTTGTAAGTACAGGATGAAGCGGTATAGAAGATGAGTGAGTGAGTGAGTGAGTGAGTCAGTCAGTGAGTCAGCCTTTTGTAAGTCCGACATTTTGCTTCGTCATTCCCATATGCGGTACAACTTGTGCGTTGTTAATAACTTGGGTTCTACCTGACGTGTCAGTAAACCTAAATCCACAGTGTGAAGTGTGAAGCCTCACCCCAGAGATTTAAGGGTTAACAGTAAGTGTCTGCGCCGGGTCGTCTCTAGGTTCCTTCTGCTGGCTAAAGCAAATAATCGTAGCCTGAAGGTATGTAATTTCCTAAATGACATTAAACCACCCTTTGTTTTGTTACACAGTAAATAAGGGGAGTGATATTACAGAAATGTAAAAAAGGTCTTTTTTTTCGTGAAATACAGTTTCAGCAAATTCCACTTGACCTTGACCGAATGTGTGAGAGTTTATCTGGGTCAGTTTAAAAAGCATCACTGCTAGAAAATTTTAAAAATTGTCTCTATGAATTTGTAGTTTTTAATTTTAGGGTTTTTTATTATTATTATTATTATTATTATTATTATTATTATTTCTGTGCAAATTCAATTAAACTATTTGAACTATTATTCATCTGTTATACTTCTTGTCTTTTACCAACAAATCCCTCCTTCCGCATTGTGATCAAGTCTCGTCTATGATTGGTTAGATCTTCAAGCAAGAAGGCGGGACTTAAACTGTAATATTATCATACAGTGTGACGCATATCATGATCATTTGCTCTGCATTAAATCTCAGGGTCTGTATTAATTTTATACAGGAGTGCTTGTCTCACAATACAGGCAACATCAATGAGCTTACCCTGCATGTTTTTGGACTGTGGGAGGAAACCGGAGTACCCAGAGGAAACCCACCAAGCACATGCAAACTCCATGCACACAGACTCTAAGCCGGGAATCGAGCCAAGTCCCTGGAGGTGCAAGGCGACAGTACTAACCACTAAGCCACCATGCCGCTTTGATTTAAACACACCTCTTAATAAAAATAACAACAGCTTTTAGAGGCTGTGTATGATATTATTGAAAAGTGTTACTCAAAGCCTTCACTACTATACATCTATCGTTTATATCACAGCACTGTCGAATTCTTGAACCTGATTGGTCAGAACGTGTTGATGAATTTTCTACTAAAGCTGCTCTAACTAGTAACTTTCCAAAATAAGAAACAAACACACACACAGGGAAAAAAGGATTCAGGAAAAAAAAGCGAGAAAAGAAAAAAAAGAAAAGAAAAAAAACAAATAGAGGCCAACTGGCTGTTAACGGGTTTTCCTGCTTCTTGCCCTTAAAAGCGGTACCTGCATCATTAATTCACATTTGCACACGGTGTATCGATCCCAAAACCGCAAATTTAATAAAGCATCTCTCAGGGGTCACGCCTGGTTCTGAGATTTACACGCAGGCCATTTCCTGGAGCTCGGAGCAACGAGCCGTACATCCAACACTCGGCGTCCTTCCTCAGGTCACAAACGGATTTTATTCCAGTCCCTTGTCATATGGGACAACCCCCCCCGCCCCCCAAAACAATTAAATTAGTAAATAAATAAATAAAAGGCTACAGGTTGTGAAACATTGGGCACTTAATGATCAATACAAACCGGGATGAGAGTAATTTGATGCCAGATCCGCAGAGACAAAAAAGGAGACTTTTTTTTTTTCTTTTTGGTTTTAGCGCAGCTATTAGGATCATTCCTCTCCTTTTTCTTTTTTTTTTTAAATTTTTAAATAATGTCATGATGTCAAAGTAGTGTTAATGGTTCGTTCATATTTAATAGCGCACATCATCCTAATAATTAAGGGTATTTTGCATATTATACACACTGTAGGGGGAGAAGATGATGACGACGACCCCCTGATGTGCGCCCAAGAGCGATAAACGATCTCCTCATGCATTTCTGCGTTTGATCACTTTGAGTACGACAGTCTAAGAGCTGTGGCTTAATTAGGAGTTTTCCGGCAATAAAACATCCATATTGCACTGATTATGAGAATATCTGGGGGTTTTTTTTGTTTTCTTCTGATCAGTTGGGCAAACACTGGCACCAGTATGGGTCCTGGCTAATACAGAGAGACGGAAAAAACAAAAACCCACCGCAGCCCCATTTTGAGCTAATTGCAACTCAGCCTTTTTATCTATTATATTATTATACACGAGGATAATCAAATCTACCCCCTATTTATGGATATTAGCGTAACCCTGGGCTGGAGGGAGGGAGGGAGAGAGAGAGAGAGTGCAAGTGTGCGAGGTGCAGATAGACAGTTACTGTCGTCCGTCCTGACGGCGCTCGTAATCCCGCCCCGCTGTGATTAGCTCCGACGGCAGATTAGAAATGCGAATCGGATAATTACTGTCCTCTTCACTATCTTTGCAGTTTGCTGTGCAATTTCCCTCTTTTCTCCCTCTCCCCTGATTGTCATTACAGCAGCTGGGCTAGCAGGATGGCGTGTTCTGGAAAGGCTTATACGCGGGAAGGGAATGTGCCATGCTTTGGATTTGTCATGGCGTGAATGGGGTGAAAAAAAAAAAGAAATCATTGTGCCAGTAGAAGAAGAGCCGTGCCAAGGGCCTGGTCTGGTCCTACGTGTGCTTGTATCCAGTAAATCCAGCTGAGGCACATGCCTGTAGCTACATCATAAAACCTGACTCGAGTAGAGTCTATAAATCCGGTTCGTAAGTGGTGACGAGTCATTTAAGTTTGTGTCTGTTAGCGCCAGTGAAGGAGGTGTGGTCTCTGAGTCAGGCTAGTGGAGGAGGCGTGGCCTGTGAGTCAGACTAGTGAAGGAGGTGTGGCCTGTAAAGGAGAAGTGGCCACTCAAAAAATCAGTGCAGTGAAATAGGTCTGACCTGTGTTTATTCAGATCAGCAAAGGAGGCGTGGCCCCTGGATGAGTCTGTCTAGTAAAAGAAGGCGTGGCTTCTGGATTCATCATTTTAGTAAAGGAGGCGTGGCCTCTGGATGAGTCAGTTCAGGGAAGGAGGCGTGGCCTCTGGATGAGTCAATCCAGTATATAACGCATCTTGTGCTTCAAAGCTTTCACTATTTTAATGAAACATTTTGCACAATACTGAAATGGCTGTTTTAAACAAGTTGTTCATATAACTGTATACATTTTTTTTTTAAGAGATGGACACGTGTGTGTATATATAGTCTGATTTGAGTTTAAAAAATAAATAAATAAACCGCCGCAGTTCCTAGAAGCGATGAAAGATACACTAAGGTACTTTATTCACATTAAATCAAACTGAACACCAACATTAAAGAGAAAAGTAGTGATAGGATTAATACCTGTTCTCTGCAATTTGTTTTCAAATTAAAGATTTGTGACTGCAACCTGCTATCTGCACTCAGCCCTAAAGAGGGCGCAGTTGTCCCCACGAGGGGTAAAACCTGAATAAACAAATGATCTCCTGCTGACAGCACAGCACACTGTCACGTCGTGTATGCGTGCTGGCTTTTAACCAAAACGGAAAGCAATAAACAGCTCGGATAGACATTAACCAACACTCGTGTTAAAAACACACCCTCTCGGAAATAACAGATCCAGGACGGTGGAAATGATTCCTCGGGAGGGGGAGGAAGGTTTCAGTCAGCGTGGCATCAGGCGACAGACGCTCCACATCAGCATTCAAAAGGAACCAGAGGGCCTTTCATTTAATAGCTGGTATAATACCTTCTTAAAATGGAGGCGTACTCAGGCATGTGAGATGCGGCACGGTTGAACTCCCCATTCGGGTCGGCGCTTACTGAAGAGCTACGGCTCCTGGGGAGGCGGGGCCGGGAAAAATGAACTATTAATTTGCTTTAAAGATTCATTAGAGGGAGATGAAGGGGAAAGAAGAGAAGCGCTGGGCCAAGGAGACGGTTGGAGAGCAGCTACAGCCGAACCCTGCTCCTAATGACCACCTGAATATTTCATGACCGTCTGGGGTTCAGGACTTCTCCGCGCCATTGAAAAGCCACTTGTCGAAATTAGCATCGGCGTCCAACCTGCGCAGGAAGCTCTTTTTTGAGCACTGCGATTGCTTTTAGTGTTTTTCCAACTCGGGGCGAAATGCTAATGTCGAGGCTCCTGTGAGGCTACACGGCAATTTGTCGCAGCTTATAAAACATTTCAAAGAGCGTTTGAACCGCAACCAGAAACAACCGGACGAAACCCAAGCCGACACTCGTGGGTAAATTTAGCTTTTGAAGTGGCCTTGAGTCATGCGATGTAATTTTAGAGTAAAAGTAGGGCGTAAAGAAAGAGCGTTACACAGCAGTAGGCAGGCAATACGCCAAAGCTAATGAGAACCAGAACGCCAACAGTGCTAAGATCCATATTTACAGAATCACTAAACAGCTGATAAGCCGAGCTCATTCCACACGCCGCTGCTCACAGCTGGATCACGCAGTGGGCAAACAGAGATTCCCGGCAACCCTTAATTTTTTTTTTTTCTCTTGGAAATGATCTCAGAGTTTACTGATCAGGAATGGATGCTAAATTTCCTTCCAGAAAACTCGTCACGTCACATAATGTTACCCCGATGAGGGGCAAAAACATGTGCAGGAAGAAAATATTCATTCAGACAACATTTCATTCAGGAACGATGGGATGAAGCGTTTACACGACTAATGTTTGCCTACTAGACAGACCACAGCTCTTATTCCAGATTAAACGTTTATTCTGATCAGACTGTTCACACTCAAGTGATGCAGTTTTATGTCGATCGGTTTATTATTCCTATTATTAATGGAATATTATCCATGTAAACACAACTACAGAGGGAAAAGACCTTTGACCTTGAGCTTACCACATTCATTCTTTCATTCAGCCTTAGTACGAGGGGCGTTCAAGTCAAACAGGGATTTTTAATTGCATAGAGAGTTATGAGAGTTAAAACGCACTTTCTTTCTCTGTATAATCCTCTGCTACACTTATCACAGTGTTTCACAAGTGCTTGGATACCATCAAGGTAGCCGTGATCGGACTGCCTGCTTCACGGCTGAAACGCCGGCCTCCCAGGATCTCCTTTAATGGCGCGTGTAAATGTCTTGGAGCGACATCAGGATTGCAATAACTTTCAGCTGAGTTCCTGTAACGTGCAAGTGGTTTTGGTGAATGATTGTATGTAGAATTTCCACAAATTTTCTAGGGTCAGGCGCTGAACGTTCACGGGAACGACATACTGCAGTGGGCTCCGAGCCGCCTCGGCTTTCTTTAAAACATTCGCATCAGTCACATGTTTTACTGCGGCTATGAGTCTCATCTCATCGTACTGTGAATGACGAGCAGTTTTACGACTTCATTCACTAGAAATATCATCATAAGTCCCGGTTTGACATTTACATTTCTGGTAATTGCCTGATCAGGGTCACAGTGATTAAAATGAAGATAAATATTTTTAAAAACTTGGAAAAAAAAAAAAGAAAAGAGTGCATGGGGATACAAAACAGAAGTAATATCGGTGTGAACGCGTTAAAAAAAAAAAGGTTTACTATAAAAACATAAATGGAAAAAAAAGACGCTTTCCACTTTAGGCCACGCCCATTTTCTTTAAAGCCGAATACAGACATTTACAGCATTAAACAAACAGTGACCCATTAAACAGCGGAATGCATTACATGCTGATTATACAGGAAATTAACAATGCCTATGTTTTACACAACTAATAAATAAATATCCCCAAACACATTTTCAATTAATTTTTAATAAGCTGCAGAGAAACTCCCTTCCTCTGAGCTAAATCTTTTTTCTCTTTAAATTACTTTTAAACGAATGCCACTGGCGGTCTTTTTTTTTCTTTCTTTCCCCCTATTTCTCTCTCACCTGCTCGAGTCTCTACGCCGCTCTGCCCTCCATGTCTCTGGCAGATTCGGCGGCCCGCGCCAAACCGTCAGCCATCAGAGCCTCCTCCAGACTCCTCCTGGCCTGGTACACCTTCCGCTCCTGCTCCCTGAGGACACAGAAAACACGGGGGATTAGGAAACACAGCCAGAGAGAGACAGAGCGAGAGAATGGGAAGAAGACTTCAGAAACCTGTCTGCTGTCCACTGCTGTCTAAGCGCTCTGTTGATTATGTTTGACCTCCTTTTACCGCTTTCCATCACCCATCAGTGCTGCTTATCCTCCTGGTCGCTCTCACGGCTCCTTCCCCCATTACTCCTTCCTCCTGTCAGTCAACTCCTTTCCCTTAGCCCGCGCCCCATCCCTTCCTCCGCTCGTGTCTCGTCCCGGATTAACCCCGAAGCTCTCATTAGCGAGTCCCGACTTAAGCAGCCATCTCGGGTTTAATTAGAAGGTAATGAACGGAGATGCGAATGAAAACACAACAGCCTCTAACTACGACAACCGTGATCCACTTCTCTGTGATTTGAAGACAAACATTAATAAACACGTATAAAACGTATGGCAGATGCTCCACATACACGTTTTTGTTGGTATGGTGAAGTTTTTTCGGTAAGGAGACGGTTATTAATATTTTTGGAAGGAGTTTCCAGGGTCAGATGGTGATGGTGGAACTGTTTATAACTGCTGTGATAACAGGAACTGGATTGTTTAATTGTTGTGATTTAAAAAAAGATATATTTTGTTATTTAAAAAATATATCTTGTTATCTCTGGTGTGGTAACAGTAACTCTACTTCACACAGAGCCATATTAGGCCACCCTGTTGTTGATTAATTTCCCATAACAGCATGCTCATTCATGTTATATTCCTTACTTAACTTCTTAACCAGAGGAACTGGAACCAATTTTAAGTTCCAGGATTGTGCGAGTTCCTGTTCTTGGATAGATATACTAAAAATACTCCTGTGGGCGGAGCCTAACGTACTGAACGTACAGAAGAACAAATCTTCTTGGCCACTAGTGATAAAAATATATATACTGTATAAAATAAAAATATATATATTTAAAAATCAATTCAGTTGTGTAACACAACTCCTCTTTTTTTCTTGATTTAAAAAAAAAAAAATTCTCTCTCTCTCTCTATATGTACATATGTATGTATTTGCGATAGGAATAATAATGATGCCATCCCTCTATCGTCCTGCAGGTGGTGCTCTAAACTCTTCACACACTGGCAGGCAGAGCAGCATCCTGTTTGGTCGGAGCAAATAATTTGCTAAGTTTGTTTAGAATTGTAACAAAATAAAAAAAAAAGATTAAAAAAGTGATACTAACAAATGGAATCGGCACCTAGGTATCGTGATGTGATAGTGTTGAATTATTATAAACAACTGAAAGTATCTAATAAACTTTGAAATGTTGTGTAACTCGTGTTGTTGAGTGTCGCGTCTCGTACATCTTTTTTTTTCCTGCTAATCTTCCGCTCCTCCCTTCAGTCCAGCAGGTGGCAGTACTACACCAAGCACACACACACACACAAACTTTAAAAAAAGAACAAGCAGCAATACTCATACAAAACACGAGTATTTGCGGAAGATGGAAGCGATTTAAAGGTTTCTGCTATCTCTTTTTTTTTTTTTGGTAATTTCATACAATTTAGACATTTTAATGTTTTTGTAAAAAGGGTGAATCGATTTGAAATTGAAAACGATTCGATTAACTGAATCGACCTTAATTGCATAATCGGTTAAACCTCACCGTGGAAATGTGTTTTATATCAGAGGTGGCACAACGAGTCTAACAAAGCAGAATGTTCCAAGATATTTCGTTTGGAGAGACTGTACATGCTTAATGCTAATTGCTATAACGGTGGAAAAAAAAGAAAAAGAAATTTTAAAAAAGAGGAAAAAAAACTAATAAATGTGTTAAAATTGTGCTTCGGGCTAGTTTGGATAGTTATCTTAATGTCATATTTGCACTGTAAATAATAAATAACAACATGTGGGATCTCATTCATATTTTGTTTGCTGTAATGACGTACACACATCTGTATTTCTACATAATGCTGGACAGGGAAAAGGTGAGGATGATTCCGAGGAGACGGACGACACTCGAGGACCTTTTTTCCAAAAAATCATTCGAGGCAGAAGGCTCGCTGAATTATCCTTTTAAGAGGATTAAAATTCTTACTGGCACCCCTGATAGAACCGCGAAAAAATAATCATCCTAAAACCTCTGCCAGAGTCTTCTTCCAGACTCCTTTAATTCCTCAAAACACTCAAAAGAAAACCAACTGCTATGATCAGATGCTGCACGAGCAGGACTCCCTGCATAAACACTCATCACCCGGTCGTCCGGGCCCCGCCTGCGGCCTCTTTTTCTTCTACAGAGAGAAAGAGAAAGGCAGGAGAACAGACTAGACACGATTCATTTCCTTCATTTCTCGCGACTCTATAATCACCGACAGCAAGCGGCTCATCTCCGAGGCATTTCACAGTCCATAGGGTCGACCGGACGCGCGTACATCCTCCCTTAAACCTGATCCTCATTTCCCTTTCGCCTGCAAAAAAAAAAGCCAACTACTGCCATCTAGTGGACAAGCGCATCACTTCTGGAACCGATTTCAGGTGTGCGCCGGAGATCAAACCGTGCCCGTCGAAATTAAAGCTGCGGTAATTATTCAGGGAACGGGGTTTTTACGGGAGCCTGCGATTCCCCCCGGCGCTTTGTCTGAGTGATCGCTTACGTCTGAAGATACTTATTTGTATCCGCTTGTTTTTGCGGTGCCTCGCCGACGCTTGAAGCAGGTACCGATTATTTCTGAGGCTAATCATCCCACCCTGAACTGAGTAATTCCACACGCGCCGCTGACAGATAAATACATCATCTCTGTCAAGGTGGAAAAGAACTCATCAGCATTCCGGTGGCTCTCAGGACCGAAAAACGACTCCGTCTTGCCAGGAGAAAATCTTATTTCGGCTCTTCGCTTTCTCATATACAGGAGCCAGGCGCCAATCTATCTTGTCCGTGACGCCTCACGGAGCTGAAACGAGATTGGAATTGGCATACATTATGAACTTTATGAAGTTGTCTGCTAGGCGGCACGCGCAAAGCTAACGGCGACGCTGATTGTGAAAAGAGAGATGAGTGGAGGCACCAGGCGAACGCAGTGCTTGAGAGGATGCGAAAATAAAAACATCTTACATGTGTATTTTTTTTTTTTTTAGGCACTTACTGATCATAAACAAAAAGCAATTTAAAAACCACCACTCGAGAAGGGAGAAAAAAAAAGAAAAAGAAAAAACGGAGGTCAGGGCAGAAGCGGAGGACTGCAATCTGCAGGAAAATCAGCGCAAATCGATTGCTGGAGAGACTTCAGATGGGAACTCCGGACACACTGATGGTGTTCGATTGCAAAACTCGATTGCGCGTCGTACCTGATGTCCTCGTCGGTGACGATGAAAGATTTGCACAGTGGCTGGGAGGTGTTGAGCCAGATAGCTGGGTTTTTCTCTGCCGCACTCGACGTCTGACCCGTGATGGGACCTGAACTCATGTGCAGAGCGCTGGCTATGGCCGACAGCAACGTCTCGTCTGACGCATCCGGACCTACACCTGAAAAGAAGCGACACGTCCGCGTTACTGCTAGACGCCGACTCTCTTGTTTACATTTATTAAAGACCTTCACGATGCGTCATCATTTCATTAGAGACATCATTCCATTTGACACGTAAAAATGATTGAACCTCTATTTATAATTAAGATGTTTCTTTACAATGATCAGGATGGGAATATGAGCGTCTGGTAAAATAATCAAGCATTCTTACTTTGTAAACCTTTAGGAAGCTCCATTGTTCTGAGAACTTCTTCTGTGACGTCTGACGACCTCAAACCTTTCAACCTTCTCTCCCAGAAGAGCTGCACATAGAGATAGAGGCAAAAAAACTTAACACAATGAATATGGGCTGTTCAAGTCAAACCGGGACTGTACAGAAAGAACATTGCACAGTTTTTGTGCATATACACACACACATGAAAAACTCTGTCTTACACTTTTTTACCTTATTAGTCCATCTTGCAAACACTACTCTGAGGCTTTAAATTTGTGATCTGGAGTCCCAGTGTTCTTCGGTCCCACCGATTGAGCCTTGAAACGGCGACAAATCTCAAGCCGGTGTGATATTATTCCGGACGGCTGCAACGCTTAATTAAGATCTTGCTTTAAATTCTATTCATCCCGTCGCGTTCTGCTCTTTTAATTATTCCTGCTCTGTATTCATAACGTACGTTGACTTGAGCTCCACTCGACTCGAGTTCCATCAAAAAAAAAAAAAAACTTCCAGAAACAGAGGGCTGAACAGACGGCCTTCTCAGGCAGCTTTCGCACAAACCGCTAGCGCTCGCCTGCTAGCCGCCAACGTCCAGGATGAGCCCGAGGGAGCCATCTTTAGCCAGCATGGCAGCGCTGCTTGGTGCTTCGAACGACTCGCCAACAGCAGCTCGTAAACAGGGTTGTGGATTTACTGAACTGTGTTTTTAAATTAAATCTCCACGAGTGTCTCGGGGCCTTTACAAATAAATCCACCTTTTACAACAGCGGCTTTGTTTTTTAGCGCGAGAGGAAGAGGAGTAGACGCGACAGCGGCCGTTCACATTCACATCAGCACCGGTTTGGTGCACAAAAAAATTTGTAAATGAAAGAAATATATTAAATTCTAGAATGAATGAAGTCAGAACATTATTACGTCCAGTGTAAGTGTTATTGGTTAATCGTTAACTCCATGACCATCCGTTAGAACTACGATACGTCGAACAGCTTCAATTTCCCTCGTAGTTTAAACGCAGCTCTAATTTTGCACGAAAGAAAACGCTCAGCTTTAACAAAAGTAAAAATAAAGCTGCATGAGAAACAAGCTTTCTGTACAATCTAGACATGCGACCGTTAACAAGCTACTGTCTCATTTACTGAAGCGTCCTAGAGAGCGTTTAATTGGATGCGAAATCGGAAAAGTATGAGACGGGTCATCACAATTTGTGCAACGTTTTCCTGGAAATTGGAAAATGAAATAAAAGTAGACATGTAGACGTGTGTGTTGCGTGATGAAGCAGGTTAAATAGTTAGATGGTAATTTTAAGCCACACCAGGTACCAGAAAATTGGTGTCAATTTCTTGGGCTTTTGGTAGAAGCGGATCGACAGCGTGTCGATATAAGAGTGTAAGTTCCTCAAGTCACCTGTTTAGTGATATAAAATAAAAATAAAAAAACAGGTACGTCTGTTTCTTGAAAATTAAAAGATGGGTATTTTAGTGGCTAACAGCTATACGTTATAGGAGGAGATTCAGTGCTGTACAAAGTATTAACATCAGGGGCGCCAATAATTGTGGCATATATGATTTCACTCAAAAAACATTTCTTAATGTGAGATGTTTGTTTATTTTTCACTAAATAATTGTACTTCAATTAAAAGGTTGGATTTTGTTCCTTTTTTTACGGTGGCCCTGAAGTGCAAAATTAACAAAACTGAAAACAAAATAACAAATTCAAAACCAAATTAACAAAATGGAAAACAAAATAACTCATTCAAAAACAAAATATCAAAACCCAAAACAAAATAACAAAACCCAAAACTAATTAGTTTTTTTGTTTTGGGTTTTG
>JAQMYL010000017.1:3489298-3497185 GCA_030014365.1 Clarias pachynema | reverse complement strand
TTTGGGTTTTGATATTTTGTTTTTGAATTAGTTATTTTGTTTTCCGTTTTGTTAATTTGGTTTTGAATTTGTTATTTAGTTTTCCGTTTTGTTGTTTTGTTTTTGGTTTTGTTATTTCGTATTTTTATTTATTTTGTTTTCAGTTTTGTTCATTTGTTTTGCACTTCACGGCCACCGTATTTTTTGCTTGGTGGTTCCATAATTTTTTAGAAGCTTACGAACACGTCTTAACCAGGGGAGCCAATAATTGTGAGGGGCGCTGTATGATATTCTGTGAGGTTCAAATACACCTGCATTGCAATCAGCAGATGTACGTCTTTTGCGACTAGTATTTTCTGCTGGTCTTGCTGCCTCGGTAATCCCAGACACTACTTTCTATCAAAGTTTTCTGAAATGCAGCTTCCTGAACAAAATTTGAGCTTCCGTCTTGGTTTGGGTGCATCCTTTATCCTTTACTGTGAGAGTAACCCGAGCTGTAACAGGAGGTGTAGCGGTGCTGTGATGTGACGTGAGAATGTTGTATCAGCACATGTGTACGGCGTAGGAGTGAGGGGTTTGAGAGAGAGAGATGGATGGGGGCGGGGGGGGGGGAGGTGATCATTACAGCCCAGCTCACGGAGAACTGAGCAGTCAGGCAGCAAGATCATTCCCAACCAAACGCCAATGACTACTAGAGTCTCACACACACACACTAAATCACTCCCTCACATCACAACTCCCACTGTCACAATACCCATTCTTTCCTTAACCGCTCTAACAGCAAATCTTCCTCCCCCTCTTTTTAATCATTCCGACCTCCAGCATATGTTCAGGTAGACCGCTCCAATCGACCCACAACGCTCCTGGTGTGTTGGATCGTTTATTGTAATAGTTTTTTAAAAAAACAAACTGTTGTCAGTCTTTTCTGGATCCAGAGTTTAAGCCGAAATCATCTTTGCATGACGTGATTACTGCAAAATATGGAAAAGATGATTTCTTATTAAAAAAAATGTAAAAAACAAGGGGTGATGAAAAAAAAAAGAAAGATAGAATAAAGGACCATTTGTGTCCATCACAACAAAACCTCTTGATCGTGAGTTCCCCCTCTTTATGAAAATCAGAACAAATTCCACATTATTTGTTCTGTTCCATTTACTTAACAGCAAATTGTTTAAAAGGCTGAGCTGATAAAATGTGTGGATGTAGCAGCCCCTTGTGGTCATGGAAGTGTACTACAGCCCATATGTCTATACACTTTGCAGGGTTGTCCAAATACTAAATGAACAATGACATTGTATCCAAAAACCTACTTCAATATGAAGTCTGTCCCCTTCTTCCAATCTTCATGGAAGTCTGTCCATAATATTTTTTAGTGTTTTGGTGGAAATTCGTGCCCATTCATTCTGTATAGCATTCATGAGGTCAGACACTGATGTTGGACAAAGAGAAGGCGGCCTGGCTCACAATCTCCGCTCCAGTTCATCCCAAAGGTGCTCGATGGAGGTTTGAGGTCAGGGCTCTGTATTGGGGCCGGTCAAGATCTTCCACAACAAACTCATCAAACCATGTCTGTATAGTCCTTGCTTTGTGCACTGGGGCGGAGTCATGTTGGAATAGAAAAGGGGCCTTCACCAAACTGTTGCCACAAAGTTGGAAGCATAGAATTGTCCAAGATGTCTTGGTATGCTGAAGCATGAAGATTGTCCTTTACTGGGGATAAGAGGCCTGATTGATTGAAACGCAAAAGTATCTGATACCTTATTGCACTAAAATGACTGTATTTAATGTCGTTTATTTTTTTAATACTTCAAAGGAAAATGTAGGATGGACATTTTTGGGCCGCTTCCTGTACTAGAGCGTATTTACCGACACGGAGGGTAAGTTGTAATTACCTGTGCAACAGCTGGCATTTACGATCTTCCAGCGAGCACCTAAACACATCTCCAGGGATTTCGCCAAATGCGAAGAAACTAACCGGACACAAACGCTCACCTGCCGGGGCTGTTCGGTTGCTCGCTGTGGATCTGTCTTTACTTTGTTGTTGGGATGGTTGACGACTTTGGTGACGGGCTGTTTGAAGATGGAGGCCGTCTGTCTGATGGGCAGTGCTGTGTTTAGGTCCGGTTTTCCCTGAGATAGAAGAAAGGGGGAAAAAAGAAAAAAGGTTTTTATACCTAAACATGGTAGAACAAATAAAGGGATGACAAACTAGCAAACTTTTGTTGCTCATTACATCATGAAAATCCCTTTTTTTTCCAATAAGGAAACCTGTCTACAGTGCTGCTATGCAAGATTAGCAAGAGCTAGCAAGAACTAATCTTGAGGAAATACTTTGAAGAAATAAAAATTGCTAAAAAAAAAAAAAAAAAAAAGTATAAAAACTGTACAAGTCTAATTGAATTGACTTACTGAAGGGGAAAAAAGGTGTTAAAAATGTTTACAAATCACACGCAGGCTCATATCTAATCAGAGTTTGCTAGCTTTGCTGATGGCTGAGGTGATTAGCATGAAGGAAACGGCGGCCATCTTTACTCTCTATGCTTCCGTTCATGACTGAAGAAAATAATACAGGAAGACAAGGTTACGTGTTAAATAAATAAATAAAAATCAACACGAGGTACAAATGATTCCAAAATCATGGACATTGTGTTGTTTAAAGTGTCTTTCTGATAAGTGGCTGTGAAAGAACGTGGACAGCTTTTTACAAAACTGCTGAGTCATTCAGGATGCTAGATGCTAGCGCACCTCAAACCGCAATAATCCGTTTCGTTTCGTGAGTCATAACCAAACACAGATAGAGAAACCGCTCGGTGTTCTCAGCTAGCATTCTGTTGAACCCAAGGGCGTGTTTTTTTAAATTTTATTTTCATATAATATGATATAAAAGACGCTCTCTCGACACACAGATGCACGGCTAAGAGCTCGGCGCTCGGTGCTTCAGGCCACACATGCCGTTTTTTATTTCACAGCTGAAACACACGTGTTGGTGTTCACATGAGAGTGTGTGCGCGCGTTTCGGGCTCGAGATCCCACAGAGCTCATAAAGCCGAGACGGTGCGGACCTACAGAACCGCTCGTCGTTAATCTGATAATCACACTGTTCTATAATCAGAACCAGCACAGAAACCGTGTGTCTGTGTGTGTGTGTCTGAACATCTACTGGGCCTTATATATTCTCCACACACACACACACACACACACACACACACACACACACACACACACACACACACACACACACACACAGTGGGCCTTTTTTTTCCAACCATAATGACTCATTTAAACTACTATAACAGTATTTTAAGCAAAAATGAGCCTCAGGTGGGCTTTAGGATTCCCTTCAGTGTGTTTCTCACTATAACAGATTTACAGCTCGTGTTCGAAAGCTATCCGGCTAGCTAGCAAACTACGTGTGCGCTCTCGGTCATGTTAGTTCACTGTAAGGAAAGAACTATGATCCTTGTAAGGTCTTAACATTTCTTACTGGATCAGAACTGACACTCTGGGTCGATCCTGACTTCAGCTCGGATCAATAAAAGATTTTTTAAAAAGGGCACAGGATGTTAAGTGTGGTTTGGTTACATTTTGAATTGCTTGTTAGTTTCAAAGCCATCTTGGGTCTGAAATAATCATTTTAAATGAAAACACCCACTTTGGGGAAATGCTGTGGATTTAGGATTATATTACCTCAGGTAGAGTACAGGTGCAGAATTGAAGAGACAAGATTCAAATTCATCTCTTTATATGCTTATATGGTTGCTTAGTGGTTAGCGCTGTCGCCTTGCACCTTCAGGGTTCGGGTTCGATTCCCGCCTCAGGGTCTGTAAGCATGGAGTTTGCATGTTCTCCTTGTGCTCGATTGGTTTCCTCCGAGTTCTCCGGTTTCCTCCAACATGCAGATTAGGCTAACTGGTATTCCGAAATAGTCCGCAGTGTGTGTGTGTGTGCGCGTGTGTGCGCCTTGCGAGGATTGGCAAAAATTTGTTGAAATGCATGTTAATTAATCTTATTAAAAGATTAATCACTCTTAATTTTCTTAATTTCTTAATTTGATGTGTTTATTTTTTATTTTAAACAGCTTGTGCTAATCTTATATATTTTCTTTTACTTGTTGTTTGTCTTCTTTATTTGTTCTGTGAAAGCACTTTAGTCAACTTGATTCTGTTAATAAGTGCTATTTAACTAAATTATTAATTCAAATAGAACCTTTTAATATTATTTTTAAGTAATAAAATAATGATAAGTTTACCCCTTATCAGGTATGCATTTGTAAATATACATAATTATATGTAATTAGTATGTAATCACATAACTACATGTCATTATTTGATGTGAAACATGAAATAAAAAACTCAAACATGCCACGAATATAAGCCGTAGACATTAATTAGTCGGCTTAAATGTGGCTTTTGATTTTATTTAACGTAATAATAATTAATAATGCATAAGATGCTTAATGACTGTTTTTACTTTATAGAGTTGTAGTAATTTCACGGCGGCGCTCCGGCACCGATTAACCCCGATTACACTCATGTTTCAATGTGTAAATACAGGGCCGTGTGTAAAAGGCATGGAGCAATGCTTATGATGTGTTTATAAGATCATTTAGGTTTAAAAAAAACTTTTTTTAAAAACTCTGAACGAAATCAAGGCTAGCATTGGGTTAAATAACATGGGGCTGCGAAGAACGGACGCTTTTTTTTTTTTAAATGAGTGATAAAGGAGCTATTTAGGGAAAAGTGTGAGTTTTTACTCAATAATATAGTACATACACAAGGGGCGTTCAAGTCAAACCCGGACTCGTGATGACATTTCTGGTGAATGAAAGACTTCAAGCACAGGAAAACATTTGAATTGTGCGAATGTTAGAAAGAAAGCTGTTTGTCAAAGACGACCCCTGATGAGGTGGCTCGGAGCATTAAGGGAGTTCCTGGGAGGCCAGTGTTTCAGACATGACGCATGACCTGTCATGATCACGCATGATCATGGCTTCGGTGTACTGATAAAACTTTCCATCTTGATGGTGTCCAAGCACTAGTGAAACACTGAGATAAGTACATTAGTGTAGCAGGAGATTATACAGAGAAATAGAGTTTTTTTTTACTTTCATAACTGTGTTCTCTTATTCCGCGCAATCAAAAGTCCCGGTTTGACTTGAACGTCCCATATATTTCCTTTTAATCCAAAATTTAAGAACTTCAGAGTCGTCTCGACTATTATGACTTTCAGTTTACAGACGCCCCGAAATGAAAACACCTTTAACGAGGCAATTTTCAAAACACGAGAGATTAAAACTTTGTAATCGTCCAGCTTTTATCAAGATATGCTTTGTTGTGGTTGTTGTGATAACTCCAATTGTTTCTAAGATTTTTCTCTGCTACGCAGTTTGATACACCGGTTGCGCAATGAGAAATGAGAAGGAAAGGGGGGGGGGGGGGGGGGGATTTTAAAAAATTGTCCAGAACGCCCGTGAAGTGCCGTTTATTTATTTTGTGGCTATTTTAGATGAACCCGGAGTTCCAGGAAAAGGAAAGAGGAAAAAAAAAAATTCAAGCATCCAGCCAGGAGTCTTCTGCCTTCAGGGATTTTTTTTTTCGTTAAATCAAGCCAGAACGGTGATGTATTCAGTTCTGGAAGTTCCTGAAAGCCGACCGTCTCGGCAGAGCGGAGACTGGTAAAACAAATAAAGGTTAAACAGCAAGGACGCTTACCGAGGGAAAGCAACCGCACCTTAGCCAAGTCTCTTCGGGAGAACTTGTTCGGGAAAAGGAAAGCAGCGTGTTCACAAACACGCACTTTTCGGTTTCACTATGATACGGCCGAGTCCAGATGTGACACGTTATCGCAATGACTAAAAACTAATTTCAGTGAAATCGAGACACAGCTGTTCGTGGGACGTCTGAGAGTCACTGATCGGTGTTGAATTGCAGCTCCTTAATATAGCTCACGAGTTTGCATGAAGTGTGGCAGTGTGTGTGTGCGCGCGCGCGAGAGTGAGGCTGTGTGCGTGATCCAGCGTTTATGGGCGTGGTCATTCTAAAGGCTACACATTCTTAAGATAGTATCTCAGCATAAAATGCTCACACACACACACACACACACACACACACACACACACACACACACACACACACACACACATAATCCCCGAAGATACTCTCACAGACATACGAGAAGTAAAAGTGAAACACCACGAGCGTTATGAAGAAAGAAAAAACAGTTTGTATGTGTTTCTTTTGGGTAGCGTCCACGTTGCGCGCTGCCCTTCTGTCCTGCTCAGGAAGTCAGACCGTCTGGCTGTCTGGAGTAGCCCTACGTGTCTCGGGTTTGGATTAGAGTTAAACCGTGACATTCGTCACGAGACACGCATGAAGGCAACATGTACGAATACAACCTCTTTATTAAAGGGGTAACTACCAACCGCGCGACATGCTAGTTGCCAACAGGTCACTTTTTCACCCTTGGTGCGTCACAAAAAAAGAAAATTACCGAGTAATTATTTTAGACTCGCGTCAAGAAACGTCTGCAAAACAAGCTAGCTCTCATCACTCGCGTTAACGCGGCGATAACGACGACTTGTGTCACCTATTAGCAAAAGCTCTCGCTTCGGACTCTATCCTTCTTTCAGAAATGTGCAACCTTTATTGATTATCTTGTTTCATTCTCGAGCCATTAACGTGTTGCTTTCAATGTACTGTACGAGTCAGAAATTATCCGCGCTCTGGCTGTAGAATTTATTTTAAAGACAAATACATGATTTTTTTTCAACATAACCTTCTCACTTTTCAATACACTTTGTCCATCTGTCAACATGCTTTCATATTCCATTATTAATAAAAAAAATTTTTTTAAAAAAGCTTAATCCTGAGCTGCGAGCCACGACTGCGCCGCTGTCTTCACTTCTTCATCAGAAGTGAATCTTCGTACCTCGTAGGGCTGCTTTCGGGGGAACCAAACACGAACAAGTGAAAGTCTGGTGGAGTGAGATCAGGACTATAGGGAGGACGCTTTAACACCTCAGAGTATCAGTCTTCAGCTCTTCGACAAGCGTCTCGCTGTAACGAGTGATATCGATTGTTGATTTATCGATTGTTAGTTATCGACCGGTTTTTCCCTGGCGTTCCAATACTTCTGGCCCTCGAGAATCCCAGAAAACTGTAAGCGTCGATGAATTTTCCAGCTGATGGTCGACTTTTAAACTTGAGGATGTTTCCGTCTCGTCACCAGTGATGATTCTTTTTGATAAACTTACACCTTCCGGATAACTGAACGCTTCTGTTTACGCTCTTTTGCGATTTGTTTCAACACCAGATACACCCTCAAACCACAAACAAACAAAATAAATAAAAGGTTTTCGCTCACACCGCAGTTACAAATCAACTGATGTAACACGTTCACACCCGCACCACAGTGACTGGCGAGAGAGCGCGCATCAGTGAAAGTGCTGATAAGACAGCGAGGCTGTTAAGATTACCGGAGTGCGGATAATTTTTGACTAACCCCTGGTACAACGCTACTTTTTCGAAACTACTTTTCCAGTTTTCAGCTGGAACCGGATACAATCCGCATGCCCTCCTGTCGTGTCTTTTTGGTCTGATGTTGGACACGCCGGCGTGGACGCTAATCGAACCGGGAGTTTATACTAACGGACCGAAACGTGACGTATCGTTTTATGCTTCGATCTGAACCACGAGTCCAGAAGTAAAGAGAGAGAAAAAACAAACAAACAAACAAAGAGCGCTCCGTGTTTTGGTAAAAATTCCCGCTGCTCATGTTTAAAGCAGAACGGAGTAGCGGCGGATTTGTGGACGGCTTTCTAGAAACTTCCGTGTCGTGTTTTTGTTTTTTTTCTTCTTCTTTCTGTTTCTCTCAGGCCGTCAGGGCGCCGAGTTCTGCGTGACACCAGCG
>JAQMYL010000017.1:3479298-3484298 GCA_030014365.1 Clarias pachynema | reverse complement strand
CTCCGTCTGTACGGAGACGCAGGACGTCTGGGTTTCGGCTCGGCAGCTGTAGAGACGCTCAGAGGATTTGTTTTGAAAATGTTCATCCAAAAACGAATCGGCACCCAACAGCACGACTCGCCATGACCGCGTAGCGTCTTCTCTCTTTTTTTTTTCTTTTTTCTTTCTTAGCTCCACCCACATTTTCATATCTCATTTATGGATGCAAGAGCTGAATTTATAATAAACGTCAGATCCGTCACTGGAAACGCTACGAGACGAGGAAACGGGTTTCACCTAACGATTTGATACTAATAACAGGCCGACTCCTGGCCCTTACAGGGGTGACACCTGGGCTTGTTTTGAGAAGTGAAAACACTTCCTGTAAGTTCCTCACACTTCTCATCACGTGCCTCACATGTGTTTGTGTGTGTGAGTGTGTGTTTGCGTGTGTCTTTTAGGGTTTAAACGCTGTCTCTGACGAATGCTATGTGCTCACTTCAGAAAAGTACAGCATGTTCTCGGAGGCGAAGGCACGACTCGTGCAGTTCTCCTGTTCGTGTTTTTCACCGGTTAAGGCCAATGTCTGGTTATGCAAGAGTCTGAAAAGGGAAAAAAAAAAAAAAAAAGAAAGAAAATGAAGCTTCACTGATGAAGCACGGCCTCCGTGTGATGAGGTACTGACCCTGTGATCAGTGCACCGTTTCCAGGATATGAACCGATCCTGACCAGGCGTCTGAACGACTCGAGCATCTTGTGCAACTCAAGAGG
Source organism: Clarias pachynema (assembly GCA_030014365.1). NCBI lineage: Eukaryota > Metazoa > Chordata > Actinopteri > Siluriformes > Clariidae > Clarias > Clarias pachynema. The sequence continues at coordinate 3,483,548 of JAQMYL010000017.1, read as the reverse complement.
AAGAAGCCGGGCCAGATCCCCGGTGCGCCACGCCCTGTTTCCCCACAAGCGCTTCACACCCTTTAACGAACCGTCTGCTTAAACTGCGGGCCGCGTTCGAGCCGACTGTCTTGAGGCGACCGGTTTGGGCTTAACGTACAGAAAAATACAGCGCCGGCGTCATGACGCACTGAGCTCCCTTTTTAACAGAAGGCCGGCCGCGCGTTCCTTCCTTCCCCCGCGACGACACTGCGACACCTAGGAGAAACCGCACCATCAGATCGGTTTACAGGCCTCCCCTCGCCGTCACGGCACCTCAGAACCAGCCGCGGCAAACACCCCTCCCCCACTGTGCGCGAACGCCACTGACTCGTGAAGAGAGCAAGGAGAGGAGGGGAAGGGGGAAAAAAAAGAGAGAAAAAGAAAGAAAGAAAAAAAAAAAGAAAAGAAGAAAAGCCACTTCACGGCTTTTGTTCTGCTTATTGCGGTGCTGTTTAAAACAGCTATCATCAATCCATCAGTGCAGGAAGTTAAAAAAGAAAGAGTGCTGTCACTGCACTGTGGAAAAAAAAGGAAAATGTGCTTTAAAAAAAAATAAATGGTCGAAGGAAGAGTACACCAGGGAGCGTGCACCAAAGGGACACGAAAGAGGCGCGGGTCACGCTTCGAGGCGGGACAGCCACGCAGGAAGCGATGGTGCACCAAAAAAAACACTCGGAGGTCTCGCTATCAGCAGATCTGCGCGCAGCTAGCGTGCGTTTCACACAAACATGAACGGAAGGTGGCTTTCCTGAGAATATTTTTAACGCCGACGCAAAATGGAAGAGATCCAAGCGCTAGAGTTACTCGGTTACTGTCCGCTTTGAGGTTTTTAAAAAAAAATAATAATAATAATACAAATGTGCAAGAAGAAGGAAAAAACACACACTTATGGTTTCGAGATAAAAATGAATACGACCGAAAAGTGTCACTTTTATTATGACTATTATTCATTTCCTTCTTTTCGAGATCAGAAGAAACCTGCCTTTTAAAAGAAGTTTCGTCGATCTGAGGTTGAACCGTCGGAATCTCGAAATCCACTTTCAGTAAAAGAATGATGTTTCAATTTAACGAAAAATACAATTGAATAAAACATCCGCAGAATCACGACCTGGGCGACAAGATCTGTTCGAAAGAATCTTCGTCTAAAAGTTTGTGAAACGGTCCCAGGTTAGCCTGAGAACAGCAGCACGTGATGATCATCTTAACACGTTCAGCTTTGACTCATCATGACGGTGTTATTAAATGTTGTAACAGAATAGTCGAGAAACCCTTTAACGCGCAGGTGTGTCCATAACACAGAACACACTCCGTGCATCATGTTCATCCTGACTCGTGTGTTTTTTTTTGTTGTTTTTTTTCTTAAATGAGAAGTGAAGAACAATGGTGGTCTGTGGGTCGAGGAAATGAGTTCGACCACGAATCTCGTCTGGTACTTCAAGGCCTGATTTTCTGTCTCTCTGTGCTGCGATCACCTGGGCTGCCTTTAAAAGCGAAAGCGCTTCCTGTAAGTTCCGCCGCATTTCCAGCCAGGGGTGAGTCAACACATTTTGTACCAAATCACACCCACATGTGGTGTTAAAGTGCAGCGAGTGCACAAGGTCCGTGTTCTGCGAGCGCTCTCTTATGATCCTTGAATGCGTTTTCGCGCGAGACTAATAATATCTACAGACGCGCGGATCCTGATGAGACGTCGGTGAGCGACGCGGGGAGATAAAATGGACGCCGTTTCAGGACTGGGATGACGTCGGGGTTAGAACGCTGTAGCAATGACGTGTTATTTACACAAAAAAGGAGACAAGAAAGGAGTCTCCAGTGTCAGCCAGGACGGTTTCAGACTCTGGGGTCAGAAGTGCTTGATGAAGTTTGCTCGTGGTGTGTGTGACGTGAGGTCACGTGACGACAAGCGAGCAAGGACCTCGGTATAACGTTCCGTGACGGATGAGTGACTAGAACCCGATGCTCTGACCAGCACAAATCAGATTTCATTCCATGTGATTGAACCAGCGCCAGACAATGGAAAGTTGCACAAGTTAGTGCACCCCTGAGTACTGATCCCTCATTCTTCTTTTCTTCTATACTGCTTACCCTGTCTCTGTGTACAGCCTATCTCAGGAGACTATGCCGACTACGGGGCGACGTACACCCGGGACAGGGTGCCAATCTATAATAGGGAGCGCACACACACACTTCAGTTTGGGAACACCAATTGGACTTATCTTTGGAGTGTAGGAGGAAAGCGGAGTACATGGACGAGAAGTATGGGGATCGAACCCTCGACCCTCCCCGGAGGTGCGAGGCGACACTACACGACCGTGCCACCGACTACTGATCCAAATACGAAGGGCATCTGATGTTAAAACCTGCGTCAAATCTAATAAACAAACCCGGTGATCTGATACAGCAAACACTAACAAAGAAAAAGAAGAGGAAGAAGAAGAGGAAGAAGGGCGACTCCAAGGGCGACGTCCAGGACACGTCGTGATGGAACGAGTCACGCATAATAAAACACACATCCGTACCGTAACGCTGCCTTGCGTAAACTGAAAACGTCCAAACTACAAACGTCATACAGACGAACAAACATGACGAAGGACATGATAAGGACACGATTAGTCGCATTACGAAGATTTCACCCTCATGACATGACAATCTGATAAAGTTTGACTTTTTTTTTTCCTGCTTATTATTAAAACTTTTCCCTTATATAATTAAAACTTCATTAACAGAGTGAACATGAATGTCGTTTACTTTATCAGAGTGGAAGGAAGAAGCGAGCAGAGGAATAAATACACTGCTGCGCAGGAGAAAGGGATTCACCTAAACTAGTTCGGGTCCGTCTCAAAAGTAATGGCACCCGCCCTCCGGACCCTCTGTGTATTTATTGTTTGTAGTGAAAACGTTACCTGTAGTAATAAACATCACTCTTGCCGGCGCTGAGTCCCGACTTCCGGATCACCTCTTCTTTCTTCCAGCCCGGGGGTAAAGCCGGGCAGTCGATCCTCTTCCTCTCCATAATCATTTAGTTGACTTTTTTTTTTAGCTCCCGAGTCACGAGGGGAGGACGGTGCTATCCCGGCGACGTGAGCCAAAAGTGCCCGCTAATGGCTCACAGGAGTCTGGCTCGGCTGGAGGAGCGGCTAGGCTAGCTCTGTTAGCCGCTAAACTGCTACAGATGACAGATGTTAATAAATAAACACGGCGCGAGGAGCGCACGCGAGTCGTCCTTACACGTCGGTTATTTGTATTTATTTATTTATTTATTTATTCCCCCTGACTCCGAGACACACACACGCACGCGCACGCACACTCACACACACACACACACTCACTCACTCACTCACTCAGACAGAGCTGAGAGTGGAGCCGAGGAGAGCTGCCGCGATGACGGTGTCGAAAGCTTGTGACGCTGCTGTGAAATTTCAGCACTTCCCACGCAGTGACCCGACAGCGCCTGGCAACCGCGCCGAGGCCACGCCCCGTTTTCCACACAACGCCCCGCCCAGTGCGCGTCAATGTCACGCCCATTGCCCCGGCGAGCCTCCCCGTCACTTCTCGCTCCTCCGGCCTCGAGCTCAGCACTGTGACGCAATACTGCGCCAATCAGAACGGCAGGAAAAGCAGGACACGCCCCTTTACTTCCTGTTTTTATTTTTCCACACGTTTCTGTCACAGTACTCTTTTTTTTTTTTTTTTACTTTCTTTACAACATTGACAGTTTGCGATTTTGAGTACATCCCTAGTGTTATTTTCTTTTTTTTACTGGATGTTTGAAATTTCTTTCAGGATAAAAAGTATCTAACTATCTATCTGTCAATCTATTTATCTATTTGTCTTTCTATCTATTGAACATATTTAAAAAAGAAGCTAAACAAAAACACACACACACACACACACACACAGAGAGAGCTGGACAAGCATTTTAAACATTAACTCACTCACTCATCGTCTATACCACTTTATCCTGTATTCAGGCTCGCGGAGGACCTGGAGTCTATCCCAGGAGACTTAGGGTACGAGGCAGGGTACACGCTGGACAGGGTGCAAATCCATTGCACGGCACACAAACACACTCACCCACTCATTCACACACTGCGGGCAATTTGAGAACTCCAATTAGCCCAGTGGTTCTCAAAGTGTGGGGCGCGCCCCACCAGTGGGGAATACAGACATGACAGGTGGGGCGCAATGAACGGGAGGAAATTAGTGGAAAATAATAGGAAAGTACCTAT
>JAQMYL010000017.1:3403514-3424103 GCA_030014365.1 Clarias pachynema | reverse complement strand
GGGAGGGATGAGAGGTACTTCGTGCTCCCACATTAATCACGGCTCTACAGCCAATCAGGGGCATCTGTGAGCTCACGTAAGCGGAAGGAGCGGATAGCGCTGTCCTCCGAGTGTGTTACGCCGTCCCCTAACGTTGCGTGAGCGAGCAGTTCAAAAAGATGCGGTCGGCTGGCGTCACATGGTTCAGAGGAAACACGTGATAGTCTGCGGCCCTCCCGACTGAGTGGTAGTAGTAGCCTTAATGTGGGAGCCTCCTAGTGACGGGGAGGAATTGGATACCACAGTCTGTGTACGTGAAGTTTGCATGGTCTCCCCATGGCTTGATGGGTTTCCTCCAGGTACTCCAGGTTTCTCATATGGTATAGGTCATTTCCAAATTTCCCACTGAGCGTGTGCCATGTGATAGGTTGGCATCCCATTCATGGTTTGTCCATCCAAGTTCCAGCATGCCCTGTATGCTCCAGCTCCACATGTCCCTACACAGGGTAAGCAATATAGGTAATGGATGGAAGTATAGCTGCATTTTAACATTTCTTAAAGGTGACCGTAGACGTCCCCCATACCGTCCTGATCTCCAAGCCATTGACACATGTTTGGGCCATTAAAGGAGTTCCTGGGAGGCCAGCGTTTCAGGCATGGAACAGTGTCTAAGCACTAGTGAAACACTGGGATGAGTGCATTAGTGTAGCAGGAGATCATATAGAGAAAAAGACCATTCTGTTATTAAGACCCAGACTGACTTGAACATCCCTCATATTATAAAATACAGTGTACAGTATATATATATATATACAATAAGATGTCACTAGATATGAACATTAATACACATTTATTTATTGATTTATGCTATATTAAATATCATTTCATGTTTGTTACAGGCACAAAACAGAAAAGCAACCCTTGATAGAAATACATTATGTTTTATCATGCACAAAAGAACGTTAGTGTGTTTCAAGTCTAAAAAGAAAAGTCAGTCTTCATTGTGAGTATTCATGTCAACATATTTAGAAAAACTCTGATGTTTCCTTCTGTTTTATTCCATGCATTCATTTTATTTCCTCTGACATGGCAAAAATGTGTCTAATTTTGGACGACAACCTGCAAAACTGATGCCGATTGTAACCCGAAAATATTTTCCTGTCCAGACTTCAAGATGACAAATCAGATGATAGACTCTGGGGTAGATCCATCCATAGTTTAAACTCAGCACAAGAAATCCCAGATCCCACACATTTCCAATACATTTTTTATAAAATAATAATAAAATAATAAATGGTATTTTGAAATACCTTAATAGTTCCTCTGAAATTATACATGCAACTAAAAAGTACCTAATGGGAATTTTGCACTGCTATAGTATGATTACAGAAGTACATCTAGTATAAATACATAATAATGTGAATCAACAAGGACTGTTGTTTCTATTAGTGATCGCATCTAGACACAGTACAGGATCAGTTTATTTCTTATTTAGTAAAAAAAAAAAAAAATGGACCATTCGGTAACAAATTTTTAACTGCAAGTCTAAGTATGCTAAGCTATAATGTTTTTACAATGTGCTGAAAACACAAACAAGATATCTTTAGGTAAGGTTTTGAAGGCACATTTGAAATTGCATATGAATAAAGGGTTTTACTACAAAATAAAATAAATCCGACTGGTTGTTTTTGCAAAAAAGTAATACATATTTCAAAAGCACAATTTTTGTAATTTTGCAAAATGCTATAAATCCACTTTCTACGGTTTTGTCACAATGAATAACTCAGCTTGTGGTTGTGTTTGTGGACTTAATATGCAGTTTAGGATCAATAATATGTGGGTTAAGGTTAATAAAAACAAGGAAATAAGTGTTGAAGTTAAGGATTGTGAGAAACATTTAAAAGATGTTTAGAACTTTTGTTTAGAGCATCATAAGTTTAAATCAGTTTAGAGCTTCATCAGGCTCCTCGTCTACCGGTTTTAGTTTTACTTCAGTATGTAACAACAGCGTTTTATTACAAAAATCAGTGGCTGCTGGAGAGACTGCAGTGGCTGTAACAAACTGTAAACGTCCCTTTTCATTGGTTTTGACATTCTCCATCAGACACATTTCCTTCATTCACATCAGCCACTATTTTGCACAGCAAAGAATTTTTGCTGAGCTGATCACATGACAAGAATGAAGCCAACATTTTTGTGGGGTTTGTCACAGTTTGCTCTGTATGTATTTACCACTGTGACGTTTTGCAAAAATCAAAATCATGTAGGTTAAAAGTTTCGAGAAAATTGTATCATTTGAAAAAAAAAAAAGTATTGTTATAGACAACTTTATGAGAGAATTTTTGCCCAATTGTGTCAAAGTCTGAAAATGGAGTTTATCTCATTTTGCAATGAAACCCATCAAATGTCCTCACAACAACCAGGCTGAATCTTCTCCTATGATATCAATGTTAAAAAAAAAAAAGCTTTATCCCTTTCATGCTACTAACAACATTTGTTTTCCTGTCTTCTTATAACCCCATGTCCTGTTTAAGGCACTGAGATTTTCCTGTTCCGTTCAGACAGAATGACTTCAAAGGCTCCACCATGCTCCTTGGTCTATGCAAAACTGTTTTAATAATTCTTAATAAGTCCATGAGATTATCTCACAAAAAAAAAAATCTATTATAATCACTAATAGTTACACCTGAGACCTGTTAAATTCTTGATTCTCATTGGTTGATTAAGTTGATTAAACTCTATAACACCAGCTCAGACAGTAGTGCAATGCAAATCTCAGATTTAGGATAACATGCTCTCCCTAATGTGTTGTTTTTCCTTTAATAATTAATTCACAGGTTTTATAGTTCTATAAATTATGGAGTTGTCAGGGTTTTATAAGAGGTCAAACATAACATTGCTGCTTTATGATCTCTGCTTTTGAGAGACTGGAGCACACAAGACTTTGTACCTTACGGTTTATCAGTAACATGATAAGTTGCATTTGTGTCATATTAGCTGAAAGAGAGAAAAAGAGAGAGAGACAGACAGACAGACAGGCAGACAGACAGAGACAGATGAGAGGGGGTGGGGGAAATTATTTTTAAAAGTGTTATGTAAGCAATAAGAGAATTTGTTCAGTTCCACAGCATTACATTTCACTACAGATGGATAACATGTGATTGGCACCCTGTCCAGGGTGTACCCTGCCTCGTGCCCTAAGCCTCCTGGGAGAGGCTCCAGGTCCCCGCGACCCTGAATACAGGATAAAGCGGTATAGAAGATGAGTGAGTGGATAACATGTGTGGCGTGTAATTGTATTTGCTGTGATAAAAAAAGAATAAAACACTTTGGAACAAACTGTTATAATATAAACAACAAAAATAACTGGTGCCGTAGCAGTCTAGTGAAGTTTGCATCATTGATTATTTTCCTATCAGCACACATTTATGACATGAGAATAACTGTATAAATGGATTAAAGCGATCTTACTGTACGGTTTGCTAATTCTTTGGTCCATTTAGATTTTTCTAGTTTAGTGTTTATAAACTGGTCTCATTAACGTGTATAAAAAGTTATAGTTATTCTTTGTTTAAAACAATATTAATTAAAAACATAGCACGTATTCTCATAAAATGCGAAGTAACTACTGAAAAGATTCTGTTCAGTCATCCAGGTGAGGTTATCTGGAAGTTGAGTCATGTCTTTCTTGTTCAGTATATACTGTACGTTTCACTACTCATCCTAGTAGCTACATGACTCAACTTCCAGATACTGAACATATTCATTAGTTAGCATTGCACAGTGTCCTTATCTGGTATAATGTCACATGTTCTGACACGTGAAGTCTACTCAGTCACCCCACTCATCTCCATCAGGTCCCTGATCAGTGATGAGACACTCCCTCTCTCTGTCCTCGGACTCCAGGGTGGGAACGAGGGCACCAGGCGGACAGACAAAGCTGAAAACGGAGGCCACGCAGGCGAAGAAGAGGGCCAGTATCTCGATGTAAAAGCTCTCTCCAGGTGAGGTGCTCAGTCCTTTGGATGGAGCTGGGGCTGTGCTCCAAACCCAACTCAGTCTCCCTTTCTGTACATTCTGCTGGATCACCCAGAGACACGTCCCACTCACGACCAGGATCGCCAGACACATCACGGCTGGAAACAGAGGTAAGGCGTACAGGTAAGTGTGTTTTTAAGCAAGTGGTCTAAAGCAGTTTTCACAGTAAGTACAGTATGACTGCTTCGTTCCATGACATCCCACAAGAGGTATAGTTTTGGAGTTACACTGGCCCAGCCCTTGTCAAATCTGACCCTTGTCAAATCCTTACGCTTGCCCATTTTTTCTGCTTCCAACACATCAACTTCAGGAAAAAGTGTCCACTTGCTGCCTAATATATCTCACCCACCCCCAACCTACATTGTAATGGCTAGACGTCTGGGTCAGTGCAACGCCAAAACTGCAGCTCATGTGGGATGTTCCTAGTCTGCAGTGGTCAGGACACACCAAAATGGGTCATGGGTGGCCAAGGCTCAATGATGCACATGGGGAGCAAAGACTGGCGTTTGTAGGCCGACCCAATAGAAGCGCTAGTGTGGCTCAAATTGAGAAAAAGGTTAATCCTGGTTGTGATACAATTATCAGTACATTTAGTGCATTACTGTTTTGGTGGCAAAGACGGGATCTACTCAATATTAGTTGAGCTGTTAACAGGCAAACATAATGACATTCAATAAATTACATGCTGCATTTTTGTTTGATCAACTTTCAAGAGACTGACGATGAGCGAACGGAACTTTTAAAATAAACAGTTAAAAGACGCACCTGTAAAGACGTGAAGTGATTTGACCAGCTTGGGACGAGTGAAACCCATACCGAGGAAGTCCACTAAGAAGGAGGAGCTGGAGAGCAGAACGGCGCTGTAGCACAGAGCAGCGAGTATGTAGAGCAAGTTCATGCCCAGTCCGTGCATCCCACCCAGAGGTGCTGTAACAAGAATAACAACAGAAACATACTGATCTCTTCTTACATCAAACGGGAACCGAATGTGGGTCTTTAATGGAATAATTTTACCCCCCAAAAAATCAAAAATTACACAATACACAACTTTCCATCCACTTCACTAGTCTTTGCTTCTACAGTTTTGCACGGGAGCTGTCTGTCTATTCCAGGAGTGTCTGCCAACATCTGCATGTACTGTACCTGTACATACTCTATCTAAATTAGTTTCAATTCATTTCGATTCATATATCATTTGTATAGTGATTTTAATAATAGAAGTGCCTACAGATTCCTAATGAGCAAACCACAAATGAGAGAAACTCATAACCACAGACAACATGGCAAAGAAACCAGACCTGACACCAGATATTAAGATATTTTAGCAATACTCATCTACAACTGTATACTCTACTCAGAGGACAGCGCTATCGCCTCCTTCCATTTGCGTGAACTTACAAATGCCCATGATTGGCTGTAGAGCCGTGATAGATGTGGGAGCACTAAGTATCTCCCATCCCACCCCAATGAGAGAGCTCGGCCAATCAGCTCTCTCCAGGCTTTTGGTTGTGAGAGACTACAGAATCACTCGGGAATCGAACTTGAAATCTCCAGGTGATAGGGCAAGGACCACTCGGGGCCCGCTGCTTTTACGCATGCTTCCAGACATCCTGGGATACACGCTGAACGCACGTGCCAATGTACGCCGGACATGGGATCTAACTTCCGCATGTTCGTATCTTGGAACGTTCATAACTGGAATGTTCATATGTAGGGGACTTACTGCAATTAAATCGATGAGTCAGTTTTCAATATAGAATTGATTCATATCCTTGAAATTATTTGTGTAATTTCTTTTAGTTAAATAGTCTAAAATTGACAAATTTTGTCCAAATTAACGAAAAAGTTTTTGGGGGGGTGGAGCAAAGGGGAGACTGGCAGAGGAATAAAAGATTATGGCTTTGTAAGAGGCATTACATTTAAACACAAGACAATGACATCACAAGTTATGCAGCATTTCAACGCTTATTAAATACTTTTAGTATTTTTAATTACTTTGAAACTTGTAAGAAATATAGCTAGTTGAGACAAATCAGACAAAAAGCGTTAATGCTATCGAATTGAATTAAATGTAAAAGTAAAAAACTGCTCAAAATTCGAATTGGATCGAATCGACAGTCTACTTATCATTCACGGGTCTAGTTTTACACAGAACCCTTAACACTACACAAACTTTTCAACATCTTCTGATAATTAAACATATTCATCACAACGTTCCAAATTTACTGTATATGCTGTCTTTAAACCCCCCCCCACAAAAAATACCGGTATTGGAGAGGTTCTGTGCCGCGTGTAGAGTAAAAGCCACTCCGTAAATGAGCTCGTTCGTGTCCGTACTGTTCTGTACTTGGATCCAGTTCGGGTCGGCGATGGAGGTGCAGAGGGACACCAGAGTGAAGCACTGACACACAGCGGCCGGGGATAAGCTCAACGTCAGCGGCATGGCTGTGGAAAGAAAAACCAAGATCATCTGCATTGCTTAAATGAGGTATGCACTGTTAAGCAGAAGAGAATTTTTTTGGTCTGATTCCTATGGACAAGAATGTAACACCTTTTTACTCAATACTCTCTCATAATGATTAAGACACCTGGTACTCAGTAACTGTGAGTCACGTTGAAAGATGCAAACTAACGTTTCACAACACGAGTTGATGAAAATCTAGAGGAGAAATTCCAGGAATTTCCGATGGCAGCAGATAATTATTGCTGCAGAAGGCATTTCATTCAACACTCCTCAAAAATTTATTGACTTGCCAGCACAGGCAAAGTCGAGAAAGTACAACTGCGATGGATTGGGACGCTGTCCAGGGTGTATGCCTCCTCATGCCGCAAGTCTCCTGGGATAGGCTATTGACCGCTGTGACCCTATACACAGGATAAGTGATATAGTTGATGAGTGAAAAAATTAGCATTTTGACATTTTGTTTACTTTCCTTTTTTCCTCACCTCCCTGCATTTACACATTTCAACCAGAGAGGTCTCCAAATCCCACTACAGGTTATGTAGTGTCACGCTATGGAGCACCGCCGATACTGTATGAGGTGGTGTCAAAAAGTTTCGAGACTAGTTTTGTAACACGCCACCAGATGGCAGCACAAGGCTGCACGCACAATCATAGAGAGCACCGACCTTCATAAGTCAGCGTGCCAAAAGACATCGTTCCTTGTGTACATCGGGAGTTGTGCAACTGGTTTACTACTCAGTAAATTTCAAAGTACAGTATCATTTGGGTATACAGTACGTCATCAGCAGATCCTTAAGGTTGAAATATTGGTATCAGAAAATAAAAAAGTGTTATATTTCCACTTCTAGTGTTTAGATTATTTATAGAAACATGAAACTAATATATGTGCATATGTAAAAAGTATTTTAGAATCTTGTCGAATAATTATTTTTGTTCACATTTGTTGTCATATTTACACATTCTTAACACAGTAAACAACAATGACCACACCAACAGGATGTACATAATACCATCTAATACGTGTTAATTGTTAGGCGTAATGTGTTAGTTTATAAATGCTGTAGATATTCTCGATTTAGCTTTTAGACAGTTGGGTGCGGTTGTGGACAGGCTAAGAATGATTTACAGCTCAGGGTTTTAACCAGAAATAACTGTTAAAAAAGGAAAAAACCTTTTCCAAGTATGCAGTGGTTAATTGTTTACTATTTTCATTATAATCAGCACATTTTTACATGGAGTCAGTGCAGTACATTGAAAGATACTACTACAAATTAAAACTTATTCTATTTTTAGAACTTGTTTTACCTTTTATTAGTTTAACTTATACATGAAATATGCCAAATTAAACTTTGTTTGGGGCTGTAATGGTATGACACCAATATGATTCAGAATAATTCAGAATAAAGTTGCATTTTTGTTTCAAAATGTACATGATTTGCATTATGAGTATTATTTGCAGCATTGCCAAATATTCATTTAAGCCAGTGGTTCTTAACCTCATTCCTGGAAGACCACCGCCCTGTATAGTTTACAGTTTTCCCTGCTCTACCACGAACGCTCCAATTAAGAAAACACTGATTACTAGTTAATTAGTTAATTCAGGTGTGCTTGGAGCTGAGAAAGCACTAAAATGTGCAGGGTAATGAGTTGAGAACCAGTGATTTCCCCCAAGCTCTTTTTCCACCAAAATGAACCAGGTGCTAGTTACATACGAACCTTCTAAAGACTGGCTTCGTTTCTTCCATGGGCTACAGAGTCACGTCATTATTTCACTGTATACATCCGTACACGTCTTTGCTTTCCCAACAATGTTAGCGGCAATAGCCTGATAATGATGATCATTTAAAAATCCTAATTAATTCAAGGATGATTATTGCAGATGATGCCAATTTTTATATAAAAAAATCTCATAGTCCCACAGGAGAGGTGTCATATTTTACCAAATAAGGCAAATATGGACATATTTCTGCAAAAGAGCTGCTATAATTTGAAGCTGGTTTATTGTATACCAACTACTTTGGTGTTTTTGGTGTTAAATTATTGAAGTTGGGTTAGGTAGTATATCAATTTGTTGTGTTTTGTATTTACTTATATTTATGTACTCTTTAAACTTTTAATATATTGTTTATTTAAAATATGTATTTTTCAATCAAAAGCTATTCTTAAATGTTATGCACCATTTTTTAAGTATAAGTTATGGCGCTGGTACAATTTTAAATGTATCAATTTGGCACCAGTAACATTTTAAAAGTATCGATTTGCCGAAAGTACCGTTTTACCACCAGTACCGTTTTAAAGTATCGATTTACCACCAGTACCGTTTTAAAAGTATCGATTTGGCGCCGGTATCGTAAGAAAACCTAAACGATACCCAAACCCCCACCCCTATGGATGAAAACAGCATCACTACTGCTGCCCAGAATTGACTACAACAGGAACATAGAGTGAACCTACGACAGACCTACGAGTCATAGCCCTAATTTAACACTAATTCTTGCGCGTGCTCAGAAATTTGCCCATGTAACCCCATGCAGGAAAGCTGGGAATCATACGAGTCACCCTGACACACCCGGGTGATCTAAACTCATACCCCATGACTAGCTACGTCTCATTTCAATGTGTAAGTTCGTAGCAATTCGTAGCAAATTCGTAGCAAAAAAAATAAAAAATCTTTAAAATAGAAACTGGGCTTTATGCGTCATTCATGTAAAAAATAAATAAATAAATAAATAAATAATTTTCCAAAATAAGATCATATGTGATTATAAGACGTTATAAGAAAGAAAGTGTGTCTTTTCATAGCAGAATCAGTTGTTTCGCTTGAGTGTATGTCTTGTTTTCCCGCTCTGCATCAGACTCACGTCTCTTCATCGATTATTATAAGGAGCCCGAGTCACGTGACCTACGTGAAGCGCGCCTTTCGGGAACGCTCGGAAATGTTCGTGTGGGGAAAAAATGCATATATATAAAAATAATAATAATAATAACACATTTATTTCTAGGAACATGTCACGTTACACAAAGCGTTTTAAATAAAATATTTTTGAGAAAAAAACATTATTATATTAAAAGATGTTCACTGTTATTCTTCAAGGTAGAACAGAATATAAATAAATAAATAAATCAGCAGGATGTTATGTCCATAAAAAGCCAATAAAAACCTCGTGACAGTGAACATTATCTGGGGTTTAACCAGGTTATACGAAGAGGATTTAATCCTGGACTCACCTGCACCGGGGTGTGAAATTTTATCTCCTTTTTCTTCCACATGAATTAATTATTCAGCTCAACTCCGCATCGCTTGTTTATTTGTTTGAACAAAGCAACTAAGTAACTCATTTCTTTGAACTAAACAGCTATTGATGTTATAATACAAACATTTTAATCTCACAGATCTCCAGGTTATATGACGTAACACAAAACGCAATCATTAGAATCAATAAATAAATAAATAATAATTGGAGGAGGGGAAAAAAACGCATAGCGTAAACCCGGTTTTATTTCCGATCAGAACCGAAACAAACGTAGCCTCCTCTCCTGGCGACACACCGAGGCTTCATCCTCAATCACACGCTCCTAAATAAGAAGCGCACTACATAGGGTGGATTGTCTTGCCCAAGGTAGTGGCCTTATACAGGGAGCGAGAGGACGTTTGGAACTCGAACTTATTGCGTAATATGACACGATGGACGTGAAACTCATCGCGATTGGAGACACAGTGACCTCGTGTGGTAGATCAGGGGAACAGCAACTAAGAGTAACTTAAATCAGCTGACAGCTTGAGTCATTTCCTTTAGTGTACACAATGTTCTTCACAGTGAAACCTGCCCAGAATATACTAGATGTATTTTTATTCATCTATTTAAATTTTCCAATTCTTCTCCTTCCTTATAATTATTGGTGGTGGTAGTGTGGCTGCTTTTGTTATTAAACATTACTATTTATTCAATATATTACTTACTCATCTTCTATACCGCTTAATCCTGTATGCAGGGACCTGGAGCCTATCCCAGGAGGCTTAGGGCACGAGGCAGGGTACACCCTGGATCGGGTGCCAATCCATCCCAGGTCTCACACACACATACTGTACACACAATCACACTCATTCACACACTACAGGCAATTTGGGAACGCCAATTAGCCTAACCTGCATATCTTTGGACTGTGGGAGGAAGCCGGAGTACCCGGAGGAAGCCCACCAAGCACTGGGAGAACATGCAAACTCCATGCACACAGAGACGGGAATCGACCCCGGACCCTGGAGGAGCAAGGTGACAGTATATTATGATGTAATATACAGGGTGTCCCGTTAGATAGATAGATTTACATCAAGCAGGGAAAACAACTAAGGATATTATTGAAATTGAGTTAAAAATGTCAAACCTACTAAAACCTAGAAGAACAATGCTGAGCCATCAATAATTGTTTTGTTTTTTTTGGCTGGTTGGTGTAAATTAATACCTTTTATATAGCTTTTCACAATTTATTGTTATTTGTTCACCTTGTTAATTAACTCCTGGTCTGGAAGACATTAAATCTAAGAATAGTATGTGAAAAAAGAGAAAAGCCCTTAAAAGCAAATGAAATCATTATGCAAGCTAAAAGCAGAAGACTTTTAAACATACTGACACCAAATAGACTTAAGTATGAAGTTGAATGGAAAGGCAAAATTATTAATTAAACCACAAAATATAATTTAGTCCACTTTTATTTAAAAAATAGAAATTGCATGGCTGGCACAAATGTTATCAGTGTGCTCAGAAATAATCATCTGCTGATATCATTGTGTGCGTTAATGTGTGTGTGTGTATGTTGGTGTGTCTTCAGGACGTGGGTTGAATTATCGGACTCAGGTTGATGAGCATGTTACTGGCTTGCACAAGTTCAGATATGGACACTCTTCCTCTCTGTTTGATGAACTGAGCCACGGCATCCAGCTCCTCCGGAGTAATGAAGATAAACTTCCCCCTGTCGTCAATCACTCCTGCACACACCAGAGGACCATCAGCACAATTTAACAGAATAGTTTAAGACAATCAGTTGGTGTCAATAAAAACAGCTTTATTTACAGCTTTATGTTGTTATCTTTACAGATTTACATGTTTAAGCTTACTGACCTGTAATAGAACCTTCTGCTATCAGGTCCTGCAGTCTGGCGATGGCATCCTACAACATACAGACAATTTACCCATTTTATAGGTAAGTAAGTCAATGCGATAATCAAACTCTTAGGAGAGTACTAACTACAATTCAGACTGGTATTGCACTTGCTGTAAAGGGGAAAGTTTTTCTTCTATCCTCCTCAACGTGTGCCTGTTGTTTAACATCAAAGTGAAATTAATGTTTTTTTTTTTTACTTATACTTTATGTACCTGAGTGCGCATTTCAAAATGTGACGCCAAGTCCTCTAACAGCACCACTTTAGAGTCCTGCAAAAACAGAGCTATGATAAGAAAAAGTAATAAAAGAAACATTTAAATAAATGAGAAAACAATCCTGTACCTTGACATACTGGATAAACTCTTGAAGCAGGTTGCGAGACTGAACGGAATAAAGAGCAGGAATGTCAAGAGATGATTATTCTGATTTTTAAAAAAAAGAAGAAAAAAAAAAGGATTATACGTTGTATATATAAAGCAGAATTACAAATCGTCACCTCCTGTTCGGTCAGCTCCTCTGCTTCTCCCTGATCCTCGACGACGAAGGATGCTTTGAGTTTTTGGTACTCCTCTTCCTCTTTCCTCTCCTGTTCCTCCTTAGCACGACGCTTCTCCTCCTCCTGACAGACAAATAAAAAACAAAAAACATTTGACCAATGGAAAGCAGAAAGGAATTCAAGTTAAAAATCTAAAACAAAAACCATAATTAAAGATCCAACCTAAGCTAAGTCTAAAAAAACTGTACATTTTCTAATTGAATATAATACATTAACGCAATAAAAATTACTAAAAACAGTTTATTTAAGAAATGTTAACTATAGATAGACAGTAGCAACAAGAAAGCATGATTTAAAAAAAACAAAACAGATAAAACATGAATCGTTATAGTATATTTTTCACTTTCCTGGCTACATATGTGCCGATTAGAGAATAATTAATATTCAAATGTAGTTGTATACAAAATTAAACTTAAATAAGGATTCCTCTGAACTTTAAATGGAATTTGACTACTTAAGGCATGATAAACATTAATGGCGTTTAGTGACACCTAGTGGCCACTCTAAGTACTTCAGTTTTGTACTGACCTCTTTCTGTTCCTGCAATCTCTCCTTCTCTTCTTCTTTCTTTCTCTCCTGTTCTCTCAGCTCCTGCATGCGCTTCCTCTCTTCTCGCTCCTCCATCTCCACCTGCATAGACACACACACACACACACACACACACACACACAAACATGGCTCCACGTTAGCAAAAACACTCTGGTCAGTGGGGCTTATTTTAAAAGTCAAATAACACGTGTTTTGTGTCTGTCTTTTATTAACTGTTTTGGGACACAGACAGTTCATCCTCACATCAGAAAATTCAATTCAATTAAATTTGACTTATATAGCGCTTTTAACATTGGTCACTGTCGAGAAACAGCTTTACAGAATAAAAAATATTAGTTTGAAAAGTGTGAGGAAATATGTCTAAATTTTAATTATCAGATTGTAATCAAAATACAATATAAATAGAATCCAAAATCAAACTGCAAAAATTTTTAAATGCAAACATTTCCAGTCACAAAGATGACTCAAAGACACAAGCAGTAAAATCAAAAGAAAGAGTCAAGTACAAAAGATAACTCAAAAAGAAGACTTAAAAAGATGACTCAAAAAGCCAAACAGCCAATTAAACAATATTTAAACAACCAAATCAAAGAGTTAAATCGGAGCCAAGTCAGAGTGATAACTCAAACAAACAGAGTCAGCGAGATACCTGAGAGACATATAAAAAATTACTCCAAGAGCCAATACTACAGTACAGCCTAGCCAAAGCTCTAAGAGAAAAATATATATTGGAGGGAAATGTAAAAAAAAAAGAAGAAAAAAAGCACAAAAAATTACTCAAAGAGCCAAGTCAAAGGGCTGGGGCCGGTATTAAAGTCGAGTCTAAGAGGTGAGTCAAAGATCTGACTCAACAAACCAAAATAAGAGCTAGGTTCAAGTGCTAAGTCGAAGCGATGACTCAAAGGGCCCACTAAAACAGTCGAGTATTAGAGCGGAGTTAAACATCTGTTAGAAACAGCTGACTCAAAAATCTAAACATTAGAGCAGAGACAAAGAGTCCTTCTTGAATACCACGTGACTTGTTTGAATGCTCTGTAGCAACCAAGCAGTAATGTGGCTTATAGATGGATTTGTTGCTTTAAAGGTGTCGATAAAGAAATGAGTCAACACTGACCACTCTGTGCACAAATTGCACTTGGAGACTGTCTGACTGTTAAAAGCACTATACAAATACACCAAAATTAGGAAGTCACTCATTTGTCACTCCCTAGTACAAACACAAAGTAACGAAGAAATCTCTGTGATCTTCCACCTGTCTTTGCGCTCTCCTGGCTTCCTTTTCCTCCAACTTCCTCTGCTTCTTAGCGCCAACTTTTCCAGTAGCCTGAGGTCTCTCTTCCGCCTGGGGTCGTTCATCATCCACCTCCTCATCCTCATCTACCTCTGCAGCAATGTTTTCTAAAAACAAAAAGACACAAAACACCCTGTTTACTATTTAAACAATCCACACAAAGCATTTCATCCAGGGGAAGTTGTTTGTACCGATCTCTGCGGCATCTCGCTGCGCACGTCTCTGTGCCATCATCCTGTCCAGGCCTCGGCGACGCCGTGGCATTCCTGCGCCCCGATCCTCTGCCACGCGAGGCGCTGCTGCAACCCGTGCAACGACATTCTGGCGGTCCTCTTGATCGGCTACTAAGAGACAAAGCAAAGGAATAACATTTATAGTTTAAACAATGTGAATGAATAAAGTCATCTTGCCATAAAAACTTTAATCAGTTCCCTACTAAGAGCCGTCTATACCGCTTTATCCTGTATACAGGGTCGAGCACACAAACACACACATTCACACAATATGGGCAATTTGAGAAACTAAGAGAAAATTACACCAATGTAGCTCAGAAGTTGATTGACAGTAGCAAATTGCAGAAGTCTTAAAAAAGAAGGCTCATCCTTGCATAAACTTAATGTAATTGTCAGTAAGTTAATTAATTAAAATTGAGTGAAAGTTAATATTTGTGTCATTCTCAAAACGTTTGTACATGGTTGTATAAATGATGCATTCTAGTTCACTCTAATTGACTCTATTTAACGGTCACACAAAAGAGTCGACTCGGAGTCGATTAAAAGAACCGACTCAAAAAGAAAACTCAAAAAGAAGCCACCTCGTTGAGCCGGTTCAGTGAACCGACTCCTTAAAGTGACTCATCACTTTTATCCTTAGATGACACAGACCTGTATTTACAGCACAATATTACAACTATTCCCTTCCGTCTGGCAAAAACAAAGAATGCTGAATATTTCCCACTCGTTATCCTGACAACTCAAATGAACCAGCGCGTTATTAGCATTTAGCTTTCTGAGCCTAACCTGTCCACCATTACTCTCACCTTCAGCTGTGCGTCCACGGATTTTCACAGCGAATATTATCAGGACAATTAAAATCGCCGCCGCTGCGAGATAAATAACGACATCCATCGGATCTTAAACACAATTTATCCGCATAAACACATTAGACAGACAGGCATATGTGCTGACGCCGCTTATGCCTATGTTTTTCCTGGTTTAGCGCGCCACCCAGTGGCCCGGAGGTGCCATGACCCACTGCATCTGTGTAAATGTAGAAATGTTCATCTTTTATTTAAAAACATTTATTGTATTTGATTTATACTTTGTCTCAAAGAATCACAATAAATGTATGGTCAATGTCATATGAATGTTTAAACCATGATATACATTTTTATTTAGCAAAAACATTTTTTAAATAATAAAAAAAAAAATACATGGTACAATTTTTTAATATTTCTGAAATGTGTTCTCATTGATGCTTATTGGGTCATTATAATATTTAAGAAAGAAATAGTTGACGGAAAGAAAAAGATGTAAGGAAAAATGTCTTCAAAGAATAGACTTGTAGTGGTATCGAACACGTTTTAATCAATGTTGCATTAACATATATCATGAGTTTGAAAGATCACATGACTGTTTGCTAAACTTTGATAATGATATCAAAGTTGACCTTTGATGCTCAAAAAATTCTAGATAAGCTGAATAAATCTGTAATTCTTCCACATCCTGTATGATAAAATGTTAAGAATAAAGTAGTTATTAACTTAATAATAAGTTATTGGTTTGGACAGATTTGCAAGTACATACACTGCCCGATCACTATGGTCAGTACTTCAGAAGGGTCAAATTATCAGCCTGCATCAAGTAGCGACAACAGTTAAGAACTGTCCAATACATTATTAAAACCTTTAAGGGCTGTGCTGAACCTTTAACTTTGTGGAGGAAATGAGGACAGAAAAAAAAAATTGAGATTACTTAAACACTTGCATGGTAAAAACATTTCAGATATACAATGTGACAAGAGCTCACAGGATTAGAACAAAACCGCTGTGTCCTAAAGAAAACCCCTTGTTAGTGTGATTTATTATATTAAAAAAAAATACTGTATTCAGGTTTCTGCAGGAACATGGAAAAAGGCCATGTGACCTGATGGGTCCAGATTAAGCCTATTCCAGAGTGATGAGCGTGTCAGAGTAAGAAGGGAAGCGCATGAAGCAATGCTCGCATCATGCATAGTGTCCACTGTACAAGCCTCTGGAGGCCGTGTTATGATCTGGGGTTGCTTCAGTTGCTCAGGTCTAGACTCAGCAACGTTATGTGGCAATAAAATGAAGTCAGCTGACGACCTGAATGTACTGAATGACCAGGTTCTCACATCTATGAAGTTTTTTATTTTCTTTCCCCCCTGACTGAGCAGGTATATTCCAGGATTTAAACTGTGAAAGTGTCTTTCTGGGAGCATGAGGAATCATTTTCACATATGAACTAGACAGCACATTTTGCACAGTAATCAGAGATAAAGGCAGTTTTTTTTGGCCACACAGTGTACAAAAACAAAGAAACAAACAAAAAATCTAGATATACAAAAGTAGGAATAAAATAAGGTCACATTACAAACCATATAAGGTGAGAAATCTGAATGATTTTAATGTTGTGAGTTCAGTTTAAAATGTTGGAATTTTATGACACATTGATTTGGTGGAAAGAAAAAGTTCCCTAAAACATCCACCGAAGGAGCATTCCTAATGAGCTGAGACGTTACATCATAATCTAATACTCAGAATTAATAACACTTTTACTGGAAACATTTATTTACACGAAAAGACAGTGATAAGGGAAGTAACAAATGTACGTCTTTATTAATGAAGTTTGGCACTTCTGAGCGTCGGGTCTAACTCGTCTAACTGCTTCTGGCTGCTTCCCATGAAGGCTTACGTTGTAAATTCTTTCAGGGCCCAGGATTTTGTTGCGACCTCCTGCCGCAGCCTGGAATATTCCTCTGCCAGGACCTCAAACTCCCTGCCGTAGATCTCAAAGGACGCCAGTCTGGACTCCAAGGACTGTTTCTCCACCTGGCATGCCTTCAGCTCAGCACTGAGCTTCTCCCTGAGACCAAAGGAAAGGAAATAAGGAAAGATTTTACAAGACTCAAGTTGTAGTAAATAATAATGCAATAATTTAATAAGTTAAAAAGAAGAAGGAAGCAAATAAAGCAAATAAGAAAGTAAAAAGACAAAAAATAAAAGGAATAAATAGGTAAAGAAGTAAAAAAAGCAAAAATGAGCAAATGGGAAACAAATTGGAGAGGAATATAAAATAGTGAGGAACAAAAGAAAGGACACTGAAGTGAAAAAAAAAAAAAAGAAAGCGACAAAGCAGGAAAGAAAGCCGGAATAGAATTGGGAAGAAAAAAATTAAAAGCAAAGGAAATTTTTAAAGGAAAAGAAAGCAAATAGGAAAGAAAATGGAAGGTAAAAAAGGAAAAGAAAACATAAGGGGTTAAAAGTGGCAAAAAATTTATAAAAGTGCAAAGATCTGATTTAACAGTTACTGATTTGTGGTTTATACCTCATGATTTATGCCAAAAGAGTGATGGATTTTACTCACGTGATTTTCTGATGTGCTGCGATTTTGTCTCGTGTGTAAGAGTCGAGCTGCACCTCAAGCATCTCTGCCCTGTAGAAAAACTTTGGCATTAATACCAGAACTATAATCTCCACTAACAAACCAAAGAAGTGGACACTGGACACTAAGTGTGTCACAGCTGATCAAGAACATTAAAGAAGGAAGACAAGTACTGTACAGGTTTAAGTAAAAGGTAGAAAAAGAAAAAAATACCTGATCTTCTGAATTCCAATCTCACATTTGGCCTCGAAGTATTCGATCTTCTTCCTGTCCAGTTCTTTCTGCACTTTGAGTCGGAGGTCGAGGATAAGAGTCTGCAGGAGCTGCATGCATTCCAGCAGTTCCTATCAGAACAAATATCAGACATCAGTGCCCTTTCCTCAAAATACTCTGACAAATTACTCCATTGTGTCTGTGCGATACAAATCAGCTTCTGTTATATTTTAAAAAGACTTCATCTCTCAACCATCGTGTACAAAAACAAACAAACAAACAAACAAACAAAAAAACTCACAAATCAGCTGACTCAATTCTAAGAGAGTTAAGAAGAGCTGACTAGACCATTCACTGACTCGGAGAGAGTCGAGTCTGCTCTCCACTGATTCGGAGAGACTTGGGTCCATCTACACTGACTCACAGAGAGGTAGGAGTGGGTCTGGCGCTGCAGCAGGGTGGCGTTCTCTCTGTTCTTCTCTGCCAGACTCTCTGCTCGGCTGCGCTCGCTCTCCAGCAGTCCGGGCATCTTCGACAGCTTCACACTCTTGAGCCCCTCGCTTTCATTCTCTACAACAGAAAAAACAATAACCATTATTAACAGATGCTGTGCCGTGACTGGGCTCTGACCCAGGTTTATTCCTGAGATAGATCACATCGGAATAAAAACAGCATAGACGCGGTGAGCCGTTACCCGACTCAGGCTGGTAGTAGGAGAGGAGGTTAAAGAGTTTCTTCTTCAGGTGCTTCTGCAGTTCTGTTGGTAGCCTCTGTTTCATTTGCCAGACATCCTGTTTGGAGAGAAACGAACACGAGTTTAGCATCTCTCGGTGAAAACTTACAAATCGCACATTTACTTCATCCAACTCTGCTGCGTTTGTGTTTAGGATCAGGGGTGCAAGAAAGCTACCTGCTGTGGAGGCAGCTGACTCAGCACTTTCTCAGCAGACAGACCCAGGATGAGGGGTTGATCCTGGTCCACGGTGACGCTCGGGTCCAGGTGCCGGATGCACCGGGCCACTAGCAAACACCGCTCCAGAGTGACGTAGAACTGTAAATAGAAGCAATAATCAATCACATCTAATCAATCCCAAGCTCCTCTTCTTACGATGAAAAATTATTATAATGGTGGGCGTGGGCTCTCAGCATGACTCCGCCCCATCTAAAGAGCATGAGTGATTTTTTTGTAGTGATCTTTTACTTAAACACACTCAGTCATGAACTCAAGGAACTTGTTTCTTTTTTTTTTTTTTTTAGAACAAGTGACAATCATACCATAATAAGACTTACACTGCATCTGGAAAGTATTCACAGCGCATCACTTTTTCCACAATTTACGTCACGTCACAGCCTTATTCTAAGATGGATTAAATTCATTTTTTTCCTCAGAATTCTACACACAACTGAGGATTCTGAGGAAAAAAATTTATTTAATCCATTTTAGAATAAGGCTGTGACATAACATAAATTGTAGAAGAAGTGATGCGCTGTGAATACTTTCCGGATGCACTGTATTACTGTATTGTTGTTTTTTTTTCTTTCGTCACCAGCGACTAATAAAACTTCCATGCATTCCTGAGAGAAACAAAATGATCCTAGTCTCCACAAAGGACATCCGGTCGTACCGTGTCCTCAGATGGTGCCGCATTGGAGTGGTGCTGCCTGAAGCGATGCTCCTGTACCATTTCTTGAAGGATCCGGTGCATGCTTTCCAACCGGAGCCAGCCCAACTTCTGCGACCGGAGCTCCTTCTCTGCCTGCACAGAAAACGTTTCGTTATTCATTAGAACCTCTCGGCCACAAAGCTGCGCTGTCTCGCAGTCAGGAGTCAGCATCAGAGGTTATGTAACATTCATCATATTTTTGGGAGGTCAAGATTTTTATCCAAAAACTGGTGCTGTATTCATATAGACTCTGCATTTCTTCTTCACACTTCTACACCTGTATCCTGTAATGATTTATAATTCCACATAGAAGAGTACAGTTTCTCTTTGAGTCGGTTACCTCATCGTGACATTTAGGCACCTGTGGCTCATTCACTTTAAAAACAAAATGTATTTTTTAAAAAGCATGACAAAATTAACGGAACAGAACTTTAAAAATACTTTGGACTTGTTACTTTTATCCAATTATAAATTTACTCATACCTTTTACTCCCAAACTTTTAAGATTATATACGAAAAAAAAAAAAACAATAAAAGAAGTACCGGGGTGCACAACATTAAAACAATGAGTGTGGAGGACTGAGAAAAAAAATGTCTATGTGGATAAAAATCTGCAGGTAGGAGATACGTAAAGTGTAAAAATCTTGAGAGGTATGA
This sequence comes from Clarias pachynema, assembly GCA_030014365.1. Taxonomy (NCBI): domain Eukaryota; kingdom Metazoa; phylum Chordata; class Actinopteri; order Siluriformes; family Clariidae; genus Clarias; species Clarias pachynema. The sequence goes on along the minus strand of JAQMYL010000017.1, from coordinate 3,403,909 downwards.
AGTTGACACTTTCTAGTTAGCTAAAGTTTGGCATTCTAATGTAGTTTTACTGTATGTGACAAGGGAAAATGACAACATTCCCAGAACATCTAAAGAATTGCAGGCCTCCCTTGCCTTAGTTAAGGACAGTGTTCATGATTCAACAATAAGCAACAGATTAGTCAAAAATGGCATCCACTTATAGAGAGTTCCAAGGGAAAAGCCACTACTGACCAAAAGGAAAACAAAGGCACGTCTCACATTTGCAAAAAAGAAAAAAAGAAAAAACATCCTGATTATTCACAAGACAAATATAGGCAAATATTCAGTTGCCTGATCAGACAAAAGTAGAACTGTTTGGAAGGTGAGCATCCCATTAAATTTGGGGGGGGGGGGGGGGGGGGGGGGAACAAAAA
>JAQMYL010000017.1:3317353-3333380 GCA_030014365.1 Clarias pachynema | reverse complement strand
GTTATATAAGCTTCAGCATTTTAGTTTCTGGCCCAGATTTTGGTTTATATCATATCCTATTAAAAGAGGTGGATTATTTTAGAAGAAATTAAAGTCAATACATCAGCAAAACACTATTTGAAGGGTAATTGTACTATATTATATGCAACCCATGTCAAGTCAGGTATTAAGTTGCACAGGTTAGTTGTGTTATGGTCACTATTGTCCAGTTGGTGAAATGTACCAAATATTACATTTTTGGTAAATATCTTCCTGATCCTTCAGCAGGATTGAGAAAGGTTTAACCTTAAACATTGTTTTAAAGCACTTTAATGAACACCATCCAACCTTGTTACTCCAGTTGTGTTGGAATTCATGCATTTTTTCGCTATAAAGCCATGTTACTGGTGAAGTTATTTTTGCTATAACTTACTATAAGGTTCCCTCTTTCGTACTAGAATCCTCATTTAAATATTCTAAATATAGAAATTGTTTTTTCCCAAGGTCCTCCTCATAAACAATTTCTTAGTGGCCACATCTCAGCAACCAGACATGATACAGTAATAAGCTTATTGAACCAAGAATGTGGAAAATATGCATAACTCAAATCACCTAAAATGTGACTTAATACCCAATTTGATATGACAGGTCACATGTATTACTACTGTATCTGATTTATGTACAACATAACAGGCTGTTTCATCAGAAATTACTTTTTACTTTATACAGTAGAACTATATTTAACAGTACGTTGATGAAGTATTGCATGATCTTATGCGTTGTGTAAAGTGCAATTACAGTTTCGACTTTTTATGGCAACCTTCAGCAAAATTAATGATATGAAACCCGCTCTAACTAAAGTGGTAACATTTAAATCTCAACATATAACTCTAATATGAAGCAATATGAACTGGAGATTAATGTAATGCTTATGAAAATGTTATGAAGGTAGATACTGGATTGCATGTGCTCGCCTTACGCCTCACCTGACCCTTGGTGCGACTCTCACGGTCACGGATGTGCTGAGTGACAATTCTCTCCATTTCCTCTCGCAGCATGGGGTATTGGGCCAACTATGGACACACACATACAGACAAGATGCAAGGCAGAGAGCAAATGTATCATACACTCGATTTACTATTGGTGTCTTCATCTACATACAAGCAACATGGCACTGAAAACCATGCTGGATTTAAAAGCTAACCAAGTGGGACATTTATATGCAAACATATACAGAGTCACACACAGTACATAAAATTATAATAAAACATGCAAATGATGCATGATTGGCACTGCCAAGAGTTTTCTTTCTTGATGAATTTATGCACATCTATTAAAATGAATTTCATTGCCTTGGAGAAAGTCGATTGTTAGCTCCAAAATTTTATTGGCTCTATTCGTCCATGTTCTTTTAACTCAGAATTGATAAGCTGATGATCTCACTCAGTCGGACATGAAGGGTGCTTTTACATTGTTTAGTTCATTCGAGTTGAACCCTGGCGAGGTGGTCTCGGTTTACATGCCAATACGGTTTGATTGCAGTGAGAAAGCGTTCCAAATCTGAATTGACTCTGAACCAAGCATCCCACATGCTTTGAAGAGCAAATTGTTAAACAGAACCAAAAATGCCATGTATTCTAGAGACAAACAAAAAGAGAACAAAAATCCTGGATAATATTTTAAACTTGTGATTTATATTATTATCAAAAATTTTATTTTGTGCTTGCTCTATATGTGTTCTATATACTTACATGTTTTTTTTTGCTATTTCAACAAGTACTTGGCAAAGGTTTGTTCACGTTTACTCATTGCCGTATTCGTATGTCTAATAAGAGTGATTTTTCAGCCACACCTTCTCAGTCAGTGTTTTTTTGTTTTGTTTTGTTTTTTACGTTTTTTTGGTTTGGATAATTACTTGTAGTGCGAAAACAGACCAAACCTATTAGTAAGCAAAACCAAAATTGTCCATTTCAGTCTGATTTTGTCTCATCAAACGGACTAATAGGTGTGAAAGCACTCTGCTTTAATATCTTTTATGGACCATTTTAATTCTTGGAGCCGTTTAAGTTAATGATGCATTGCAATGTTTGGCTCATGCAGAGTCACTCTCACAAACTTTAACACGCAGACTCTTATATAAAACAGCGCAGGCATTCAGGTCGACTCTGCTTCAGTCAAGTACAGCGATGCAAAAAATAAACAGGGAATTGAAAAAGGACAAAAAAGCAAGACATTTACACATGCACTGAAGGAATGAAATGAAATAGAGGAAGAGAGGGAGGAGAGGATGTTGGAAGATCAAAGTGACTTCATGTGGATATTCAGGACAGTCACATCCTCTCACGAACTGCTTTAAAGGACATGACCTGATGATACAGTCACTTGGCGGCAGAACGTGTAACGAAATACTGTATAGCACACTTTTAACATGGGTTAAAAGCGTGAAAAAAAAAATCCACAAGAGGCCAACTGTCCAAAAAAAAAACAAACAAAAAAAACAGTGTGAAAAGATCAGTGTGAAAGATGGATACAAATGACATCATGAGAAGAAGAGAAAGATGCGCCAGATGGTTTATTTAAATTGGTGTTAGCTAGTGAGTGTAACAGGACCTACATGTACTGTACACCACCCTAATGTTAAGAAAGAACTACTAAAATATAAATCATTCATTAATAAATTGCTAATGGAAAAAAGATTGAAATTAAAAGGGGATGAAAAAGACAGGACAGAATTACAAAATGAAAAAAAAAACAGACAAATGTACATTTTAAACGTTCTTGTAAGAGAATAAAATAACTGTTTGGCGTACCATGACGGGAAAAAAAATGAATAAAGTAAAATTCAATAATATTAATAATTGTAAAATTGGTATGGATAGACTGACTGGACAGATTCTATTATTAGGTTGTCCTGTTAGGGACTGTCCTCAATTAGCTCTTATAGGTAGAACATATGCTGCTAATTAAGTTTTATTAAAGAAAACTTTTTAGGTGTACCAAAAGGCTCTGTACTAGGCCCAGTTCTGATTTTATTGTACAGTACTGTCGAAAGTCTTAAGCCACCCCTTAATTCTTCATATTATATTGAACTCAATTTAATTATGTTGAATAAGTTAAAGAAATAGGAACAAACGTTTTTATTGAGGTAGGCTGCAAAGTGCCTAAAAATACATTCAGCCTCAGCATTCAGCATAACTGGTACACTAATGACTGACCTGATCATCTGTCATCATCTGCACCTGTTTCGCACTGGTTCATGCACTACGTTAGATGTTTTTTAATGTTTGAATGATTTATAGGTCAGTGTAACAAACTAAAACATTCCTCTGAAACTGCTCAGGTACAGGGGCTGGACTGAAAATAAGAGACAAAAGCTTGCCAAAAACGAGAGCCAAGAAGTCCTTCATGAAGCCTGGAGAACTAGTTCTGAAGACTATATTAAAAATACAAGAAAGTCTGGCTGTTTGGAAGCAAAATATAAAGAAATGAGGTGGGATCAAGACTTTCGCACAGTACTGTACATGCTGAGAGGGTCAGTTTTCATAGCTACATATCCGTAGAGCACTAAATTAGCTTGTCTTGTAACATTAAGAGACTGAGAAAAACTCCTAACCTACTTTTTTTTTTTTTTTTATTCATTTGTTTTACATTACAAATATATTGCTACTATTGCTCTAATTATGAACATAGATTTTGTGTGCTATTATTTTCCATTCAAACAAGCCATGTTTAAATTAAGAGTCTACATTCTATCCCAATCTTTTCACTTTCCTGGCATGCTGCTCTAGTGAAATAGTTTAGCACTAACCATGTCCTAGCAGCCCAATTTTAGTGCTTAAGGTTTTCTTTTCTTTTTTTTTTTTATCTTGTCCTCGTAAATATTTTTTAAATGCGTAATGTAGCAATATTATAATGCATTTCGTTGTCTAGTATAATTCATGATGATAACAAAGCAGGTTTTAGAATTTAATGACTAAGCAAAGAAACACAAGAACACCACATGTTGAAAAGAATGGCCAGAGGACAAAAGAGATCTAGCATGAAGCTTATATAGATTACTCATACTGTACTATAAGGTCAAGGTTATTTGTATTTGGCAAGAAAATTAACCCATAGGAAAACTCAATTAATTCCACCCTGGCAATCCAGAATATAAGGAAGTAGAAATTAAATTTACACATCTGAATGTAATTCGTAATGCAACATTAATTTTCATATTATATACAAGGGGCATTAAAGTCAAACCGAGATCTTTGATTGTGCAGAATAACAGAATACAGTGATGAGAGTAAATCCTCCCTTTATTTTAGTATATAATCCCTTGCTACACTAATGCACTTATCCCAGCGTTTCACTAGTGCTTGAATACCATCAAGGTAGAAAGTTTTCTCAATGCAACTGTCTGCTTCATGTCTGAAGTGCTGGCCTTCCAGGAACTTCTTTAATTGAATGAGGTCAGGACTGTACACGGGATGTGACCCTAACCTCCAGGCAAGTTCCTGTAATGTATAAGTGGTATTGGTGATTGATTGTGTGTACTGTACAGTTCCCACAGCAAGATGCAAGTTGTCTACAAGTTATTCGTTGGCTCCAAACCACCTTTGCCAGGATCGTCCTTTGCAGACACACGGCCTTCTTTAGAATGTTTGCACCGTTTAAATGTTTTATCACAGCTAAAAGTCTCATCACTGTACTCTGCCTGAAGTCTTTGGTTTTATGCCTTCATTCACAAGAAATTTCATTAAAGGTTTCGGTTTGGCCGGAACACCCCTTGTATTTTAAAAAGATTCTCAGAATGTTCTAAATTGGGTTTTAAGAAATAATACTGTTCTTAAAGTTTCGATTTATAAGTTTCAGTAGATGTAAAAAATTTTATAGATTCAAATAATATTGTACATCTAGTTATATTATTATATTTTGTGTTTTAAAAGCTTAAATTTTTTCTTCATGTTTGGCTCATATTTGCCTCAAGCACACAAACAGCCGTGTTTATAATGACTCACACAGCCAGTAAATTGAGTAAGTGTGTAATCATATCCTTGTACTGTAATAAAATGTCTTTACACTTTCACGAGGCCAAGTCAAAATAGACAATACGATTAGAGACGGCCCTAATCAGAAACACGTTCTCTTACTTTAAAAATTCTATGAGACAACAGAACCAAAAGGGATTAGATGGGGAAAAGACCTAAACAAATAAATGTATCAAATAAACTTCTCAACAACACAAACTTAGTGCTTTTAAATTCAAATAATATTGTACATCTAGTTATATTATTATATTTTGTGTTTTAAAAGCTTAAATTCTAGTATGCACAGGTTTTACGCCGGATGCCCTTCCTTTTTTTTTAATTATTATTATTTTTTTGGATTTTTTCCCAATTTTCTCCCTAATTTCGTCATATCCAATTCCTCCCCGTCACTAGGGGGCTCCCACATTAAGGCTACTACTACAACTCAGTCAGGAGGGCCGAAGACTTATCACGTGTTTCCTCCGAACCACGTGACGCCAGCCGACCGCATTCGAACTGCTCGCTCACGCACAGTTGGGGGCGGCGTAACAGACTCGGAGGACAGATCTATCCGCTCCTCCCGCTTGCATGAGCTCACAGACGCCTCTGATTGGCTGTAAAGCCGTGATTAATGTGGGAGCACAAAATATCTCTCATCCCTCCCCCCTGAGAGAGCTGGGCCAATCAGCTCTCTCTAGAACTCTGGCTGAGAGAGGTTACAGCATCACCCGGGAATCAAACCAGCGATCTCCAGATGATAGGGCGAGCACTTTACCACTGCGCCACTCGGAGGCCCTTCCTAACGCAACCCTCCCATTTTATCCAGGCTTTGGATCGGCACTGCATCCAGTGAGTGACTAGGGTTTGGGCATTGGGTGGGACTTGAACCCAGGCCCTCCACATGGCAGGTGAGAAACCAACCACTGAGACACCAATGCCCATATCAATATATGCATATATTTATTCTAATATGCTATCATTCACTGTTTTAACAGTGAGAAAAGAAAAGAAAAGAAAAATTATCAAACGTAACATGCTATTCACTGATAAATTAAACATTATCATGATTTAAAAAACTGATGTGCTATAAGAGAATTAAAACACTTTGGGACATGCTGTTATTTCAAAATAATCTAGTTCAAGGCTGGTATCTACTCTACATTTCCAGTTTGAGTCTGGCTGCATTTCACCACCCTGTGACTGGTTATTTTCCTATAACAGCAGATCCACCCAAGCGTTTAGTTTCTTTCTTAATCCCTTGCATTTCACTGAAAATGAATACATTGCTCCCTAACACAGATCAGAAAGAAATGGCCTGTTTTTTTGGGGGGGTTTTCCACCTAGTTTAGCCATCAGTCTATCCGTACCCAAGATGACGCAGACAAACAAGGATTTTGTTTCTGCATTACCTTTTCACTACATTTTCGTATGGTGGAGGTCAGTTCACTCACTACCATATCTATACACTTCAGGCAGGGAGACTTCAGCTTTTGGATCAGCTTTTTCACTATGGCCTCGAAGGCCAGATCGGGGGTGAACAGGCCCGTCCTGTAGAGGAAGTGGGGTGGCACAGCACAGGACAGAGACAGTAGAGAAGGAGGGGGGAAATGATTTGGACGGATGAAGCAGGGAAGAGAAGAGAAGCATGAGGGATAAGGAGAAGGTACAAATAATGGAGAAAAGCCTCAAACAATAAAGGAATAGAATAGAAGAGCTATGCAAAATGAAGGAGAGGGAAGAGGGAGAGAGCAGGTTCGGGATGAAAGGACAGATAAGACAGCACAGAGGAAAGAAAAGGCAAGTGAGACATTTGGTTTCTCTTTAAGCCATTCGTCAGAGGGCTCGAGCCAAGATCTCCCTCCCACAGAGGCAGAATGAGAGAGAGGAAACCTCAGCCTGCTGTCCATGGGCCAACAGCTCCAAGTCAGGAATAATTTAGACTGCAGCGTCGCACGCTCACGCTAGTCAGAGACCCTCTACATTCCGCTCTCAATGACCCCAACCTCACAGCTGACCACCAAAACCAGAGCCAGTCTATTACGTCCCCACTGGAGCAGTGGGAACTCTTACAGAGTGCTGACATGGCTCTCCGGCGGCTGTTACTCTGGGTGTTAGTGCTTGTTTATAGCCTACTGTCTTTGTCCTTCGTGGTTTTGTAGTTGTAATTGAAAAATGAGGAGGGGGAATGTAATTCTTTTGCATTTTACTTACAGTTCTATTATTCTGATTGACGTAAATTTGCACCGCTGCAGTCTTTCAAGTCGGTTTCTGAGTGCTGAAGTCCTATAGCTAGGTAAATACAGTATATCATGGATAAAGCATAATCCTTAACATGCAGAATAACATGCTTTAAAAAAATATTTTAAAGAAAAATAACCTGATTATTCATTTATAATTACTTGAATGCTTTGATACAAGGCTGGGTCATATGGCAAAACATATAATTTGACAAATATTATAATGCGGAAAAAAAAAAGATTTAGCTAAAACCTCACTAACTTGTATGCAATTAGATAACGAGTTTAATTATACAATACTTAGCCTAATAGCTAACTTTCTAGAATATGCCTGTAGGTAACAAAAAAAATAATTACACTATATAATTGTTCTTTTCATGGTATTTTAACACGATAAAAGTAATTAGCCTAATTAGCATAAAAACCCTTGTGAAAATTCGCTTCATTGTTTTCATTACACAACAATAAACTTTGCCTTGGTCTCTGTAGCACAAGCTAGTTAGCACATCCTGGTTCTAACTAAACAACATAATAATAACTTTTTAACATGCATAACACTGAACATAACATGCTAGCAAATTTATCTTGTGGTTTATTTAGTTTTTTAGCCTATTAGTAACTAGCATGCATGAAATGTTTCTGCTAGTAATTACACTTACATTATAATATTTATTCCAATGCCACATAGCACATTAGCAAAGCACAATTTTTGTACTTAAAACAAAAGGACTTTAATAGTTAGCCTAATCACAGCTAGTACTGATTAGCCCATCAAGACTTTAATAATTGCACAATTAATAATCAGGCTAATGCTAGCTAACATGCCAGTGTAACAGGCTATAAGTTAGAATTCCACAATAGGTAGCATGCTAGTGAAACAGGCTAATATTTTACATTAAATTATATCTAAATTCTTAGAAACCCTGTTTATTTACTTACTATATACAAAATAGGTCTAATAATATTCTGTACTGATTAGCACATTCAGAATGTAATAATTACACAATTAATAGTTAGGCTAATGCTAGCTAATATGCTAGTCTAGCAGGCTATACTGTATGTTAGAATTCCATAGTAGCTAGCATGCTATTGAAACAGGCTACTATTTTACATTAATGATAGCTAAATTGTTAGGAACCCTGGTATTTACTTACTATATACAAAATAAGTCTAATGTTATTTTTCTGGGCTAGCAGATAACTGAATAATACTAGCTAGGTTGCTAATATTATTTAATTCCCTGATAATACACTCAGCCTAACTTTAGCTAGCTTGCTGAGGAACTTGGATAACTAAAATAATAATAATAATAATAAAATAAAATAATTATGTAGCTGAATAGACTTCAAATAGACATTATGGTCTAATTTTACTTATTACATATATTGATTAAAAAAAAACATCAATTGAGATCAATCATCTACAATCTTGTTGCTATTTAGTAAATGGTTTAAGTTAAATTTGTTATTTTATTTTTTCCCTTTCACCTAGGAATAGCAGTGGTAATAGTATTGATTAGCGATTTAAAAAATAAGGACATTAGAACCAGTGTCCAAAATGTTCATATGACCCAGCCCTGTTTTATATCCGTAACTTTCAGTATCATTTTCTTTTTTCAAGTTTACCTAGCAGTCAAACCCCAGCACCCAGATGTTTATAACCTGTGCAGGCAGCTGTTTTGACCATGCCATGGCCATTCTTCTTATATTACGCATAAAACCCATACTTTACAGCGACACACACACACACAAACACAGTAGCCATTGCCCATCTGCAGCCCAGGAACAGGCCCATGGGTGGGCGACGGCGAGTTTAGGGGTAGCTGGGACATATCATGACCCTCCACCAGGGCTTTACCTTCTTGGTACACTGCCTAACAGTATTGACTAGCTCAGAAATGACCATGTCCACGCATTTCTGGCAAGGCTCTTTAATCTTCGCAATCTGCCTTTTCACAATGGTTTCAAACGCCATGTCCGGGGTGAAGAGCCCAGTTCTGCTCGTCAAAAAGGAAACAGACAGGTCCGAAAGTGAGAAATAAAACAAAAACAAAAAGGGGAGGGGGAGACATAAAAGGAGAGGTTGGGCAGAGAGAAAAGTGTTAATATGATTTAGTATGATTTATAATATGCAATTAATGCATAAGGAAGAAAAATGTTGTTCATAAAATACATTAGTGCTTATGAATACATAAGTGGATTTTAATGCTTGCAATCCAGACAACGTGACTCTGTCTGTTCCCAACTATGACTAGCAAGAAAAAAATGTTTAGTCATAGAGGACTCTCGAAATGTCCCCAGCTGTCCCAGAAAACACAAAATATTAGGAAGCGAATCATTCGTTTTATTGAAGTAACTGCTGACTGTGATGTTTATGAAATTTGTTAATTCGTTGTCTGGTTTCTATTCTCTCTAGTGACGAATTTTAAGGCATTTACACCAGACAGTTAGAAACCACACACAAGTCAGACTAACAATAAAAAATAAAAAATAAAACACATACATTTAATCTAATCACAAGCTCATCTTCCTCGGTCATAATTCATAAATATCAGTTTAAAGCAGGAGTTAAAGCCAGACGCAAGGAGATGTTGTGATTAGGTTTAGTGACTAAATTAACGTCGGTGATAGACAGGTGGAAAAGACGATCTCGACTGCGATTTGGAGTTGAGGAATGGTGGAAAGAAAAACGTGCCTGATGCCGTGAATGTTCTTGATGGCGTAGCTGATTTCCTTCCGCAGCTCCTTTTCATCAAACTCCATCTACAGAAACAGGGAGAGAGTGAGGACAGAAAAACGATCATCTGCTGAGGAAATAACGGGTTATAGCTGCTATAATAGATTAAAAAAGTACAAAATTAATGATGTCTACTACTACTAGGACTAAAACATATCCGGACATACTTTACTTTAGTCTAAACTTGGGGAGATAATGGTGACTCTGCTTCGAGTCATTACACAAGACTGGAGCCAATGACAACCCCAATCAGAATAAATGTTTCGTATTAAAATTTGGTGTACCAATTTTGTTATATATGTTTATCATGTCTGCATAATTATGGAGCGAGTGTGAAAAAGTTACGAGAAGAACTCATATTCTCCAGCAAGCTCAGTAAAACCTAACACCTGTTTTCTTATAACACTGCACAAATCTGTGTCTAAAACTCCTGATTTTAAGCAACGAGTTTTCACTCCAAATATTAACTGTTTATTTTATTGCTCTTTATTGCTCTTTATTGCTCTTTATAGAAGTTTCTTTTATGCAGAAATGTTTTCAAAAGCATCTTTTGCTTATGCCATATTTTTGTAAGTGCCCAAGACTTTTGCACAGTACTGTAAGTAAAACTGGTCTGTCTTGTACGATATTTCTTTCTTTACAGCCATGCATATATTCTGCTGTAATGTTATTTATTTATTAATTTTTAAGTTATATATGAAAAATACTGAATGATTTTATACATAATTATGAAGACATATATAACAAAATTGGTATAATATGGTGCCTAAGACTTTAATCACACTACTAAATTTATAATACATTGATTTTAATTACTAAAATAGTCATAAATAGATCCAGCATTGTATCAGCTAGTAATAAGAACAGAACGCTTCCAAGAATCCTCTTCTCACTCTTGACTCTGGACCACTTCCTGTTTAGCCGCTTCAGACAGAGTGTTTTATTGTACTTGAATGTGTGTGTTTGTGTGTGAGTGTGCGAGTGTGTGTAGTTTTTTTCCAGTAAGCGGTAGGCGAATGTTTTACTCATAAAGCCTGTAGTCATGGCCTGAGGGAGACGCGAGTTTGAGCCGTGACTCATTCCTTTGGTCGTTAAGTGATAGCAGTGTGATCCATGATGCTCCTCCAGACCACTGCATTATAGTAAGGCTTTTTATTGTTGTTTTATTTAAACAGACATCTACACTTGTGAAATGACTAATAAGCTAATATTGTTTTGGGAATCACCATAAAATTAATACAGAACCTTGCATCAAATTTTATGAACAATGGTCACTACATATTAAAAAAAAAAAAATTTTTTTAAAGTGTATTCATGTTTATAGAGTGCGTGATCTTCACACACCTTGACCAGTTCAAAAGGGAATCGTTCATGGAAGATGCGGTTGATTCTCGCTCCGCCTGAGAGCTCGTAGGTCTCGATCTGATCACCCGAGCCCTCGATATGCTTATCAAAATCCACAGAGAACTGCTGCACCATCCTGGAGATACAAGAAGATGTGACGATTGAGCAGATACTTAACATATATACAGAAGAAATACAGTTGCTGAAAGGTACTCTACCTTCAGAAGATGTTAAAAATTACTCATACAGGTCAATCCCAGACATGGTCCATATAACCTCCTAACCATCTTCCTGTGAGGCACCTTATTATGAACCTTCATAACCAGGGACAATTTTATCCTGATTACCCTGTTTGGGTCGCCAGCTTTTTTTTTTATTGTTGTTCCTTTCAAGGTTTCTTTCTTATGCGTTTAGAAAACTAAACCTAGATCTAGATTTTTGTATTGTTGCAGCAGAGTCTCCGCACACACACTTTGTGTACATGTATAAAACTGTGTTACTCACTGTAACAAGGCCTTGGTCTTGCGGGACGGGTCATCCGGGCGGAAGTTCTTGTACTCCTCCACCTCTTTCTCGATGGACAGCAGCTGGCTCTGGAGCTTACTGCGCAATCCAGGCAAAGTGTCTCGGATATGATTGGTTAGTTGCTATTAAAAAAAAAAAATGGTGTAGGTTACACAAGGTTTATTATTTTTTAGCAAATTAATTGCTTAAACATAAATGACTGTGAAATGATAGGATGAGATGAGCTAATTTTAAGCCAGTTGGGTATTATTAAATGTTGATTATTAATTCAGTCACAGCTTCCTGTTTAAATGTGTTAAATGTTTGTCTTATCACAACTATATATTTACTTTACATATTTACTTACCCTATTACTTACTGTAATTATAATATGCATACGTATATTCGTTTTTAAGATACATGCTTATATACTTGCTTATTTACTTACAAATCAATATACTTACCTTCCTATTTATTTATTTATTTGTACTTATCTAATTACTACTATTTAGTCACTTTCGTACTTGCAGTGTTTACTTATTTACTTAAGCAATTACATATATCCTTATAGTACCTAGTAATTACTTACCCAAATATGTACAAGCATGAAGCTGAATTAATTAATTAATTGATTGATTGATTGATTGATTGATTGATTAATTGATTTGTTTCTTTCCTTATTTATGCACGTCCTTACAGTACCTATTTGATTACCTAACTTAAATACGTACTTACTGTACATGCTCACTACACTCACGACATACATGTCTATTTACAATCTAATTCTGTTTCCATTTCCCTTTTAGAGCCCCACTGTATTAATGGCTGTCTGCTTCTAATACAGTATATTGGCACCCATTAGTGTGGCAGACCAGTATGATGTAGATTACGTTCAAGAAATGGGAACAAACGTTTTCCTGCTACAAGCTGCAAAGTGACCAAAAAGAATTAAATATTTAAAAAGTGCTTGTTTATGTAACAACCTCAGCAGCAACCTCGTTTCCCCTCTCGTCTGTTCCGCATCTGCACCTGTTTCTCACAGTTTCATGCCTTAAGTTTGATGGTTTTTATGCTTAAATACTTCTCTGAAACTGGTCAGGTACAGAAACTGGACTGAAAATGAGAGCCAACATCTTGCCAAAAAATGAGAGCCAAAAATTCCTTCAGGAAGCCTGGAGAACTATTCTTGGAGACTACATTAAAAATACAAGAAAGTCTGGAACTTTGGAATATACTGTATATACACTGTATCTATAGACTGTTCTAAACTCCACATCAGGGTTTAAAGACTAATAGTCTACTCTTAGTCCCTTACTTAATGAACCAGTAGAGGACAGACTTCAGCACTTCTGTGAGTTGCTTTGGAAAATGCCTTTACTAAATGAATGTAAATGTAATAATAGGATACTTGCAGATGACATTTACTACATATTTAATGACTTTAATAAGTACGTACAGAATAACTAATGTGTATATATTTGGATGCTGTGATGTCGTGCCACCCCGGAGACTCCATGGTCCCAGTTAGAACTTATAAGACGTGTTTCACTTCTCTGCAAACAGCATCCTCTCACCTGGTTGAGCGCTTTCTGCAGGTAAGCAGTTCCCATACGGTCTGCCAGGTGTCTGTACGCAGGATGCGACAAGAAGAACTTCCTCTCAGCAGCCATAGCAGCAGTGATGTCCTTCCTCCCATCGATGTCTTTCTGACTGCGGTTCACCACACCGATGTAGCCTGAACATCAAGATACAGTATTAAGATCTTCATACGTTATTACTGAGTGAAAATATGTGGCCTGGAAGACAAACACACACACATTTTCAGTTCCATTTAATGTTTATCAAGCGTTTGTGTCCTGAAATAGACCCTTCAGCTTGTAATCATATAAAAGATGCTTTGAGCGTTGCGGTTTTGCATGTTACATGAGTGATTCACAAACCCTGGGAAGGTAAAGACAGCGTATGATGGAAACAAATTTAGAAAACATCCCGGCGCTGCCCGAAACCAAGTGGAAAAATGGAGTGTCAGCATAATGCATTCAAGGGTTTCCCATAAATATGTTTTATTGCTAAGCAAAGAAAGGAAGAGAGTTTTTTTCCAGATGTGTCGCTGAAATCAAGACATTGTTTTTTCCATCGTTCACATGGGTGTTCTCTCTCTCTCTCTCTCTCTCTTTCTCTCTCAAATCCTCATTTTTATTCTTTCCCCTTTTTTTCCACCCCTCTTTTCCTCAGCCATTACAACATATCCAGCACTTAAGTGGTGCAGTGAACATTACCACATTTACCCACTAGAGGGCAGCACTGAGAGAGACCACTTACTTGAAACAAAATACATTGTACAAAAGGGTAGTCCTGATGTAACATAGCACTGTTTTTTTTCTACATGCATAAGAAAACTAAACAGAGTGCGAAGAATATGCGAAGAATAAAGAATTTCACTGTGCAGTAACGTATATGTGACAAATAAAGCCTGAACCTCATGCTGTACTGATCTATCCCTTTCAGGACAGGCTTAACTTGTCCAGCTCTCACCACGTCCCTTATGTCACACATAAGTCTCTGACAAGAGCCGAGTCGCCGCTGTCTTGCCTTAATGCATTCTGGATCTTTGAGTCCATAAATTAACATGGATTTCTCATTAATATGACACTGAACAATATAAAAGAAGCTGTTGATCTTTAGGGGCGAACTGCAGAACCTGACTGTCCTCTTCTGTTTAAGAGACGCCAGCTGTTAAACGCAACAATACAAGACGTTCCAGTTTTGAAACAAACCTCGACGCAGTGGTAGCAGCTTGTTTTCCAGAATATCTCGAGCGTCGGTTCCTTCATCCATCAGATCCAGTTTGGTGATCACACCGATGGTGCGCAGACCTGATGATGAGAATTTGATGTTTTATGCATTATAATAGGATGTAGATACAGTATATAGATACACCGATCAGCCATAACATTACACAACAAAACAAAACATTATGCCAGTATTGTATAGGTTCCCCTTGTGGAACTGAAGCCACTCATTTCTGAGCACTGAGTTCTGGCTCCATGAGGTGTGGCTCTGCAAGGCCCTGTTGGCCTCCACAAATCAGGCTTGTTTGACCGGTCATCCCATTGGTGCTCTGTCAAACTGGTTTCTGGGAGTTTGGATCGGGTTGGCGGCCTTGGGCTCTTTGACTGCCGGGCGCAGCAGTCTGTGATGCCAATCTATCATGGCCTACACTGACTTTTTTCATTGGCTTTTCTATGTCCATGTGGGCATGTGTGAGCCTTGGGTGCCCATGATCCTGTCACCAGTTTACTGGTATGTAACTGATAACCGATGATAATGTGCTAATGTTTTAATGTGTTTATGTGGTGTTAATGCTTTGACTGATCGGTGTATATCATGTACAGTATGTTTTCTATAATCTCTATAGAAAACATACCAAAGAACCATAATGTTAATTGCTGACCATTGGATGTGTGTTGAAAGAGCAATGTGGTACATTAGTGACTATTTATTCATTTCTGACCTCATTTGGATGTTTTTAAACAGAATTTATGGTATGAATATTGGCGTTAATGCTGATCTTTTGGAGAAGCATGTCACACACCTTGTGGATCCACTTCTTTGGCAATCTTCAGAGCATCAGAGTTGGCGAGGTCAGAGTTAGCCGGAGACACAGCCAGCAGCAGGCAGTTCTCCTTGGTGACGAACTGCATAAGCATGTCCTTGATTTGGTGCTCGATGTCTGCCGGCTGGTCGCCGACCGGCACTTTGGTCATTCCCGGCAAATCCACCAGAGTCAGGTTCAGCACTGATGGAAAAGAGAGATGAACTAAGATGTGACACTCTTGACTTAATTGATTGAGTTTGGTGAGAAAGTTTTTCTTGTTGCCATTTACCGCATTCTTTTAAAACAAATAATAATAATGTCAATCTGATAGGCTGCAGTCACATGATGGATGTCATAATCAATAAGACACTGTATCTCACCATTAGGGGAGTAAACACGCAGGTTAATAGGGACAGGAGAAATGCCTTTATTCTGCCCAGTGACGCGATCCGTCTCGGCCTCGATCTCCTGCCGGACTTCGTCAAAATCTGTAAATTTCTTCCCCTTACAGTGCAAAAACTCTGCAAACTCTACAGGACGAGGAAACAAGTTACACTACAAGTGAAGATATTCTGACAGAAGGTAACAGGCTTATGTAACTGACCAACAGAATCAAT
>JAQMYL010000017.1:3306207-3317253 GCA_030014365.1 Clarias pachynema | reverse complement strand
AGGAAACAAGTTACACTACAAGTGAAGATATTCTGACAGAAGGTAACAGGCTTATGTAACTGACCAACAGAATCAATCCTAATATAAGAAAAACACAACTAAATGAACTTACGCAAAATAATCTTTACATGTAAGAGAAAACTAAAGTTAATTTCCTTACATTTATACATTTAGCCCAAAGTTTAACCTTTTGTTCATGATAAAGATTGAGTAAACATAATGGATTTTTAAATAAATTCTGCCCATTAGATTTGTCATTATAGCATGAATATATTATTACCTATTTACTTTGCATATTGTAATGGAAATATTGAATATGTCATTTTTTTCACCCTTTATTGCAGCATGTCCATATATTTTTTTAACATTAAAGAAATGCAAAAAAAATCTTGCTTCTTAAGTAGATTTTCATTCTCAATAAAAAAAAATAAAATTTAAGCTGTAGTACTTTAACGTACACTAGATGGCAGTGTTGAGTAAAAGAAAAAATCCTTAAATACAGTACTTGATAAAATAAAGACATTTTATGCATGCATATTAGATTATGTAAAAGCTGTAGAAATATTTTATTGTCATTTCAGTCATAGATGTCTCGCAAAAAATAAAAATAAAAAAGTTTGTCCATACACACAATACTGGTGCAAATCTTAAACACACACACATATATATATATAAAAGCTTCATTATAATAATGGGGTTTCTTTAGATTTAACGAAAAAGAGGTTTTTAGCTATTTAAAGCTATTTATCTGCATTTTCTTTTTTTATTATGTTTGATTTCTGCAATAAGGAAGCAGATAGCAGACAGATGAGCACTGACAGAAGATGCGTCATCTCCCCAGAGACCAGAGAGACTGATGAGAGTGCAGTTGCCATGGCGGCAAACTCACCTGTGGGGGAGTTAATGAGCTGCAGGACCAGAGGACGGCGTGTGACGATGCCAGAACCACGGGGAAGGAAGTCCCTGTGATGCAATACACAAAATGTCAGTAAGTTATGATAAAAATACATGCGAAAACAGTCACATTTTAAGTGCTGTTCTGATGGAGTACAAAAAGGTTGCATATTTTTTTTAGAGCATCTCTTCTAATTTTCCTAAATTCTAAGTATTTGGGCAAATTGGATGATCGAGGGTTAAAGGGCCTGATTGTCCACCATGATGAATTCAAAACTCAATGCTGCCATTTTGGAAACATAATCCATGTGAGTTGCAAAATTATAATCTGTATATGTCTATATAGAACAAATGCGGTCAAAATAAATAAATTATTAAATTTGTGTAATTTGGCTCCTAAGATTTAATTGTATATAAGAACAGAATGGTGAGGTGCTGAAGTGCCACTGAGGCTTTGTGGGGTTTGAAGATGAGCAGGTAATAAAACCAGTTTGAAACCAGAAAAATCACATTTTCAGTAAGACCCACCAAATACACACCTGCGCAATTACATAATTATCTAATCAGCTGTCTTTAACAGGAAAGCCCGAAAACAAATCTGCCCAGCTATTTATATACACAATATATATTTAGTTGCAGCAATGAGCGTGAGCTTGGTGTGACCATGCTGGACTCCTCCATGACGGACACCATGCTCAAGACAGATGGCAGCAACTACAGGTTCCCATGAAGGCAACCCCGCCTCCGGATACAGGGCCATATGGAGCGACCATATGGGTGATAGCCAGTGGCGGATCACACAGCCTCAATCACACTGATGCGGCTCAGCTTGTAACTGAGGACTGGACTGAAGACCGAGCGCAGAGTCACAGGAGCCACTGCATGGACACTGGAGACATTCCTGTTCATGTGTTATGAGGTGTTCGGGATGAGAAATAAGCAGAGAAACCGGAAAAAAATCTATGCCTAAAGCATGAATGTTTTACAGATGACAGTAAAACTCTATACATACATTATATGTTAGTCTTTTCTAAATCATTGCGCTCACGGGTTCTTTAAATCTTGTCTAACATTTTAGGTTATTTCACTCCACAGGGAACTCAGGGTACAAGGCTGAGTAGATCCTGGATGAGGTGCCGTCCCATCACAGGGCACAACCACACAACCCCAATCACACATTCTGAGCAACTTGGAAACACCAATCGGCGTCTACTGCATGTCTTTGGACTGCGGGAGGAAACCGGAGTACCCGGAGGAAACCCACCAAGCACGAGGAGAACATCCACAAACTCCACACACACACACACAGAACATGGATGAGGTTCAAACCCCTGACCCTGTAGGCGCTGTTATGAGGTTTCAAATCAAACAACGCTCACAATTGCAATCTAAAGTAGATTTTTTTTAATGACATGTAATGTACACAATATTACAACAATTGTTATAACAAATGCCGGTTTTCATTTAATTGTACAACAAAACATGGTATTGATGCTAAAAAGCGTCTCACCTAGGTGAAAAAACAAACACCATTTTTCATAATACTTAATGCTTCTTATCTACCGATCCATACTTCATTTTTTGTAAATATGCATACACGTTCATGTTATTAGCAGATAAAAAGATTTTATTTTTAGCTTTTATGTCTCTAGTGTCCGTAACTTTGTTTTTATTCAAATCTTTTAACGATCTTAACTGTCATTCAGGTGAAACTTGCCAATTTAGATTTACATTTAAATTTTGATTACATCAACCTGAAAGAAAGAATATTATTCTAAAATGCAAAATTGTTAAGATATTGCAACATGAATTTGACATGGTTACGGACACTACAGGTTTTTTAGGGGGAAAGATCCTTAATTTTGCACGGAATGCTATAATTTAAGCAACAATTGTTACAGATCATATGCTTCTAGAAGCTTCACCAATTTTAGTATCAATACTCATAAAGAAATATGAATAATTTGCATTTTAAATGATTATTGTTTGAAGCGAGACTCTAAAAAAATGGCCATTTTTGGGGCACGTATAAAATCAGCTCTACAAAACGGCTGAAGTTAGCACTTGAAATTTCCATGATGCATAAACTTCAGAAGCAGCTTCTTCGGCACAAACATTTTCTGTATTATATGTATGAAAAAAATGTATAAATCTGCTAAAATACTGTGTTTTGGTCGAGAGTATCTTGTATGTTTTCTATAGCACAGAGGCCTTCAGATATGTAAAAATACCACACTTAAGGTATCTTACATACACAAACACATACTGTATATTTAGAATGATGGCAGCTCAAGGTTAACCCTAACCCAATTTTTTTGGTTCGGTTGCTAGGAAACCTGTTTGTTCCTGATGAATTGGCGCATGACGATTTCAAAAGACACAACAGAAGCATAAACACAAAAACATAGTGCAATCCCGATCCTTTAGGGACGTCCAACCCCCTGAAGTCGAACAGCAAACCGGTAAATCAACTACAGCACAAAAGATTCCTGCATGGGGTAAATGCAGGATGGAAAATAATGGATGCATCTCTCTCTCTCTCTGTCTCTCTCTCTGTCTCTCTCTCTCTCTCTGTCTCACTCCACTTCCCCCTCCCCCATCAATGCATGCTCAGCTCAAATCAGCAACGATGGAGACAGACAGATTGCTGCCCCGCCTCCTCTCCCTAATCTCACCGTGCCCCGTTCCCCTCCTCCTTCTCTTCATCCAGCCATCCTTCTTTCCCTGTAACTCTGCTTCCCTATCCTGCTCTCTCTCTCTCTCTCTCTCTCTCTCTCTCGTTCCCAAGCCTCATTTTCTCTCTTCATGCTGTCACGTGGCAGCCATCCAGCAAGCACAGAGAACACACACACACACACACGCCAGCAAGCATTACACTGCAGGGGACAGAGAAAGAGAGATAGACATAGAGAGCGAGAGAGATGAAGGAGGGAAGAATTGCTATGCATGTTAAGAGTGTGTGATGTAACAGAGAAAAGAAATATACTGTGATATTTTAACGATAAATATTAAGTGTACATAAACATAAAGTTATCATAATAACAATATTCTATAGTTATTTTTATCAGTATATGAAGACAATGTGAAAGATGAGAAATAAAAAGGAGAAATAAAAGAACAAAAGAAAATTGATCATACCGCTTTGTATACCATTCCAAAGCAGTATGATATACGATATGCTGTTTCTTTGTTGTTGTTGTTTTTTTTATTCTTGCTCAGGTTGAACCAGTTAATACGTAGCGTCTGTTATTTCACAAACACTCCAAGTAAAACAGCCGTGCACCTCTTGTTGGAATAACAAACATCGCTCAGGAACGTTTTCCACAACCTTAGTTGACCGATAACACACACAGAATCAATAAAACCTCTGATGATATGCACTAAACACACCGTATTGATGCTGTGTAATGGAGTCCGACGTCAAGCAGAAACACGGTAAATCGTTATAAAAGCACACCCTGCAGCGTGTTATTCCTCTCATACTGTAATCATTTATTACATAACAACATGCCGTAAGTGTAATCTGTTAAAAGTCACATTAAACGTGTTTTTATGTCTCCCTAACACTGGAGACTCCTTCCAAAGGGTTTCACAATATCACACATTTGTCCTTGTTATCTAACAACACTTATTTTTAAATTGTCGATTATAAGTATTGCAACTATAAGACTCTTTAAATTGCTCATTTTTTTCATATTAACTTAAATTAATGATGTAGATTAGATCAGCAGCGACCTCATTTCCCCTCTCGTCTGTTCCAACCCCTCAGCATTCAGCATGATCAGTACACTAATCATCGGCCTGATCATCTGTCATCATCTGCACCTGTTTCTCACTGGTTCATGCCTTAAGTTGGATGCTTTTTATACTTGAATGATTCATAGATCACTGTGTGGTTTAACAAACAAAAAACATTCCTCAGGTACTGAAACTGCTCGGGTACAGGGACTGGACTGAAAATGAGAGACGAGAAAGTCCTACAGAAAGCCTGGAGAACTATTCTTCAAGACTGCATTAAAAGTCTACATTAAAAGTCTCATACTGTAGGAAGCAAAATATGAAAAAAATAAAAAGTAGCTCAAGACTTTTGCACAGTAGTTAGGCAACACCTTCTGACCAATCAGAATCAGGAAATCAACTGTGGTTTATGTAAATGACAGTACAAGACAACAACCTCTATCCGGTTGAGAAACAGTTGGTGTGTAGAAAGATTAACTCATCTGAGACTGAACCTGTTGCTGGTCACTGCGGATTAGAAATAATCTGGTTCAGTGGTGACACAGAGGCTTAGGAAGGTTCTGTGTTTCTCTCTTTATTTATTAGAAAATCTTTATCTTCTTTAAAATTCTTGAACTATTTGTTTTAACATACTTCCTTGGTGTACACCAACCCTGACGTGAAATGTCCCAAAATAATAAGCTCTTTATGAAAAAGAGAAGTTTGAATGAATGCACTGAGAATGTGTGCTGAGAAAATACTAATAATACTTGGTTGTTTTTGATATTGGATCAGAATTTCATCACATCTCCTGAATGTGAGCAGTGTTAGAGAGATTTTGTTCGTAAACATGGAGCACATCTGCTCTTTGCTGATGTATAACTTTTACCTAAAAATATCTCAGTACATGACTTCTTATTGAACATCAGATCAGTGTCAAATTAGTGTAATGCATCATTTAAATAATATATATATTAAAAAAAAGTGTGATTGGTGCATGATTGTGACACATACAGTACAATGCGCTATGATATATGACATGATATACGTATGACAGTCATTAGTAGTTCAGTGAGATGTTCCAGCTCATCTCACAGTACAAAGATATTTAAGAGTGTTTCAGACAATCCACAAACATTTGGCCAGTATATATCAGTGTATATATCAGTATATATTAGTATATATCAGTATATATCAGTGTATATATCAGTGTATATATGAGGTTTCTGACTGTATTGTCCTTTTTTGAAAAAATAAATCATATAAAGATATCTGTGCATGTCTTTCTTTCTGTTTCAGCTTCTTTTTTTGGTACCCTTGTCATGGCATGACCCAGATCAGCAACTCGAAAGTAGAACGTTGTGGTTTTTTGGCTGTTGCCTGGGAACTGTCCTTGGTGCTGAAACCAGATTAGCAATCAACTGTTTCTTAAAAATCTTCAGTGAAGTTGGTTGTTGAAATATACAAATCCATCTTGAAATCTTACAACCCGTTACACATTTTGCCATTTTGGACGTTTATATATATTTAGATCTTTCTTCCAATATGCATACATACAAATATGAATAAATGCACCATGCCAGAGCTCAAGTCTTTGAGTTGGATGTTCCTGTATCCAGAAGAAAGACCAAAATCCAGGGCTTGAAACCACAAATAATAATTTACATTTAGGCATTTGGCAGATGCTCTTATCCAGAGCGACTTACATTTTTATCTCATTACACATCTGAGCAGTTGAGGGTTAAGGGCCTTGCTCAAGGGCCCAGCAGTGGCAACTTGGTGGTTGTGGGGTTTGAACCTGGGACCTTCCGAACCGTAGTCCAATGCCTTAACCACTGAGCTACCCCTGGCCCCAATAATAATAATAATAATAACTTCTCCAAATATACAGTATATACAGTACAACATTAATTTCTTTGTTTCAATCAAATATTATGGAATTTTACAAAATATATAAATTGCAGATTTCACCTGCACTTTGACCTCAAAGCTTGTATTTCTTGTGACCTAACTGACTGGAAGATTAAAAGATATTAATAACTGGAAGATTAAAAGATATCTTGATATGAGTGTGACCACAAACTACACAAACGAAAGTGATTGTTAGTTCACTCAATTTAAATAAACAGATTCTTTTTTGAACGGCTGTTCTCAGGGATGAACATACAAGTCTGGTCACTCGAAGGTAAACCCATTGACGCCACGGCCATTTGAGTAAAATGGCCTACAGTTGCCTGGTTTGTGAGGGATGGAAAGGGATGTGATTGGCCTTCTTAATGCCAATCACAGTGACACCAGCCAATCATAGACATCTATGAGCTCATGTACAGCAGGCAACATTTTCTCCAAAAGTCTTATACAACATGAGAGGTGTTAAAACGTTACCACAACACTTTGGTGCTTTCTAGCACCACATTTATATCTGCATGAGCAACATTAATGTATTGAAAGTGTGAAGGTGAGTGTGAAAACTCACACTTGGTGTTACATATCAAACATTTTCGCCTGGATCGATCAGAATCTCTGCTGCAGAAGACAGGAAATCATCCACATTCTCAACTATCAGTGTTTATTCAACATAATCACAGCAATAGAGCATTTTTTTTTTACCAGGTTCAGAAATCTAATTGACCAAAGTCATTTGTTAATGAACTCATTTTACCTCCACTGGCTGTACAGTATATCATTGGGCTTATTTCTAAAATGTCTGTTCTTCCCTGAGTAAACGTGCAGAACAAATTTTGTTAATTTATGCAGGGAATGAAACATGATTTTTTCACTTAATTAACTCGAATTATTCCTGTTTCTTAAAAGAAAGACAGAGAAAAAAACAAAAGGTGGGAGGGATAAATATCAATAGATTTTAAGGTGATTGGTGGGGCTTGCCATCTCCTTCCAACAAACCACCCAATGAGAGCATGACCCAGATCCGTACATGCAAATTAGAGCATGACAAGGACGCTCTTAGAGGAAGAAAATAAAGCAGAGATGGGACGGCTGCCCCTATAATACAGAAACAGAGGCAGGATGAAAATGAAAACTCATTCGTCTCGGTAACTCATAATAAAGCATGTTGGACTTGCTATAGCTCAGCAGATCCTCGCGCATTAACCCCCCTGCGTTACTCAATCCTATTTTGACCACATGAAGTCCAGCAGCAGGAACCTTTCAGGATTAAACTGACCACGACTTTAATGGCCAGAACCTCTAATGAAATAGTTGATTTTCTCAGAAAGCATAAATAGTTAATGTATGAATCTTTAAAAAATTTCCATATATGGTCACAGCTTCCTGTTTAACTTTAGTAACTCTTTTATGTTCGTTGGTTCCTTTATGATTGTATTTCACCATTGCGTATCTTTATTAGTTATGCAATGTTAAACATAGCTGTATGCAAAGGTTTTCCTTCAAAGCATGTCTTATAATTTTATAACAGTTTCGTCAAGATCCACGACAGTATAAAACACTGAGGATGCAAGTTAGAAAGAGCAATTGTATAGTTTCCAGAAATTTTCTGAACTGGTGTCATTTCGATTTTTTACACTCATTTTTTAAATTCTGTGAAATCTAAGAAAGCAGTTTACTGCAGTTTTTATTTTCTCTTAGTTTTCTGTTTCGGACACTTTTCCTATTTATGATGTCCTCATCATCATTTCCAAACCACTTCGTTCTCTGACCGCACTGCTACATCACACTTATGCAGAATCAAATCCATTGCACAACACAGTGCAAGTTAATTGATAAACAATCAGCCAACAACATGTTCTTCATCGCCTAAGTGCCTTAATGCGTCCTGCATGATATTAAAGCTACATTTCCTGGTATGATCATATCTCATATCTGGTCACTGTGTCCTGCCAGCTATTATTAGTGTATAAACAATAAGTGGCCTGGATCGGTCTTTAAAGTGCCCTGAAATAAACATGCTTTCAACAATTTGTAACATCAACATCTATTATATTGGGAGAAATCTATAAACCTCTGGGAGTTAGTTCACCTTAACACATGATTATAGGCTTATGTAAGTTCTTACATCACGTATCATTATGTCAATATTAGATTATACTGCAAGTATAAAAAAAAAAAGCACACACATGAAGAAAACAGTGATGTAGACAAATCTAACCAAAATAAAAATATATTCAGATGTTGTACTCAATCTCAATATAACTCATGTTATATTCAGACAAAAATGATTGTGTGCCTGGGAAACACTGGGTGGGATGTTATTTCTGTACATTGCAACTATTTGTGGCTCTTCCATGAAAAAATACTATAATTAGACACATTCGGCTTTGGAAAATATGTAATTATGCATAATTATTTATGATTTCTATGTTCATTCTATAGCTTGCATAAGAAACAGGAAGCTACAGTTATACATCATTTAAATTTTTATTCATTGGACAAGGAAAAAAACAAGTGTTTTTATAGGTAATAATTGTGGTTCATCGATTACGATGTTGAATTCGAGTATTTCAGACATCAGCAGTGAATTTTGTGTGAATGTGACTTTGTGTTGACGTTACACCCGGTTCTGACTGACAAATCACTTCTAGAGAAAATGACTCATTCGAATCCACTTTATTAAAATCCCACTTATTAAAATTTTTAACAAAAATTCTCACAAACAAATTTGCTTGGTCTGTGCCACCTTCCTACAGCTTTAATTCTACATGACCGTATGCTGAATCAGGAACTTGATATTAAAAAGCCCAAATCTCACTAACTCATCCAAGGTCATGACACAGCACGCTCTCCACTTCCTCTCAGAGCGTGTGCAGAAACACAGCCTGGTTAATTATCTTCACCTGGGGTTTTATCTGACCAAATAATGTCCAGGCTGTTATCTGGAACTGTGTGTAACCTGTCATGCGATTATTTCTCACTGATTTCATCGATGATGAATGTTTGCCAACATTGTGTAAGTAAACAACGGCACAGACGACTGTTTGTACGTATCTGTGATAAAGCAAAAAAAATAAAGACATCCCACTCACTCATCGTCTATACCACTTTATCCGGTTTACAGGGGGGCGGGGCTTAGGTCACAAGGCAGGGTACACCAAGGACGGGGTGCCAATCCATCGCAGGGCACACACACACACACACAAACACACACACACACACACAATACAGGTAATTTGGGAACACCAATACACTCCACACTCACACAATCCCGAGGCGGGAATCGAACCCTCGACCCTGTAGGTGCAAGGCAGAACAGCGTAATTTCTAGTCTAGATAACGTATATTTGTTGCATTATTTCATAATACATGATACCTTCAACAAAAATAAATATATTTCTACTTTTGTTTTTTGTTGTTGTTGTTGTTGTTGCGTTTGTATTGCAGATGAGATCAATTGTGCAGCTGGAATTGACTCAGGAGGACACGGAAGTGCCACTGCAGCAGTGTGTGTGGGGGAAACCTGCTCTGGTGTGTGTGTGTGTGTGTGTGTGTGTTAATTTTCATCTTTAATAGAGCTGTTTTGGTGAATTTACTGGATGGGTTGATAGATGTGACCTTGGCTGACTTAAACCTCAAGCATTATTAATTAATTAATTAATTGATTAATTGATTAATTGATTTATGTGTTAATGAGTTTAATGGTCCCGTGTTTTTATGATTATTTTATTATTATTGTATATAAAGCAGATATGTCTTTGTGCTGCGGATGAACCTGGATCTACATTATTTGGTGAGCTTGGATTCTTCATCATGACATCATGATGATGATGATGATGTTGCCCAGAGTCATGCGTGACTTTGGCGGAGGGCAATAAAACTGCACCTGATGACGTCACTGACATCACAGAGATAAAAACACATGACTTACTTGCCGACGAAGTTCTCCAGCACGGAGCTCTTCCCGGCGCTCTGCCCCCCGACCACTGCGATCTGCGGCAGGTCCAGGTTCGCGTTCTGTCCGATGGCGGCAAACGCGTCCTGCATCCGATTCACCAGCGGGATCAGATCCTCCATCCCCCTGTTCCCCATCCTGGCTGGTGGATCCGAGACAAATCACCTAAACAGATGTGGGATCGGCGGTAACACTAACGCGGTGTCCGGATCTACACTGCTTGTGGTGTGTTATGTGATGGGATGCGATGCAGACTCATCGTCCTTCCTCCGCAATCTGCCAGGCGACGAGATCTCCGCTTTACTGCCAACCAGGTTGCCAGATTGGACACAATCGCACACAGTCTGATCTCATGTAACCCACCTTCAGTCGCCTTGCACCTCCAGGGTCAGGGTTCGATTCCGTGCATGTGCACGTGCATGTTCTCCCCGCGCGTGGTGGGTTTCCTCCGACAGTTTAAAGACCAGAGGTGGAAAGTAATGAATTACATTTACCCGCATTACTGTAATTGAGTAGATTTTTTTGTGTACTTCTACTTTTTAAAGTAGTTTTTAAAATCTGTAATTTTACTT
>JAQMYL010000017.1:3267133-3285284 GCA_030014365.1 Clarias pachynema | reverse complement strand
TTGCAAATCAAATGATAAATCTGTAAAATTGTCTAAGTAATTTCATGTGATTTTTTGTTGTTGTTGTTGTTGTTGTTTGTTTGTTTTTGCTTTCAGATCAAGTGCACGTTAAACGGCCATGAGTTTCCATGCAACCTCGAGGAGCTGCAGAACTTTATATCTGGGAAGAAATTCAAGAAACTTTCTGCTGGAGAGGAATTTAACTACAGCCAGTATGAACCTCACCTGGTCCCGAGCACGAAACAGCCGTACGCACAGACAAATAAAAATCTGTTGAGTTTTTGTGACGTCTGTTTGACCTTTACTTATTTATCTATTCATTTATTTCCCCACAGAAATCACCTTTTCTGCAAGCTGACCCTGAGACACCTCAACCGCGTGCCTCATCACGTCCTCCGGCACGTCGGTGGAAAACGTTACAAGAAAGCTCTAGCACAATGTAGGAATATGTTTTTCAGAACTGGTGACACTTCTAAACAGATCCAGTGATGCTTCTAAACACTCGGATCTGATGATTAAGCATCTTAGTTACTGATATCAACCTGAATTTGCTTATGATCCTATAACACTATAATGTAAGCTGCAGTAAACCACAAGACCTGTGTGCTGGTCTTTTCTTGTTGTTGTAATTGTTGGCTGTAGAATCTATTTAGAAAAGACAATTTTTCGACATAGTTCCCTTGCTTTTCACCACACTTTGTCCATCTGTTCACAAGCTTTCGTATTCCCTCGTTAATTAATAAATGTTTTATTAAAAATTATATACAATATTATACAAAACAAAGTTTTTGCCGAACGTCAACAGTGTGGGCAGAAGTGTGCAGACGTGCGTCATCATGCTGCCCTCGGATATCAGTCGTCTGTGTTTGACCTGAAGTTTAGTCTTCAGCTCTTCAATAAGCATTTCGCTGTAATGAGAACAGTTGATTTGAAAAAAAAAACTTTTTCCTGATAATGTTCCAATACTGGCCCTTGAGAATCCCAGAAAACTGTAACCGTTGATGAATTTTCCAGCTGTTGGTTGAGTTTTGACTGGGGAGACCATAGCCATGAAAGGAAAGTGCTGATGAGACCGAATTGTGGATCCTTTTGTAGTCCTGATCACACTATGGATATGTTTGCGTTTTCCCTTTTCCAGATGAGGAATGCATAAAACAAGGTGTGAAGTTTGTTCCGATCAGACTCAGGCGTAAAAAGCAAGCCCAAGACACAGAGGATGGCATGGAGAGTGCTGGTGAAGGAAGGAGCAAGCTCAACCAGAAAGAGAAACAGAAACAGGACAGCGGCATTTGGGCCCCGAGCTCCAGCGAGGGAGAAGGCAGTGACTCTGAGGACAGCATGTCAGATCTCTATCCATGTAAGCATGCAGCTTTTGGATTTGTGTGCGCCTCTTGGTCGCTTGTGGTTACTAATATTGGGAGATATTAATAGAAATGTTGTCCTCCTTTGTTCATTCCAGCCACTCTGTTCACGCCGAAGACGTCAGAAGGACACGAAATGAAGGAGGAAGACGACGATGAATTCCAGACAGATGACGAAGATATGGAGGTTTCTGAAACGGAAGAGAAACAAGCAGCGCAGAAACGCAAAAAGGTATTTTAATCAAGTATTTCTATCAATGAAATCATTTTTAGCAAATAAATTTGAGCCATGTATGTCAGCTCATCTCATGAGTATGTCCACGGAAAGTTATTTAACGTAGTAAACTGTATTTGAGTAATGGTTTAAAGGTGTTTCTGACAGTGTTCCTCTCTGCTTTCACAGGTCCAGTCTGCTGAATTTAACAAGAAATTTAAGAAAAACAGAAAAAGAAAAGGTTTTAAGCACATCAATAAAGTTAAGAATGGAAAATAATACATCATGTTTGCATTAAATCTTTGTCTTTCTGCATTTCTATCATTGAGTCACAGAACATGGGTTTAAACAAGCAGGTGTGCAATTCTGTAGGAATTTTTTTTTCTCTTATAAATATACAGCATGCTACAGTCACTAACTATGATTTGGGACTGAAGAATATATTTATTACTTAGTATTTAAATAGTATTTTTGCTTCGGATTCTTGTGGTCTGATAACTAGACTCGAGCATTATTGATTATAACAGAAAAGTAAAAGACAAGAGATAACTACAATACAACAAACAGTATATACAATAACCTATGCTGCTCATATTAGTCCTTAGCATCATGTGATGCATGACATCATCTCTAAAGCAAGCCATTTTGCTTGGTCAGCAGCACGTCACCTCATCTGGTGTGCTTCTTCTCTCTCAACATCAACTTTGGTGTTGGTTTTTCAGGACGCACGGTCGATGTGATAAGGCGGAGGTGTTGGCCCCACGTTCATCTCTCCTCCTTTATTCAGTGATGAGGAAGCCTTAATTTGTCATACATGCTCTACATTACACTACAGTGAAATTCTTTTTGGGGGGGGAAGGAGCATAGAGTCAACCATGGTGCTGTGTTCCTGGGGTGGAGAGGGTAAAGTGCTTTAGTGGCAGTTTTGGCAGTGCTGAGGTTTGAACCCCGACCTTCTGATCTGTAACTCAAAATCTTAACCATTGATCCAACACTGAACCTCAAAGGAGGTTTTGTAATTCTAAGGCAGAATTACATAATCTACTGTAATGGCGCTATGGGTTCTACATAGGTTATCGTAGATTTTAGAAGCATCTGCCAAATGCCTAAATGCATTAAGCTTGCTTGCTGGGTATAGAAGGATAGACCACAACAGGATAGAATAAAAACAAACTGATTGTATGTGAGAATATGATGTACAGGGCGTAGATCCTGTTGTCAGGGAAGTTTGCGTTTTCAAATGGAAAGTCGGAGAGAGAAGACTGCTTTCTTTAAGCTGTATTTGCACTGATTTGGGTCAGTTTAAAATAAGCGCCTCCATGTGTCAAAGAAAGCATGATATTTCACCTTAGGAATTAAATTTGGGAATATAAAATACTAGGCATTATGACTGTAAGACTGATATTAATGTGTGTGTGTGTACACACGTTTGTGTAATAAACTAAAACCTTCCATCAACGTTTGCAGTCATGAAAACTACAAATAACAAAATATATGAAAATCTGAAGTTAAATTTGAGGTAAAATCTCTTGTTTTTTACTGAGGTAAAAGCTAAGATAAAATAGAGAAGCAGCGCGTGCAGTACAGGGCTATTTCAGATTTGCTATTTCACTGCCGTCCTGTCGCGCGTCATTTGACGTCATTAAAGCGCGACGCGTAAACTGTTTACTGTTAGCTAGGAGAAGCAGTGTTTATGCACGTTTCACGTTTGTATGGTAAGACTGAGATTCTAAACGAAATAATGTATTTTGTGGCAGAAGAAACGTCTGAGAAATACTGAGTTTTAATGGTTATTAATTATATTATTAAATATATTATCCTGGTTAAACACCAAGAGTTCAAATTAGGTTAAAAAGAAAAATGATGTATTAGTCTGTAAACACTGTAGGAAAAAAACTATATAAATAAACATGTACTATTAAAAAGTGAAATGCAGTTAAAACAATAAATGCATGTTGCAGTTTAATGTTTAATTCAATCATAGTTTTGTTTGTTATTGTTATAAATAATTCTGATTTTACTACTAATAACCTTGTGTTAGTGTGGCCTTGAATCTTAAAATAACAGCTGATTATTATTGTTGTTAGTTAATGTTCTAATGCCAAATGTGCTATTTCACAGGTTTAAAAATAAAAACGAAGGAAAAATAAAAATAAATCCCAACTTGTGTCCAAACTTTTGACTGTTATTTTATATAGGTAAATAGGTGTGTGTGTGTGTGTGTGTGTGTGTTTATACAATGTGCCAGTGCATTCAGTGTTACTGTTGTTTTTCTTTAGGAAATCATTTCACGCACAATCAACCGGATCTTTCCTGAATCTCCTAGATCCTCCACCCTGTCTGTTACAAGCTTTAACGTTCACCATGGCAAGTTCGACAGTGAAATTTACCTGGTGTTCCTGCCACAACTATAAAATCCAGTCTAAAGACACGCACGAAAAGTGTTTAATCTGCTTGGGAATCCAACATGCCAAAGAGGCTGTCTTGGAGTATGGAAAATGCCCACACTGTGCCAAGATGGACTGGGGCACTTGTATCAAGCGTCTCACCAAGGTGCAGGAGGTGATCCATCAGGAGGCCCAGCAACGGAAAAACGAGGCGTCTCAGACGGGAATGCAGGCTAAACTTGAACCGGTGGCATCGTCTGCTACGGCTAAAGAACTTAAATCTGTGAGGTTGGTATCTGCTACGCCTACTGTATCAGAGACAGAAAACGCTACGCCATCTTTTTCCACTACACCTGTCATGTTCACGCTTATCTCACCGTCTTTGGACCTACCTGACCCAAACGCTGCAGCGATGAAAGGTACATATGTTTCACATGGAACGTCACAGCATACGCAAGACCTGGGTGCATCTGCAGCACCCATTCCAGTACCTTCGACCTCACACAAGAAGTGGCATTCACCTCGATGTCACCCGTGCTGCGTGAGGCACTCGAGCAGGGGCTGCAGAAGGAGACGAAAACACTCCCCGATTTCATCCTCGTGTTCGTCCTGGAGCTCCGACTCCTCGTGCGAGTCTGTTAGGGAGAAGAGGCCGCGAAGGGAAACGAAGACTTCTGCAAAACTTGCCAGGCAAAACGATAAGCTGCTTAAGATGGTGGAGCAGAAATTAGAAGCTCAACAGAGAGCCGTGCAGGTACAGTGGAGCGTAATGGAGAGGCGACTTGAAGTCTTGGAGAAGAGGAGGTCAATCGATATTCCACATTCAGCAGAAATCTCCCAAGTGGATCAGGAACAACAGACAGGTACAGCGACCTGTTCTGGATCTGTCCCCCTTTTAAATGCAGTAAAACAAGAAGATGCACCTTTGGAAATCTCAAATGCTTTAAAATCCACTTTACCTCAGCGAATGAGTTCAATGCCGGTTGTTCTTACATCTGAAGAGCTGCAGAATCTTATAGTACGTGCAGCCAGACACATGGGTATCGAGTTTCCCAAATGCCAGAACGGCTTGCCATGTCCACTCATGGTGCCCGAGTTTGAGAATTTGATCCAATGTT
The DNA here is from genome assembly GCA_030014365.1 of Clarias pachynema. Classification (NCBI taxonomy): domain Eukaryota; kingdom Metazoa; phylum Chordata; class Actinopteri; order Siluriformes; family Clariidae; genus Clarias; species Clarias pachynema. Next base: position 3,280,204 of record JAQMYL010000017.1, on the reverse strand, counting down.
CGTGGTCCAATCCAGCGAGCTCACTACCTTTCAGGCCAGTGTTCTCCGAGTGGTACAAGCTTCATGAAAGCCAGGCTAAGCCTTACGCTTATATGCCTGAAGTCAACACGCTTATGTCGGCCATCTTCCAAGCCGTCATGCCTCCGGGAAACAGAGAAGAACACCCGGTTCCTCCTGAACACTTGAGGTTCACTGAAACACTCGCAGAAAATTCGTATCAAACCGCCGGCATGCTAGCAAAGACTGCAAACTATTTGCGATACTTGTCAGATTACCAGAAGCGCCTTTTGGCAGAGATTTCTGAAAACCCGACTCCTCAAAGGCTCACTGATGTTCTCGCTGAGCTTAAGCTCATCGCAGAGTTCACATTTCAGCTCTCCTCACACCAGGCGGAATTTTCTGGAAGGATCATGGCAGCGTCTGTGGCTGTTAAACGACAGATATGGATGGCCAAGATCAACTACACAGATTCGCTGAAAGCTAAGTTCGCAGATCTTCCCTTTGTTGTTGAGACTCAAAAATAAAACGCCCTTTAAAAACTCCCTTTAGTTATCATCCCCCGCTACAGTAATGCAGCACACCAGAGCCATGATTGGATGCCTGCTTCTGAATCGCTGGCCCCCCAGGAACTCATTTAATGGCTTTCCCAAACATGTGGAAATGTCTTGGAGCAAGGTCAGGACAGTACAGGGGATGTGGCAATAACTCCCAGCCGAGTTCCTGTAACCTACAAGTGGTGCTGGTAAGTGATTGTGTGTACAGTGCCCATAGACAGATGCGTCTCTTCCACAAGAGAATTGCCGACAGGATATCTGTTTAATTTTCAAGGATCAGGTGTTCCAATCGTTAAATGTTGACAGGAACAACTGCAGTGTGCTCTGAGTCACATACGAACTTCTTTAAAATGTTTGCACCATTTAAACATTTTATTGCGACCAAGGATCTCATCACTGTCCTGTGCTTGAAGTCTTCTGTAAAAGGCAGTCGGTTTTACACCTTCTTCATTCACTGGAAAATTCATCACAAGTCCCGGTTTGGCTTGACCGTCAATCGTAATTTTTTTTCATGTTTAATATGTGAATTTTGGGTCCCCATGTGCTGAAAATGACTGAAATCAACAAGGTGTTGTAATTTCTTTAAATCTGACCTCTTTTCTGTGTTTCAGTTGATTTATTGATTATTGTAATGTGTGCTTGTCTCTGAATGTACTGAATATACCGTACTTATTAAACCAGTAGAAACTATGTCTGGTATTTGTTGATCTTTAATGTGATAGAGCAAATCGAAAGTATTCTTTTAAGTACTCTTTTTGTGTAAAAGTCTACCACATTATCACATCTTGATTTGGCAATTTTATTCCACTTTAACTAGGGAATTTCCTGGTTCCATTGGTTTTGGATAGGATTGAGTTCTGGAATGTGGCTGGCACATTCCTACAGTTCTTCTTATTCTTCTGAATGCATGTCTTTGTTGATTTGTTTTTGAGATGTTATTGTACTATGCAAATAAAAATTTCCTTCAGTTGCATAACACAGACCTGTGGGTTTTGTGCCAAAATTGATGGATATTTGGAGCTATCCATGATTCCTACATAACTAACCCGGGCACGGCTGTGTTTCTTCAGCTAGTACATCATGATCCTTCTTTCACCTCCATGCTTCACCATGTGTACAATGTTCTTTGGGTGATGAACTGTCTGCAAACAAGCATGTTTAGTTTGGGATTCCTCTTGATCTCATGTATTTAAAATGACAGAGAGCTTTGTGTTGAGCTGCATAATAAAAGGTGGAGACAGGAACAGATCCATCCAGCTACAAAATCCAAAAGTTTCCTTTCAGTACTTCATTGTTAGTAAGCATTTTATTTTGATTAGAGCTGCTTTATATCTTGCCCAGAAGTAAAATTCTAAATGTCAGCGGTAAGTCTTGCCTAACATAAATCAGCTCATAAGAAGATGATGTCATTGGTCTGGTTTTTGTCAGTCTTGGATTGGCTTGATTGACCCCAAAATCTTGTAAAATGGAAGTTGTTGCTCAGTGGCTCTGAATTACTGATCGGAATGTTGGCTGTTCAAGTCCCAGCTTCACCAAGTTCCCATTGTGGGCCCTTGCGCAAGGCCCTTAGCCCCGTAGCAAATTTGAGAAATTCTGACGTGGACATCCAATTAACAGACATTTAACTGACATTACTGGTTTTCAAAATCTTTGCACTTAATTAGTTATCCAAGTGTTTAATAAAAAATTATTTCATCTACTCTATTGATTTTCTATACTTCTATGTGTTCAGTGAAGTGCAGAACTGCTTCTGTCTCTGAAATAGTGTGAGGAAGTTCTTAGTGCTTTACAAACCTTTACCAAAGCTTTACAAAATGGGAAGATCTTAAGTACTAAAATGCATTTTAAGTACTTGTTTAAAAAAACTACTGTACTTGCAAAGACATTAAGAACTAAAAAGCATTTTATGAACAGATTATGGGAATACAAAGTACTTAAAACTTTGGCAAACACACTAAGACCTAAAGAGTAAACAATAAAGGAAACACTAAGTATTAGGAAAGTGTACAAAACTGTGTATGAGCTGTAATTAAACTGTATTAGAAGGAGCAAACGAATATAAACCTGTTGGTCACGTTAAAGACGGAAGTGCTGTCTGAGCCATATACTGTATATGTAAATACAGACAATTTACCCCAAGATGCAAACCACTGGTAACACTCAAGAATAGAAAGACCAAATAGAAAAAATAAAAAAGCCGCCTCAGTTCTAGAACAATATGAACTTACCAAAATAATTGGCAGAGAAGAATATGAAGAAGGAATGGATGGCCTCATGTTCAAAAGCATACTACATCATCATCATCATCATCATCTTATTTAACATCATCAACTTTAAACATGCTTGAGGTAGTGTCACATTTAAATGATTAAGATCATCAAACATATTTTAATATTACTCAAAGATAACGAAAGTAAATACAATATAATTTTTTTAAATCATGATGATTTAATTTATTAAAAAACTGCCTGGCCCTCTGTGAAAAAGTTATTGCTCCTAAACCTATTAACTGGTTGTGCCACTGCCAATTAGTCTTTCACATCGCTGTGCAGAAATTTTGACCCACTCGTCTTTTTAGAATTGTTTCATTCCAGCCACACTGAAGGGTTTTCAATCATGAATGGCCCGTTTAGGATCTCAATCAGATTTAAACACGCATTTTAACTAGGCCACTCCAAAACCATCAAAAATTCTTTTTAGCCATTCAGAAGTGGACTTTGCTGGTGTGTTTCGGATTATTATCCTGCTGCATAATCCAGGTGCGCTTGATCTTAAGGTCACAAACATGATGGCCAGATATTTTCCTTCAGGATTTTCTGTTAGAGTGATTGGAGAATTCATGGTTGCATCAATTATGGCAGCCCCAGACCATCACGCTACCACCACCAGGTTTGACTGTTTTTTTTCATGAAATGCTGACTTTTTTTTTTACACCAGTTGTAACAGAAAGCTCACTTTCCAAAAAGAAAAACTCCTAGATGAGTTGTCATTGTATGCTTGGAGTAAATTTGGTAGGCCGGGCAATCTTGGGAAGGTTCACCACTGTTTCAAGCTTTCTCCATTTGTTTATACTGGCTCTCACCATGGTTCACCGGAGTCCCAAAACCTTAGAAATGGCTTGGTAACCCTTTCCAGATTGATACATGATAATTAATTTGTTTCTTTTTAATCTGTTCTTGAATTTCTTTTTTCTATCCTGTTCTTTAGATTGTGTTGCTTGGGGATGTGTTATTTGGCAGACAGGTTCTATTTAAGTGATTTCTTGATTCGGCAGGTCTGGCAGTAATCAGGCCAAGTGAAATTTAACGCAGCGTTCTAAAAATAACAGTTCATGACTTTTTCACATAGGGCCAGGTACAATCGGGTAGCTTTTTTTCCTTCATCACTCACTCAGTCACTCACTCATTCATCGTCTATACTGCTTTATCCTGTATACAGGGTCGTGGGGAAGCCCGGAGCCTATTCAAGGAGACTGGGGACCTGGACGGGATGCCAATCCAGACTACACACGCTCGCACACTATGGGCCGATTTGGGATCGCCAATTAGCCTAATCTGCATGTCTTTGGAAGTGTGACAGGACACCGGAGTACCCGGAGGAAACCCACCAAACATAGGGAGAACATGCAAACCGGGAATTGAACCCGGACACTGGAGGGTCCCACCTTTTCTTTAACCCCTTAATGAATAAAATCATTTTAAAAAAGTGAATTTTGTATTTATTTTTTGGTTATCTTCATGTAATGGTAACATTTGATAGATGATCTGTGAGACAAGTAATGGAAAAATCAAAAGAAAAAATCAGGAAGGTGGCAAATACACAGCACTGTGTGCATATATACATACGTGTAAAGGTACGTAGTGTACTACAGTGGGGGTAGTATGGTATAGTGTAGTGTACAGCAGACGCACGCACGCACGCACGCGCGCGCGCCCGCAGACCTTCTCGGTACACGTGGCACACACGGCGAGTCCGCGCGCCGCGTCTCACGCGCGAGGGGGGCTTATCGTAGCGGCGCGCGCGGGATTGTGGGACGGCGGCGGCCTAGTCTTGACTGACAGGCGGGGGGGAAAAAATCTCTAAATCTCTCCAACTCTGCCTGAAATAAGAGCGAGAAAAAAAAAAAACCCAACAGGTTTATTTTATTTTGACAGCGGGTGTCTTCACAGAATCGACCAGTCATGGGTCAGGAGGACATCATGAGCACGGCGGAGGATGTCGCGGATCAGGTACCGATTAACGGAAACCGACTGTTCGGGAAACTGCCTCATATTGGGCTTGATTAGCTTATCCGGCTAGGCTAGTTAGCAAGGAAAGTTGCAGTTGAATTGAATTGAACTGAATGAGAAGACGTTGTTGCTAGCCTAGCTGAACACGAGTAAAGAAAAAGATATATAAACATACATCACTGTTTGTTTGGTTCTTGTAAAACGTGAAAAGTTTAGGAAACATGGGCAAATCTGTGCTAGCTAGCTCTAGTGCTAGTTTGCTAAAATAACTGCAAATAACTTTAGTAGTTTGTAGGAGTGTATCATCCGAGCTAGGTTGTAAAAATAGCACTATCTCTGTGTACATTGACAATAAGTTGCGAGCTTAGCTTGTGTAAGGAAAGTCTTAGCATAACACATTTACAACAAGTAAAAGTTTTCATTATAACATCTCCTCAGGTTTTAGGTAACGGTTTCTCAAATCTCTCCAATTTGTCACTCTTTGGTCTGTTTCTGAGACCCTGAAATGAAATCCACAGCTCTTTCCGAGTTGTTCTTTAGTAACACGAATGAATATCTTGAAAACAGTTTCAAAGTCTTGTGTGTCACTTCTTTCATGACTCATCCTGTACTAGTGGTGTGTTTGTCCAATCAGATGCATATTCTGTAGATACAGTGCGTATGTCCCGCCCCACTTTCGATGGTGTGACTTGTTGCTCCACGTTAGGGACACGGGATCGTTTTGTTTCCGACTACACTTCATTTCAGTTTAATCAGTGAGAAAACATCACTGTCGTCCGTTGGAAAAGGTCCTGTTGAGTCGCCGGTCGTACCTGAGAACGGAAGTATGTCGCTGTTTAGACGCCATGTCATCTGTGCTGTCTATCATCTCGCACGTATTTGCCTAGCTCGTCCTCTGACCATATCTGATAAAAGTAGGAAGGCACGCAAGAGCGTCATTTATTTATTTATTTTTTATACGACAGTACAAATGTATTTTCAGATCAAATCTGAGTCACTTGTGTAAGTGGTCCTACATAGGATATACTATATATCCAATACAGGCACATGTGAATTTTTACCAGTAGCGCGGGGATTTTCATGGTCCTTATGAATGTGAACCGTTATGACTCCGATCTGAGCAGATTAAGTTGTAATTAGCTAGTTGTGAAAGTGGTTTATCTGCACTTTTTGTTTTCTGTTTGTTTCCTGAATGTTTATATCATGTGGTCATGTGATCATGAGCCAAGCAAAGAAGTCAGAGAGGCTGTAGAGAGGAGTTGAGAAGACGCTGGTGCTTATTGCATCAATGTTTCAGCAAGAATTGGAAAATACAATTAAACGATAATTATATATGGATCTAACTGGGTGACATCTGTGTAGAAAATCACAGACATGTCTCCAGACAATCATTAAGCTTGGTTAAATAAATACATAAATAAATAAAAAATCAAGCTGTAATTTTCCTAAAGCTGTGTGGGAAAAAAAAACGCTGACAGGTTTTGATCAGAGCGCAAATAAAATCACTAATGAACAGCTGTAAAACAGTAAACACCCCCAGCACCCCATGACCATTACACCCCTTTTGAATAAGGCTTATCTCCGGTGCTCTCTGACATGCCTGATCCAATCAACCAGCTGATCAACACACTCTCAACACTCAAAACGAGATGTTTTCCAAGACAAGGGTCGAGAACTTGTCTTCACTACCTGTTATAGGTGTCACACTTGTATAAATTATAGCATGATATTGCTTTATATACCCACACACAACTTTACAGCTGATATCAGAAACCAAAGTTCAGTCTTGTATGCCAGCAGTTGCTCAATGGCTTCGTAACACAACTCGGCCATGCAGAGTTCTTCACACTCGTTTATAAAAGCCTCTTTGTCATCTCTCTCTCTCTCTCTCTCTCTCTCTCTCTCTCTCTCTCTGTGGTCTTACTTTAAGTTATATATATACTTTAACTCATTTGGAGTTTGTACAAAGATCAATTGAAGTCTGCATAAATAACTCTGTTACAGTGGAATGAAAGTAATTGATACATAGTAAAGATGTTCCGGAAATAACCGCCATTCTAAAATTGGGATCTCTGGAGCTCGGATTTCTGCTCCCGAGGCCATCGTGCGTAGAACGGTACTGTATATACTGGCTTATCCGGGAGTTTCTTCAGTCATGACAACTACAAGAGTTGTTGTTGTTTGTTTGTTAAGCGAGACAGACGTGCAGTTTTGTGTAAAGATAAAAAAGAATAAATAAATAAATAATGGTACATTTTCTTGTTGTGTCTCTCAGTATGTATATTTTGTATCTTTTTGAGTATAGTGTCAGGACTTTACAGTTTGATATTGCGATAACTTTTGAGACGATAGATTTCCCTGAGATATCAGGACGATTTTTAAAAATGAGTGACTGTAGTTCTGTCTGGACCCTGATGCCTTTTTTTTTATTTATTTATTTTTTTTTATAACTGATAAGTGAGAATAATTTCGCGATAGTTTATAGACAGAGTGTGTAGTGTAGAAGAAACAGAAGTGACACACAGCATGACTTACTTCAAAAAAACAACAACAAAGGAAAGTAGACTGATTGAAACTGAACCTTTAAAGATGAATGGACAGATCGATATGTTTATTCTGGTTTTAAAACCAGTTTGACTCATCTGTTTCTGAAACCATTGCGATAATAAAAGGCAGTAATGTTGAAGCTTCACTATGCGGGTGTGGGTGTGTAAAATACCCGAACCGAGAACCTTGTGTGACAGAGCAACCAGAGTCCTTTCACGTTTGCTTACAGCCCAGCAGTGTGCAAATGAAGAATCACTAAATATTATTGTTTGTATAAAAAATATTGTTTGTATTCCATAAAAATACAAGGAAATATACAAGGCCGTTGAAGTTCAAACTGTTAACATAGTGACTGAAACTTGACAATAAACATTATTGAAATGCTATGGAAATTTTAAATTGCTTATTTTGTATAGACTTACAATGACTGCAAACGTGAAGGCTTCAAGAAAATTTTATTTATCTAACCTTTTAATTCAGTATCCCTGGTTTAAAGGTCACGTAGTAGAATTTAGCAACATATTTAGATCTTAAAACCCGCTAAAGCAACTAGAGTGATTTAGAAAAAGTGAACAAAAACATGCTGTCTCAGTCACACAACCTCTATTTCTCTGTAAAGAAAAATGGACTCCCTTAATGATTAAAACATTAAGTAAGTTTGGCCTCCATTTTGTGTTTTTTCGCATCTTCATCTCGAGCTCTGAGATACAAGACCCGACATCATGCCAGTGTTTTGCTCTTTGAGCTTGAGCCTTTAAAAAAAAAAATTATTTAGAAACCTAGCCCTGATACCCCCCTCCCCCTTGCTTAAACCCAGGTGATTAGCACAAGCACTGTTTGGCTCCACAGTTCACACACACACACACACACACACACACACACACACACACACACACACAGAACATGTTTCCTCCCCCCAAGTGGTCCACATCAGCACTTCCCAGAAGGTCTCAACCAATCAGTGATCCAGACAGCTGTATGAGCTCACACGGCAACGGTAGCACGACTGCTCCTTTAATGAGCATGCTGTGTACAAGACTGTTAAATCACCGGCTTGAAAATGCGGCTGGGTAATGAGGGATAATTACGGGAAGGAGAACACTGATAATTTGCTTAATTCTTTTTTTAATTAGAATTGTTTTTAAAGCTGTTCACAGACTGTGATTAACGCTGTTCGTGCCTGTAAATCATATCGACAGTAATCGCTCGGTAAATAGTTTTATCAGAAGTGTGGTTTGTGGAGACATCCAGTTTAATTGTTTAATGGTTTAATCGTTTCAATCAAATATTTGTTAAAATACTGTGCCTTTTGTTTTTTTTTAACACATCTGTGATTTATTTTTTTATTTTTTAATTATTTTTTTTAACTTTAAAAGAACTAGAGTTGCAGAGGGAGAAACACGGGCCCCTTGCCCAAAAACAAGCCGTGTAGGCTGACTGACATTTCCAATCTGCCCATATTGTGTGTGTGCTAGTGAATAGTGTGTCCAAGATAAATATTTTCTAGATATATAGAAAATAAATCCAATATTTCGTTTTTGTTTCTTGTGCACTTGTGTTTTCTGTAGTTCCTCAGAGTGACGAAACATTACCTGCCTCACCTGGCGCGCCTGTGTCTCATCAGCACCTTCCTGGAGGACGGCATCCGTATGTGGTTCCAGTGGTACGAGCAGAGAGACTACATTGAGGCCACCTGGGGCTGCGGGTACTTCCTGGCCACGTGCTTTGTGCTGCTTAACCTATTAGGACAGCTGGGTGAGCTTTCGTTAGCTTTTCGTTATATTTAAGCCACAATGGGCCTCATTTAGCAAGCTGTCCAAATGTGCGAATGTTGATGTTCATAAAAACCTACAAAATGAGGGACCTCAACCTCAACTTCCAGTCATATAAGACGGCACTCTTATGTCTGGGATATAATGTCAAGGTTAAACGGCCCTTATCCAAAAAAAAACTAAAATCAAAAGTACATCCTCATACGCGTTCACTAGCAAGAGAATGTAGCAAAAAAATTATCATTGTTGGTATTAATTCACGAATCTAAAAAAAATAAAGGAAGTGAGTCAACACGAGTCATGAAATTAAAATAAATGAAAGTAACCGTTCAGATATGATGAGAGAAACGGGCCGGTCTGTCTGCGCAGAAATGGCGGTTATTTAATTTTTTTTTTAAACAAACACCTCAGCTGACGCAAGATTTTCTCGCCCATTTTTTTTATTGCAGATGTGGAGAAATCTACAGTAGTTAGTCTTTTGCTATTGAGGTGGTAAAATGTTGCAATTCCTCTATACTCCTGCAGGTGGTGCACTTTGACCTATTCACACACTGACAGGCAGCACAGTGCACTATGTTGTAGGAGGGAATTATTTTTTCAGTAGTTTTAGAATTATAAAAATCTAGACATTTACAACATCATGATGCTTAAAGAATCGCAATACAAATTGAATTGTCATTCTTCTACTTATTATTATTATTATTATTGTTAAATATTATTCCGAATTTTTATTTTCATCAAAGTTGACTCAAAATAACGTCTGATTTTTTTTTTTAGACTTAAATTTAACTTCACGATTTATTGTCTCTCATGATGCAATTTATACATTACATGTGAACAGGAGCATGAAAATGTAGAGAAATCACTTTTGTAAAAATGAACTGAAAATTTTAGTTTGTTTTGGCGACTGGAGCTCTACGGTTCAGTATGTAAAATATGTTCATATTTACCCATCATTGCCGTGATTTTAAAACCAAATCGGTGCACGCTTGCAGCCTGGTATCCAAGAATTGAAATATATATATAATAAACCTGAGTGTTTTTTTTCAGTTTTAGCTGTGTGAATGTCCTTAAACTATACTCTTCTTCCCTTACAGGTGGCTGTGTCCTTGTTCTCAGTAGAAATTTTGTACAGTATGCTTGCTTTGGATTATTTGGCATTATTGCACTACAGGTAATGAAATAACGTTTAGCTTTAACATTTTTAATTTTGCTTAAAAAAAAAGAAAAAAAAGTGTGTATTTCTCTCACTGGTATAATCAACATCCGTGCACTCGTGTACTGTTTACTATAACACTATGACCACGTGTGTGCACATAACACATATTTTATTTTGTATCTGAATGCGTGTGTGTACAGCGCACGTGTAAAGCAAAAGCAAGTCTCATTAGAGCGGTTAAAAATCCATTTTCTCGCTCTGTATCAGTCTTCTCTTTGTATCTGTGTCATTGGACACCACACACACACACACACACACACACACACACACACACACACAATTCTATTTGGTTAAGAGTGTTTTGAAATACGCTGTATATAATAGCCCGCTTCCGGAACGAATTATGCTCTTAATCCAAGGTTCCACTGTATAGCTATATAAAAATAGATATATGTATGTGTGTGTGTGTGTGTTTGTGTATTTATCGTTTCCTGGTTCTCTGTTTCAGACTGTCGCCTACAGTATCCTATGGGATCTAAAGTTTTTGATGAGGTAAGTGCTACTTTATATAGTGAAATTTCAGATTGAATCTGGCAACATGGGCATTTTTAAGGAGACTCCAAATCGAAAACTATAAATGTAATAAGAAATAATTTTCTTATTCCCTTGATTAGCAGCAAACGCTTGTATGAAGTTAGACGAAGATCTATCCAGAACAAAAGCGAGCACTAACATAAACTATTAATAAAAAAAAGTATTATTAGGTGTTAAGGGAGGCTGTAAGAACAGAGATATGGAGAATAGTAAGAGTTTGTAAAAGTGTATATGTGTATGTAAAAATATATATCCTAATCCCTCTGAAATTAGTTTCAGGTTGCGGCCCTGCCAGCTCAACACACGACATACTTCTGAATTATTTTTAGACGACTTCCATCAGCACGCAGACTTCGATTGTAACCAGCAGTCATAGAAACCAGAGTGATAAACCACTGTATATAGGGGAGGGGTAGCTCAATGGCTAAGGTGGCATTGGCTTCTGAGCAGAAGGTCCCTGGTACTACCAAGCTGCCCCTGTTGGGCTCCTGACTAAGGCCCTCACTCCTCACCTGCTCAGATGTAGGAATAATGAGAGAAAGGCAAATCGTTCTGGATAAGGACGTCTACCAAATGCTGTAAATGTAAACGCGTTAATTTTAAAATGAATTAATTATTGCTTAATTCTTCTGCTGCACCTCGATGCGCTTACTGGCCGCTTACAAATGCACGTGTCATAGGGTGTGAGGTGTCATAGGTATATCATAGGTATACCTCAACTATGAGGGAAACTAAGAACAAAAAAATCCAGATGTGATTTTCTGGATTTTTTTTCTTATTTTGTCTCTCATAGTTGAGGTATACCTATGATAAAAAATTACAGGCCTCTCTCATCTTTTTAAGTGGGAGAATTTGCACAATTGTTGGCTGACTAAATACTTTTTTGCCGCACTGTACAGTGTCTTATAATAATCTGCCTCTGAAATAGAGGACAAATTAAGCACGATGAGACGTGAGCTCGGTCTTGCTGTTTTGATTCGCAGACCTTGTGTTAATGTGATAAGAGACCAAATTAAACGCCTGTGCTTCGTCGGTGTGTTTGTGTGCAGGAACATGGCTCTGGGAGGCGGGCTGTTGCTCCTCTTGGCCGAGTCACGCTCTGAGGGGAAGAGCATGTTCGCCGGGGTGCCTACGATGGGCGAGAGCTCCCCGAAGCAGTACATGCAGCTGGGTGGTCGCGTGCTGCTCGTCCTCATGTTCATGACCCTGCTGCACTTCGATTCCAGCTTCTTCTCGGTGAGACATCATGTGATTGATACAGAGTAGTAGCATGAGTTGATTGGGAAATTAATTAGAATTTAATGAAGAGCAATTTTTGCGGGCTTTCATACGGACGGACGTCTTATGGACTTCACATACTATGATGATATAGTAGGGCTGATGTCATAGTTCTTGGGCCCTAAAAACTCCACCTCTTTGTTCCACTGGGTGTTAAATGTAACTAATGACCTGTAGTGACCTGTTTTCACTGTTCAAGCCAAAAATTGTTTCATTTCATCTCTTCTCACTGACATTTTCTAAGTTTATTACAATTTCATATTTCCATAAAACTATTTTTCCAGCAGATATAAGAAATTCGCATCGGGAGTTAACGTAGTAATTTCTTCTGCAGTCGATATCTGTGGTATTGTAAGTAAGGAGTAAAACATGTCAGGATGATGCAAAAACTAAGTTGATATTTGCTCCTGTAACACAGCAGGTGTTTAAAATAAATAAAACGTTGTACGTGTGTAGCTTATGTAATTATTAACAAGGAGTGATCGATGTGTTCTGGGTGGGACAGTGGCATAGTGGTTAGCATTGTGACTTCGCACCTTGATTCTCACCTCACGTCTGTGTGCTTGGTGGGTACTCCGGGTACTCTGGTTTCCTCCCACAATTTAATTCAATTAAATTTTATTTGTATAGCGTTTTTAACAATTGACATTGTCACTAAGCAGCTTTACACAATCAAAATAATTATTTAAGTTTGTATGAGATGTGAATGTGTATGAATCAAAACGATAAGACTGTCCCTGATGAGCAAGGCGAGGACGGTGGCGACAGTGGCATGGAAAAACTCCCTGAGATGGTAATAGGAAGAAACCTTGAGAGGAGCCAGACTGAACAGGGAACCCATCCTCATTTGGGTGAAACGGTTAGCAGGGATTGATCTGCATCATACTGTGTGAGACTGGAAGTTCAGTATAACAGGAGATGTGTTTAAGTTAATATGG
>JAQMYL010000017.1:3232914-3244346 GCA_030014365.1 Clarias pachynema | reverse complement strand
AACCTCCCTTTAAGTATGCGCGATGTTTCAGATGGTATGGCAAGTGTAAACACGTGAATCGGATATGAGTCATAGTTAAAAGAACGTGTAAACAGACGGTCAAAAAAATCTGATATAGGCAGCAAATCAGAATTAGGCATCGAGACCTGCAGTGTAAACGTAGCCTTAGTATTGTGAAAAGAGCACTAGAGGCTGCACTTCGGGGTTCAGGGTTCGAGTCCTGCTGGGTACTTTAGTTTCCTCCTGACATGCAGAGTAGACTAATTCGTATTTCTAAATGATTTCACCCCATCCAGGGTCATTGGTATAGAGAATGAACGAGAGTGACAAACAACATTGTTTATAATTAACGTTATTTTATTAACAATAACACATTAAGTTAAGTTCAGCCTTTATTCCTCACATACATTACTGCACAGCTCAATTCTTTATTCCTCACATATCCCAGGTTCTTGTTTAAGCAAGCCATGACCCAGTCTATATAAACCACTACATTCCCCAGATCTTGAGAAGTTAACCCAACTTCATGGAGAACCAAAGGAGCGGCGTTTATTTCTTTCCCCTTAAACTTGCCGTGAGTTTCCAGTGAACTGATTGGATCAGACAGTGATGTCATTGTGTTGTTTAAGCTGGTCTATGATCCTTTTCTGATCAGTATTCATAGATTTTAGTCACCTCCATTTAGTGTCCATGAGAAAAGCTGGTTTATTGACAACGCACAAAAGATCCCCCCCTCCTCCCTGGTCCTGTAAAAAAAAAAAAAAAAAACCTTTATGGCCCTTTTTTAAAAATTATTATTCTCGTCTTTCTTTTCTTCCCGCTTACTTTCTCAGCGCTTGCTTTCTCATCGATTAAAAAGAATTTTTAACTACTAAACCTTTTTCCTCTTGTCATTTTACAAGCCCGGCCCCTCCCTTTTGCTTTTCCATGTCTTGCACTCAAGTAAAAGGGAAAAAAAATAGAGAGAGAATGACAGAGATAGGGCCTGAGGAACGGGAAAAGAGAGGAAAAATGTAAAGCTTTAATTTTTCCTACAACTGTGTCTGCTGTGTCTTTGTACTATTCTGAGGAGAGGCCGAGGCAGAGAAAAGGACCCGCACGATGACAGACACCGGGGAGGGGGGCGTCCGAGAGACTCGCGCATTCTCGCAGGGGTTTAATTTATTTGAACTTTTAATCTAATTATTAACTATTTGCAGTGGTCCCCGGCATTGTTACGCAGACGAGGCCTGCTCTTTCGGGGCGCCCTCGCACCCTTCGGGGCGCTCCCAGGATATGGGAATGGGGCGTCTGACAAAAGAACATGTCTGAAAATATTTTGTCAAGTCCCTTTTTTACGTGTCATTCTAACAGGGCTTTTACACCCACAGCCGAGAAAGGGCGACCCGAACCGCTCCATTCGGCCGTGATTGGCAACTGCAAGCATGCTAAATGCTAATGAGGCTCCCAGATGCATAGAAAAGGAGGAGTAGGCGGTTTAGGGTAGAAAAACGATCAGCACTTTTTCTTTTTTAACTTCTTCTGCCTGTTCAAAAGAGTCCTCGAGCCCTCTCTTGTCTTTCTTCCAGTCGCTCCGGAGCTCCGCCCTAAGCCTGGTCTATTGCATCGTTTCCACCTTTGGCCTCCGAGTTGCTCATTTCATGCTATGAATAAGTAGCCTATTGACGGTGATTTATTTATGGGGCTCCAAAGGATGTAGGGTGAAAGGAGCGAGAGCTGGACCAGGCGTGGTGGCTCTTATAGATAGTGTTACTCTGTGCCAGAGTGTTCAACTGGGTCCTGTTTGTCTTTTTTGTTTCTTTTTACTCTGGATGTCTTTCATGTAGAGAGGCGGTGAAAGCGTGCAAACTCGTTACTCACGGAAAAGTGCAATTACTGGTCAAAATGTTTAAAGTTTCCGCTTAATTCTACACTCACTCATACATTTTTTAATAAATTTTTTTTAAAGAGTTCAAAACCCAACCTTAAGGACGTGCATATTAATCTTACACGATCATTAACACCGTCTTCAGCGCCGTTTTTGTTTAAACTTCATTTTGTTTTCTCCATTACCCACAATGCCGTTCAACTAATTGTGAACAGTGGCACTAAGAGCGATTTAGCCCTTTGAGTCATTTCTATCTAAAGAGAGCGATGCAGCGGCACTTTAATCGGCTAGTCTTTATCTCGTCATCTCGTAGATCATCATATCTTTAACTTCGACGTGACCGGGTCATCTAGCTGCATTGAATTCTGGGACTTAAATTCCAACATTTGCACCGGTCGGGTTTCTCGTTAATATGACAGACACGAACATCTCTGCAAAGTTCCAGTCTAACTAAGAACAGTTGTGTCCCTCACCTCTCACATGCCAGCTCGCGTGATAATCAAACTAGCTGCTAATAGGTCGTTATACTTTCGCAGCACAAACTGCAGGGATAAACACAGAGTACACGTTATGATGTTTACTGGGTCTTATTCTTGTTAAAGTTACGATCTGAAGCCTGTTACTCTCTCTCTCTCTCTCTCTCTCTCTCTCTCTCTCTCTCTCTCCCTAAAGAGGACATGGTGACACAGTAGCTGGAGTGTGTAATTAAATTACTGAAAGCTGTGCTCACGATTTCACAGCCTTAAGAGTAGTAAAGCTTTTGAATTTATAAGTGCTTTTCTTCAGCGCCGCTATTCACCTCTTCCCACCACTCCTCCCAAATCATTCTATCCCTCCTCCAGATCTCTTCGGCTCCGTATTGAGTTTAGGTGCTTTTCTTCCCGAGCCAAATTGGCTCGTCTTGACCGTTCGGAAAAAGAAAAAGCGCGAACGGGAAAAACCCTGACTTGTCCAGGAACCCCTTGGCAGTTGGTTTGTTAGATTAGTCGGCCTTTTAATAAATAAATAAATAAATAAATAAATATAATAAAACTGAAGTTTTTGTTGGACAGTGTCTGTACATTAAAGATATTTGCGAAAATATAATTTGGAGGGGTGCGTGATGGTTTTTGGAAGTTTTGTTTGTCTGCTTGTTGTGCACGCATCATGTAAAAACTACTGAACAAATTTTATTGAGGATATATATACAGGTGTATTTGGCCGAGCTTGAGGTAATACATAGGCTTTGTTTCATCGCAATCGGTCCGCGGGAAGAGAAGATATGCTACTTTGAAAATTTATTTATTTTATTTTATTTTCCCCCGATTTTCTCCCTAATTTAGTCGTGTCCAATTCCTCCCCGTCACTAGGGGGCTCTCCACATTAAGGCTACTACTACCACTCAGTTGGGAGGGCCGAAGACTATCACATGTTTCCTCCGAACCGCGTGACGCCAGCCGACCGCAACTTTTCGAACTGCTCGCTCACGCACCGTTGGGGGCGGAGTAACACACTCGGAGGAAAGCGCTATCCGCTCCCTCCGCTTGCGCAAGCTCACAGACGCCCCTGATTGGCTGTAGAGCCGTGATTAATGTGAGAGCACAAAGTACCTCTCATCCCTCCCCTCTGAGAGAGCTCGGCCAATCAGCTCTCTCTAGACCTCCAGCTGTGAGAGGTTACAGCATCACCCGGGAATCGAACCAGCGATCTCCGGATGACAGGGCGAGCACTTTACCACTGCGCCACTCGGAGGCCCGCTACTTTGAAATTTAAATGGAAAACGCCCTTATATCATAAAAATAGCGACCTTGAAAAAAATCATTAGTTCATCTCAAAATTCAACAGATGGCGCTGTACATTTTTTGATTCAACCTCTACATTTTAGTTTAGATTTTTTTAAACGTGCAATTAAATTCCACGTGAATGAAATATAAATATAACGAATATGAATAAATATGTATCGCAGATGCTTAATGTCAGATCATCATTATTAAAGATCATGTTTAGTCATGAAGTCACGTATAAGGTCATGATACTGGAAGTCTAAGATGTCAGGAATCAGTGCGAGTTAAGCTAAATATATGCGATTTTGGATTTATTATTTATTTGCTTATTTACTTATCTTTATATTTCTTCTTACCTACAAACAGGATAAAGCGTCAAATAAATCATATTTGTTTTAGGGGAAAAAAAAAAAGCCATTTATAGGCGCATTTAGTCCTCTGGTATGTACAGCTCAGTATGTCGATATTTTTCCTTCCTTCTGTATTTTGAAAAATGTGTGTGACAGGTGTACCGGTCAAGGTGAGCCACCTGAAAGAAGGAACGTCCAAAGACACGCCGCTTGAGGTCTTCACCTATCTCAATGAAGTAGGGTAAGTTCCCCGGACACTGGTATATCCTTTAAAACATTATATATGATGCTGTTTGAATACTTGTTCACATCTTTTTTTTGTTTGTTTCCTCTTAGAGCAAAGCATGGAGTCGGCCGAATCGACATCGTGGAAAACCGCTTTGTCGGAATGAAGTGCAGAGGTATTTATAAAATCCGTGTGACTTCAAAGCTCTACACTTTTTTTACATCCAGAAAAATGGATTTGAATGGATTTGTTGTTGTTGTTTTTTTTTTTAAACTATGCATCACATGTGCGCATCAGAGTGCAACACTGACCAGTGAAATCACTCCCTTTCCATTTTACCACGGCGTGGCAGGTAGAAATTTAAAACCTCTACATTTTATTTTAGATTTGTTTGTAGCTTTGGTCTAAAAGAAAGATGAATGGTGTTTGGTGTGGAAGCTGCAGAAACAGGAACTGACAGCCTGTGTTTATTACAAAGTGTAGTGAAGTGAGAGATTGTATGCGCTTGTCACGATTCTTCGTCAGACAGCGGGTCATTTCCGAGTAACGGATCGGAAATGACTCTCGGTTGACGGTTGTCAAAGGAATAATGCCGAACAGATGTGCGGTGGACCTGGCAACCCTCCTCTGGCCATTAGTGCGCTGTTTGTGTTTGCTGTTCCCGCTGGCTCAGCCTCGCAGTCAGCTGTCACGCTGTCAGTCAGGATGAAGTCTAAAACCTTCCAACGGTAAAACCGCTCAGGAATGTAGCAGATTTATATCCACCTGCAGATGACATATCTGTAAATCCTGCAAAAACATAAACTGCATAAACAAAATGGTTCTCGGGCATTGTTTTTATTGCTGTGTCTGGAAAATGATCTATCCGACTGCAGTCGCATATCACACACATCGTATGATGTGATTACACCTAAAAAAGCCCCGGACTTGACCTCCGTAACGCCTATCATCTAGTCAGGATCAAGGAAGAGGATGAGTGTAAGACTGCGTTTAACACCCCATCAGGACACTACGACTACCTGGTGGTGCCGTTCGGTCTTGGTTTTCAGTCTTTGGTCAATGTGACTTCGTCACAGGGCTCCCAGATTCAGATGACTACACCTGTGTTTTAACCCTTGTCGACCTCTTCTTCCCTCAGCCGAGAGAGACGGCGGAGTTGCTCATTCTGCATGTCTTCCGCCTTTATGGTATCCCTGTTTACATTGTCTCTGATCGTGGACCCCAATTCTCTCCCCAGTTCTGAACTGGTCGGTGCTACTCCCAGCCTATCCTCTGGTTATCACCCTCAGACCAACGGGCAGACCGAGAGAGCCTCCGACTTTAAATGACCTGTCTGCTATTGGGTTCACTCCTGTTCAGTCTGGTCCCTGACAATAATAACTGTTTTGTAATCGTATAGATGTTGGTCATTGTTGCAAATCTCAGTGAGTTTGTAATCAGTGCTTATTTGCCTCCACTGTGTGTTAAAAGGATTTGTCCTTCTTTCCCTCCAACAAAATATCCAAAAAGCTACAAAAATATAATAGTTTACTTATCCCGTCATTAGCCATTAGCTGGAACTGATCACGCCTTGGGTTATGTGCAATTGAGTGTAATCTGTGTGTGTATTTTTTTTGTGTGACTGTGGCTTTGAAGTGTTAAAACCTGGCGTTAATTCCACACTGGTGTGTGTGAGCGCGTCGTATATCTGCTCAGATTGCAGTAAGAATGCTAAGCTGCTTCGACGTACCTGTGTTAGCAGGGCGGGACGCCCAGAGGGCCGTGAGCCAAGCAAGGGATAGTTTAACCACACACACACACACACACACACACACACATATATATATATACTTCTCTGTCTCACTTAGGCTACCTTTTTTCCCATTCTCTGTCTTATTCTCTCTTTCTCTCCCTTTCTCACACACACACACACACACACACACACACTTTAAAAGATTAATGCTTGCAAATCAGCAGGCTTTTGTCTAGATAATCTGGGCTAGCCAGTCCGTTCCTTTAGGGAGCTTAATTCAGGGAGAGTTATCAGATGCCCCCTTACGGAACTGGAGCACTTTAGCTCTTCGGCTTTGGCCTCGCTTAAATCCACAGAGTCTTAATGTATCAGATTGCTGGCTTTCAGTGCTTAAAAGATCAGTCGTTTTTTTAAGTCCTGTTTTGGGCAGAAGGATCTTTTGGTCATTCAGCTTTCCCTCTACTGGCCTTAGGCCTGCTTCCCAATTAAGAGCTTTGTGATCTAGAGGAATGTTTGCTGGAAACCTGTGGATCAATTCAGACTTAATTACTGACCTTTGGTTTATGTTCCTTGTTTTTGGTTAGAGACTGGCGAGAGAAAACTGACGCTATAACTGAGAAAGAGTGCTGACTCTATTCAGGTCAAAAGTTTGGACACACGTTCTAAATTAATGGTCTTTCCTGATTTTTATTTCTTTCTACATTGTAAAACAATGCATCCAAAATTTACATCATTTAAATTTAAGCGTCCTTGAGCTCTGGAAAGGTGCTATATAAATAAAAATTATTATTATTATTATTATTACAATAATCTCCTTTGAACAGTTCATATTGAGATGTGTTTGCAACTTATGCTCTGTACAGCTTCTAATCTGAGATGTGGTTTATTAATTGGGGATTTCTGAGGCTGGTGACTCTAAATGAACGTCTCCTCTGCAGCAGAGGTCAGTTTTGGTCTTGCTTTCCTGGGATGGTCTTCATGAGAGACAGGTTCATCATGTGCTTGATGGGTTTTGACAGTACTGTTCCAGAGCAGCTTCGTGTCTTAAAATAACAACTGACTTTAATTGTTGTTGTTACTTAATTACCTAATGCCAGATGCGTCAATTCATAGTTTTAAAATTTCCGCTATAGTTCTAGAATACAACTATGGACATTAGTTACTTAGTCTAACATAAGTCACTTTAAATATGTCACTTTCAATCATATTTGCAGACCCCCTGGACATTTCTATTTATATTCAACTTCATTCCCACACAAAAATTCCACAAATTCTATATTTTCTGTACAGCTGTTTTTCTTATTTTTCTTATATTTTTCACATATTTTTCACATATTGTATATTTTGTACTGTACAAATATTTTATTCCTTCTTAGTAAATTTACTTTCTATTTTTCTTAATAGTCTTTTATTCTAAGGTCATGGGCAGTCGTCTAAGCATTTCACTGCATATCGTACTGTGTATGTGACAAATAAAATTTAAATTTGAGAATAAATCACTAAACAAAAACCTTATATATATATATATATTAGTATATAAGTGTAAAAATATATAATATAATGTGAAAAAAAGAATGACACTAGAAATGAGACAAACCTGTAGTAAATGCCTACATTTACCTCAGGTATGTTGGTAATTTGCTATAAAAAGACTCATAATTGCTCATAATTGCATTTAGCATCAACAAACTTCTTGAAGACATTCCTAACTGAATTAGATATACGTGTATTTATATTCTGCTCAGTTAGAACTTGTGATTTTGTGCTTTAAATATGAAAAGGTAAAATACAAATTATGTAAAAACAAGACTGAGGCAGATTTTACCTCAGGTATTTTGGTAAATTGCTAGAAACCATATTGCTAAATTGGCTTAAAATGTGAATATACTACACACTTATTGTTCAATGTAGTGCAAAGCATGAATCTAGCTGTAGGATATCTGAACAACAATGTGACGATTGCATAAAATGTCAACATTTACTCAGATATTTTAGTAAACCGGTATACAAAGGCTCCAGATACAGTATCTACTGTAAATTGCACACATACGCTGTGGTATTTGAATGAAATGTGCGTATGTGTACTGATACAAAAATCGCTCAATTGTCTAAAATGAGGAGAATACGGAAAGAAAACAGCAGTATGAGAAATAAGAATTTTTTTTTATAAAATATCAACATTTACCTCAGAATTTTTGGTAAAATGCTAGGAAAGGGTAACTACTGTAATCAAAGTTAGCAAACATACAGTATAGGCATATTGTGCTCTATTGTAACTTGAGAATTAGTGTGTTTGACATGAAAAAGTTAAATGTATTTGTCTTGTTGTTTGACTATTTAAAATCAGGAGAATATTGTAGCGAAGCAACTTAGCACTAAGCATGTTTCTAGCTAGTAGCTAAAGGAATCACCAGTCATTTTCCGATACGATATTATAACGATACCTAGGAGCTTATTCAGATCTTTAACTATCACAAATTTATTAACATCCCAATTCAATATTACATTTTCCTCCGATTTTGTTACAGTTTTAAACCTTTAAGTTTAATGATTAATTGAATGTAGCGTGTTCCCCACTTAAAAACCATTTAAACAATACAAGCAAACTTCAAATAGCCTCATTTTTACTCAGCTATACGCATCTCTGTCATCCGCCATAATTATTATTTCCGAACAAACTTGGAAAATAATTCAATCCTAATGTGTAAATAGTTCTGAGTGTACCACCTGTAGGGTTATAAAGAAACGCCGACGTTTTACCTCCTCAGATGCCTCCAAAGTCTCAAAACTCAACTTCACAGTGAGCGCACATCTTCGACTAATTAATGCTCGTGGCGTTTTGAGACCAGTGTGTGTAATGAGCTCATTATGTAATGTAACACCATAAGTATACATTTCTGTTGCACCAGTCATGAGCTTCTGCGCTTGGTACAGTCAGAAAACAGAATTGAGATTCATAACCGAATTGATTTTTTTCCACATCTCTGCTAGCAAAACTTCTCGTATCAAAGAAGGTAAAGGATGAATGATCCCAGAAATAAGTCTAAAGTGTGGGGAATATCCATGTTTCCCTTAGATTTGTTGGTAAATAGCAAGAAAAAAAGACTCGGCATAAATACAAATAAATAATGTAAAATGACACTACTGTATAGTCATACCTAGCATTAACACCACGCTATGGTGTAACGCAATTTATATCCTTCTGAAACTACTTCCTGTTTGAAATAAATGACTAGTTTCTATAATTACTATGTGGCTGCAAATACAAACCATAAATTCAACAGAGATTATAGTTTGGCTCTCAAGAAGCAGCTTCAGATTTTTGGTTCACATAAGAAACGTCTTCTTTTTAAAACCTGCCTCAGTATAAATCTGTTCGAATGGATAAAATTTTAGCCTTCCACCGTTCTGTCCTGCTTTTCTACTTTGACAGCTGAATGACGGCTTCATTTGTGCATAAGTTAAATATCCGTCTTCCACACGTGCACACACACAAACACACACATACTGATGTTGTAAATTGCAGGGTGGAAGAGCCAGGGCAGTAGATCTTGGCAGCTGAGGGTTGTTACCCTATCATTTCCGCTCGTTGCTCTGTCTATAACAGGTGATGGACAGCATGCTGGTCAGCAGACTTCATTATCTTAATGATGATACCTGGACACGAGACCGAACTCAGACTCTTCTAGCATCTTCTAGACAATTGAACAGATTTGCTGTATATTTCTTTTAATAATGTCTGCTGTTCTGTTCAGATATAATGCTCATATGTGTCCATTTCTCATTCTTGCTTCCTGTCAGGTATTTACGAGACCCCTGGAGGAACCATTCTCTATCATGCTCACCTGGACATCGAGGCTTTCACCATGGACAGGGAGGTCAGGCGCATCAAGCAAGGGCTGGGCATCAAGTTCTCTGAGCTTTTGTATAATGGTATGAAGCAAAGACCTTAACTCTTGAGCCATTATAACACATGAAGGTCTATCCATAACAACAAAAAGCTGCTTGTTGAAAATATTATTTTATATAACATTTATTGACACAAACCATTAAAAGTCCTAGTTTTTGAATATTTCTGGATGAAAAAGATCTATTACACATGTGTATGTATATATGTGTGTCTTTATTTTTATACAAGGGGCGTTCAAGTCAAAACAAGACTTATGATAAAATTGCTGATGGATGAAGTCATAAATGTGATTGACATTTACAGAAGACTTCAAGCACAGTACAGTGACCAGACTAAAGTCTGCGTATGCAAATGGCGATCCCGGCTGAGGTGGCTCGGAACACCTGGTCCTTGAAAATGGACAGAAAACTTGTCTCCAGCTGGACGTATCTGTATGTGGGAACTGTACACACAATCATTTACCACAATCTTGCTCCCAGCCATTTCCACATGATGGGGCCATAAAAGGAGTTCCTCGGAGGCCAGAGTTTAGACGTGGAGCCGGCATCCGATCATGGATATGGCATGTGATAAAACTTTGATGGTATCCAAGCACTAGTGAAACACTGGTATAAGGTGCATTAGTGTAGTAGGGGATTATATAGAGAAATAAAGGGAGGTTTTGCTCTCATAACTGTGTTCTGTTACTCTACACAATCAAAAGTTCTGGTTTGACTCGGACGCCCCTTATAATAGTTGTTTGGTGTAAAGCTCTTTGATTTCCTTCTGTTCAAAACCGAAGTACAATATTAATACACTTAGAAGTACAGGCCACGTAAACAGATGTTACATAATAATAAACCCCATGAGTGAGCACCTAGCTGATCACACACACAAACACACAGCACTTCTTCTCCGTTGTTTCTCACACCGAGACTCCTCCTTTATTCTCCATCTTCCTCTGGCTCAGGTGTCCTAATCCTCTGGTCACAGGCACCAGGCTGTTCTCTGGCCTGTCTTCCCTTCCCATAATAGGATTTGAACTCATTAGTAGCTGATTACAGATCAGTCTCCCTGCAATTAAAGCCACATGGGAGTAAGAGAAGGAGCACCTTACAAAGGTGTGAACAGATTAAACTCATTAGAGTCCTGCGCTCGGGGGAAACGGAGGCTGACGGAGATGGACGGAGCGCTCGGGCCTGATGTCCTGCGGAGAAGCAGGGGGAAAATAGCAGGCGGAAGAATGGTGGGGAGTGGGAAAAAAAAATCTTTTGTTATCTTTACACACGCATAGGGGCTTTACACAACGAATTATTACATTTAGACTTAACGTTTAGACGATATTACTAATACTCACTCACTCACTCATCTTTTATACCGCTTTATCCTGTATTCAGGGTCACGGGACCTGGAGCCTATCCCAGGAGGCTTAGGGCATGAGGCAGTGTACACAATGGATAGGGTGCCAATCCATCGCAGGCCACACACACACACCCATTCACACACTACGGGCAATTTGGGAACGCCGGTTAGCCTAACCTGCATATCTTTGGACTGTGGGAGGAAACCGGAGTACCCGGAGGAAACCCACCAAGCACGGGGAGA
>JAQMYL010000017.1:3176899-3193783 GCA_030014365.1 Clarias pachynema | reverse complement strand
TTATACATGCGTGACTCGAATGCATGACGTCATCCTAATCAGACTGCTCCGATCACAACTCAAGTTTAAATAAAAAATAAAAAAAAGTCCTCAAATAAATGAAATATTTCATATTCAATTGATAAATTAAACTGCAATATGAGGCATGAAGGTTTATTTTTCTCTTCCCTTTTCTGTTAAGAGTGATTTACTTTTTTCATTTAATATTCAGGTTTAAAGGAAGTGGTATGTGGTGTGTGTGTGTGTGTTTTATCTGACTGAGCAGGTTTTCTGTTCTGTCTGTGAGGGATTTTTCAGTGTGATCTGGCAACCTTAATGAAAATGTAATTTGTGAACAGTTTTTCACTCTGGAATGAGGCAAAAATATGCCACCATACAGTGGAAGCAAAACTCTTTTTCTCGCTGTAATGGTTAACCTTGCTCCTCTACAGCTACAGTCGGTTACATCACTGACTAAAACACTGTCATTTATAGATCTTTATTAGATTAATTTCTTTAGCAGATATTTTCTGAAGCCACAAAACACGAGCAACAGATTGACTGGCAGGCGAGGAAGCGTTTCCTGTGGTGCCCTTTTTTTAAATTGACATCAGGAATATGAAATTGGAGATTTAGTCTTTTTAATATACAAGACAAAAATTAACAATAGTCACTTTTTGTTCATTTCTACAAATTTAAACACCATTGCTAATATTATTGATATTGTTATTCACTCATTTCATTTTTTATTTTATTTAGTGGGGACCCAGCTTGGTGCAATGGTACATCCAAGGTGAGTCCATCTTCGTGCTACTGTTTAATATCCACTTGGTTACTTGTATTTATGCTCGAGGAGCTGAACGTGATGTCCAACATGGTCATAACCGTCGTCTTGCTGACGACTCCAAACCTTTTTCTCATCAGCCCACAGTATTCCATACACACAGCTGTTAAGGGCATACACCACCTCCGTAAAGAGGAATTCCACCTCAGGACTGCTCGGATTCGCTCTCGCTTTCGGCTGTGTTGAGCCCCTTTAAAAAATAATAATAATAAAAATAAATAGATAAATAAATTTTATTCAATCAGATTCCCCCCCCTCCCCAAAAATCCCGGTCAACATTTCAACATTGAGTAATGCAGCATTTTATTAAAAGAATTAATTAATGCATCCTAGAATTTCTTGCAGCTTTCACTTTTGTACATTCCAGTTAAGGCAGTTTTTTAATTAAATTTTTTTTTTTTCACAGCCACAAATCAGAATCCAAATGTAAATTAAATATAAAAATAAGCTGTAAGTTGCGTGACTGAAGTATATGCGGGAAATCCAGGAAAATTTTTAAATGTGGATGAAAAGGCAGACGTTTATATTACAGTACATATTATTAATGCTATTCATTTTAATTCTGATTTTCTTTTCTTTATTATCTTCGTTTTAATTTTTTTCTTAGTTAAATAAGTTACTTCATGTGCTTTTTGCGTTCATTCCTTGTCTTTCTTTTTGACTGAATCATTTTCGGTGTTTTTTCAGTTTTTTGTTTACACCATTTTTGCTGTGCTACACTTTTTCTTTCTTTTCTTGTTTTACTTTCTTACCTACAAATCTTTCTTACCATCTTACACTATTTCTCTTGCTTTTTACTTTCTTACCTTTTATTCTTTTTCTGACTTACTTTACGTTTCTTTATGTATTTCATTCATGCGTTTTCTTTCTTTCCTACTTTTTTATTTCTTTTTCAAATATTTTTCAAATAGCATTTACTGTTCCTTTATCAGGATTTTCTTGTATTTTATTACAAAAACTTTTTTTTTTCTTTCAACTTTTCAAGTGTGATTTCCTCATATATTTTTATTGCACTTTAGAAAGTGTGTAAATTGCAGGTTCTTGACTAATTACATGAGCTGGTCTCCTTTGTGCAGTTTGTGATGTTGCGCTATAATTGTGTTTCTTTCTTTTTGTCCAGGGCTATAATAACAGAAGACTTTAAAGTGCCTGATAAGATGGTGGGCTACAGTAAGTACAGCAGTGCAGGAGGGGGTTTTATGTAATTCTGAGACATAATTGCAATGAATTACAGTTGTACAAATCCAGGCATTTGTCACACACACACACACACACACACACACACACACACACACACACGCGCACAAAGATCTTCACTGCGTTCACCTGCTCATAGACGCAGCGGCAGCACTGTGTTAGACGGTGTCTGCGCTGTCATTTTAATTTCTTTTTAAAAATACCAGACCGGTCCAGTACGTGGGTGTGAGTGTAGTCGCTCGGTGATGTTTTGCTTCTACAGTAACAATCTGAACTTAAACTTTGTGACTGACTGATTTATTCTTCTCTGGCTTTTAAATGGCTTTTTTGTGGTAATACATAGTCTTTTATGCATTTTAACGCTAAACTATTAAGAACAATATAATTTACAAATTTTGTAACATAAATATTAATGTAAATTTAGCTAAATTTCTATATAAAATATAATACTGTGTAAATGTTTCAGTACTGTGGAGTGAACACAAAGCAACCGTAGAGGGAAAATGCGGCTTGTGATGGTGAATTATTACCGTATTTATCTTATAGGCATTTCTTTGGGGGACCAAAACCAAAATTTGAGGCTTTACACAATTTGCAGGTGCTCTAGTAATGTAACCTCCGCCAATTTCAGGGGTCGAATGTGTAGTGCACTTTTCCTCCTCGTGTACATGTAAATAGAATAAATTTTTTGTCCTAGGGAATCTCCTTCTCATTTACTCAGATACAGGATTTGTGTACTTTGCCCTCCTCTGGTTATATTATATTTCAGAGTTAAATTGTTCCTTTGCACTGGGTCAGGACACAGATATCGTTTGTAGTTACTTAAAGAGATAAGAGGATAGCGAACACACAGAGTGGACACAGGCTCCCAGATACAGTGTATGATGTCATCGTTTGTTTAATAAACAAAGTTCATGTATAAATAATCTCATTATATTATATTCATGATGTGATATATTTTTTCCTCCAGTTATCGGCCGTGGCGGTGAACAGATCACTCGAATCCAGTTGGAATCCGGGTGCAAGATCCAGATCGCCGCCGGTGGGTTTTCACCCCCTTCTCTACCCCTGAAGAAACCTCACTATAATCTCCCCATGCTCATCTATATCTCACACCACAACCTCATCACTCATGTTCACAGCTTTTTCTTTCTTTTTCTCCATTGCTTTGGTATTTGGTTACATTTTATTTTCTGTTTATACCAGGTTGTTGGTGATGTTGTAAACTATGTTGTGTGTGTGTGTGTGCGCGTGTGTTGCTCCTGTAGACAGTGGAGGTATGATTGACCGGCCTTGCACCTTGACTGGGAGTCCAGAGAGCATTGAGTAAGCTCTCATTATTTCCAGGCATTCTGTAATGTAATGTTGCTGTGTGTGTGAGATTTTTTGCTGTGTATTTAAACCCCACTTTAATACAGATTTTTAATGTGAAAAGTGAAAATGCGTACTAACATTAAGAATTAATTTAAAAACAGTTCAGCAGGGAGATTTAGACTGTTTCAGGCTGCAAGTGCAATTACAGATTTTAAATTTTTTTTATTCTTTTGTTTTATTTAATTAAGACACTGAAACCTTGTGATTTCTTTTGTGAACACAGTGGAGCTTTGGATTGTGAGTGTTTTACAAGATGAGCAGAAATTTTAAATAAATTTCAACTCTATAAACGAGCGAGGTCTTGACACGAGTACTGTAGTACGCGTACGCTTTGTCTCCTGAGCATCACGTGATCACAACTAAGCCAGTGGTGGTTCTCTCTCGCCTGCTGTGGGATTGTGGGTAATGGTCTCCCATCATGCTGAGTCTCGTTGAGTGTTTGTCACAGAGAGACTCTTTGTTAAAGTCACGCAAAAAGTGAAAGATTCCAGAAAGTCGACAGAGAAAAGTGATTTCGTTAGTGATGGTGAAAGTCGTCCTACACGATAACCTTCACCCCTCTCGTCTCACACCAGCCAGGTGTGGGTTAAGTTTAAATTTTTACTTTATATTTTGTATTAATTTTTACTTGAGCGCTGTGAAATGAATCATCTGAGTTTCCATGATTTCTTTATGGGGAAATTTGCTTTGATGTACAAGCACGCTTCCGGAACGATTTATGCTCGCAATCCAAGGTTTAACTGTAAATGCACTGATTGAGGTTTAGCCTTTAGTGTTTTGGGTAGTTTGCATGATTTTGGTCCGTGTTTAAAACAAATGCTAAACACTCCGTGTCCTCACTTTGTGTGTGCACGTGGTTTAGTTTAGTCTTTTTCGATCCTGATCTTTGTGTTTGCGTCCTACAGGCAGGCGAAGCGGCTGCTCAGTCAGATCGTGGAGCGTTGCCGGAACGGGAACGAGACCAGCCAGGACGTCCTGATTCCCGCCAGTAAAGTGGGTCTGGTCATAGGCAAAGGTGGAGACACCATTAAACAACTTCAGGTGGGATTAAAAAAAATTTTTTTTATGTAAAAATTTCATATTACGCACAACGTTCAGCCTTGTTAATGTCGAACTTTAATCCGGGGTTTAATCAGGAGAGGACAGGGGTGAAGATGGTGATGATTCAGGACGGCCCCATGCCCACTGGAGCTGACAAGCCTTTGAGAATCTCTGGAGATCCTTACAAAGTGCAGGTGAGTCCGTTCAGTCATGCGGATGGTAGTCGAGGCTAATTTTACTAGCGTCTAAGGGGTTAAGTGGCAGCTTGGTGGTGCTGAGGTTTGGACCCGATCAGTAGTCCAGCCGCAGAGCTACCCCGACCCCAAACCAGTACAGTATGTAGTAACTTGTGGCTGGTTGTGTGTGTGTGTTCTGCAGCAAGCACGAGAGCTGGTATTGGAGATCGTTCGGGAAAAGGACCAGGGAGACTTCAGGCCTGGACGACTGGGAGACTTCGGCTCAAGGCTGGGAGGAGTCAGTACTGAGGCAAGTTCACAAGCACACAAACGGATTTATCACCGCGCATGACGATAGTGAAACAGGAAGTTCGATACCTCACGATCTAGATGTCGTTATTTCGTTATGTATCAATTATTTTGTTGGCGATTCATGACTCCACAATCAATTATCAAAAACAATTTATTCCATTTATGCCAACCCTGCGAGGATCTTGAGGCATCCAGAGAAGAACCACCTCCAGCTATGATCCAGACCCCCCCCTCCTTTGTCCTCTGCACCTGCTGTCTCGTCCCTGTGCTGAACAGCTGGACTCCATGATAACTTGGACAACTTTTGTTATACTGAACTTCCAGCAGCCTAACACGCATGATGTCGTTATATAATTCCTGTTATCTGTTATCACCCAAATGAGGATGGGTCCAGTTCCTCTCAAGGTTTCTTCCTATTGCCATCTCGGAGAAATTTTTTTTTTCTGGCCACTGTCGCCCTCGGCTTGCTCATCTCTCAATCTCATTATACACACTTCCATAAATTTTCTTTTCATTCTGTGAAGCTGCTTTGAGACAATGACCAGTGTTTAAAAGCGCTATAGGAATAAATTTGACATGAATTGGAAATGTTTTGATTTTTAAGTACAAAACAAAAAACGAACGGATTATCTGCGGTTATATTGCTTCCTATGGGAAAAGGCGATTCTCAATATGAAATTTTGCCGCAAGACCTCGGAACGGAATAAATTCCCACGCCGAGGTGCTGCTGTACATTATCAAAAGAAGCGGCATATTTTGATAAAATCGTGATACGGCGCTACAAATCGAATCCTGGGTATCATGTTGTGATGTAGTAACGTTTGCTTTCAGTACAGGTATTCCTTACGACACTAATTTTGAGTTTCTTTGTGTGAGCAGGTGCCAGTGCCGAGGTTCGCTGTGGGCATCGTCATCGGCAGAAATGGAGAGATGATCAAGAAGATCCAGAACGATGCCGGAGTTAGGATCCAGTTCAAGCCGGGTCGGTACACCTGCAGCACATCATCTCATTTCTGCTAAAAGGGAATGAACAGCTAAAAAAAAAAAAATAAAAATAAATGATGTACTTTAGTCCGTTTGTATGAATAGGTAGGTGTGGCCTGTTGTTTAACCTAATACCAAGCAAGTCTTCAGTTTTTTTTTGTTTTTTTTTTTTGGCCAAACCTTTTTAGTTAAACTTCAAAGCAAGAATCGCTTCAGTGTTTCTCTCTCTCTCTCTCTCTCTCTCTCTGCGCTACACTCGAGACGTGTGCAGGCACATTTACCTCAAACAAATCTCTTAAGTCTGTGAACAGGACACAACGTAACAGGCTGCTGAAGTGTTCAAGGCTTTAAGGCAGATTAACGGTGCCACTCGTTCTTTTATACTCGCACGTGTCTCAGCAGGATCTCAGCATTAAGCCATAGTTTGTGTTACAGGTCAAGCAATTTTTGTGTGTGAGTTTAGCATTGATTGGTTAAAAGATATTGTTATAGATCTGTCCTGATTAATGACTGTCTGCTGTCTCTGAAATAAAATATAAAAACAAAATTTATGTGTAAAGTACAAATTTAGTTTTAATGAAACGTTTAAGGTTTCCAATTTTTCTTTTGTTTGTTTTGATCAATAATCACGATTTAACAAAATTTTCCCACATCACTCATCCATGATTCAAGTATTTTTATTTCTTCCAATTAAAATACATTTGGTGCTTAAGGAAAAATAATGGCACCCTTGTCTTAGGGAAAACGTTTTGCTATTAAAAAAAAAAAAAGTTTCTCACACTCAATATAATTATTATTTAAAAAAAAAAATAGTTTTAAGGCCGGTGTTATGGTGCACTCAGCACCCAAAAATACACTAGCTGTGGGTGCTTTATCCTGGTTTACTCTATATAATATTTACATTTCTCATCAGATGATGGAATCAGCCCGGAGCGTGTGGCTCAGGTAATGGGACAGCCGGATCGATGTCAGCACGCCGTTCACCTCATCAACGAGCTGGTCCACACAGCGCAGGTAACTTTTTCTGTGACAGGGTTACTAAAACAAGTTGCTGAATCGTACATGCATCATCAGCATTCAAAGCTCTACACCTTTGTGAAACCAGTTTCTTTATGCCAGATTAAATTTTCTGATCTTTAGCAGAGAAATACAATTTGTCCTGGTGTCCCCTCAGGAGCGTGATGGATTCGGAGGTGCCCTGGGCCCGCGTGGCCGGGGTAGAGGCCGTGCCGACTGGAACTTGGCTCCGGGAGCGCTACAGGAAGTGACCTACACGATACCAGCAGACAAGTGTGGCCTTGTGATCGGGAAAGGTAGTGTGTTTCCGTTTCTGTGCCTCCTTCGTTGTGCGGATTTGGGCCGTTCACGTTCTCGGAAACGGCAGGTGAAGACCTGTCCAGGTGCCTGAATCCCTAGTCTCAGTGAATCACCTCAAAGTGGTGTGTTTTACATGTGGCTTTTAAATCAACTTGCGACAAAGTGTTGTGAAACATGACTACTGTGAACTTTCTTATTGCACTAATAATAGTGAGTTTTGAACGTTTATTGTATTTGGTTTAGTCATGAGTTGTGAATGATTCCTCGTCGTCCCAGAACCACACTTTCATCATCAGGGTCATTTCACTTCTGTACATTTCTTTCGTTTGTTTTCTCTAATCCAGGTCACTCATTAATTGTTTTTTTTAAGTTAATGTTTCCACGCTGTCCTTCCAGGTTTTAATAAAGTGTTGGGACAGTTCATAACCCAGCTTCAGTGATTTCAGCAATCTCCTTAGGTTTTATTTGCTTTGATGCAGTCCCTTCTGAAAAGACAACTTTTTTTTTCTTTTTTTCTTTCTTCACCACGACACCATATTTATTATAATTTTTTTTTTTATTTAATTTTTTTTTCAAAATGTCAGTTTACTGTCTCAAAGGTTTTGCATTAGGGTAGTTAGTAGGGTCTTTAACAAACCCAAGGTATGAAATTTAAAACTTTTATTTGAATAAAACAGACAAAACCCTGAAAATCACATTTATATCCTAAACAGCCGAAATGGTATTTAAAAACGAGTGATATTTTTTTTTCTCTTGCCGCTGTGATTTAATATAGACAACAGTTCCTGTGACTGGTAACTCAAAATAAGACGGGAGCGCCATCAAAACTCGCTTTATTATATAGTTGCAAGAACAATATCTCATGTTTGGTGTGTGTGTGTGTGTGTTGCTGGGATTAAGGAAATTGTTGGATTTAGATCAGTTGTTCAGGAATAGACACAAGTGCTCTTTTGTCAGGTTTTTATTACAAGTGGTGGGGGTCTTAATTCCCAACTTAAGTCTGAAACACACACCTCATTGTATACGCTAAGTGCTTTGCCAGGACGTCTTTTCAAGCCGCATTTAAGACCACCAGCAAAACACTCTCACGCCATTTAAGACCCCTCTCCACACCCCCGCTCCAAAATGAAGCCCATCTCGCATACGTCTCAGGTCCAGTCCATGAACCGTGCGCTCGGGATCTTAATTCCTCTGGAGAGCTCATAATGGCTTCATTATTGCAGAAGTTAAATTTGTTTGACAATAGCTTATGGCTCAGGATCAGTCCATCAGCCTTGGCGAGGAGTCCGAAAGAGGCGGGGACGGGTTGAGGGACGTTTTCAGCCGGGGGGTCAGGTTGGGTCAAGCGAGTATCAGCCCGAAGTGAACAAACGTGTAATTGATTTTAGGGGACATCCCTGTTTCAGCCCCCCCACACCCACCCTCCATCACCACCACCACCCACAGGATGCGTCTTAAAGGCTTTGTTTCTGCACAGGGGACCATGAGACAAAGTCTCATCTCCTTGCCAACAGCTTTTCCCTTTAGAAAAGAATGGAAAAGCTCGCACTCTGAGGCGGATACGCTTTAAAATTCGCTCCCAGTGCTGATGGAGCAGATCTTCCCGCACCACCGAGAGAACAATCCCATGTCTGTGTCAACTTTTATTAAAAAAAAAATAATAACCTGCCGTTAAATATGAAAAAGGAGGAGGTACATCCTCTATGCATCGAGTTGTATTTGAAATGCCCGTGTCCCTGTGACTCTGCAGGTGGAGAGACCATTAAAAACATCAACCAGCAGTCTGGAGCTCACGTGGAGCTGCAGCGGAATCCTCCCCTCAACACCGACCCCAACGTGCGCATCTTCTCGATCCGAGGAACCCCGCAGCAGATGGAGGTGGCCAGGCAGTTGATCGATGAGAAGATTGGGGTGGGTACCAGACACTCCACTGACTTTTCTGTGTTTTGGGATTTTACCATGTTTACACAGGGTGTCCCAAAAGTTTTTGACAACATTTATAATATAAATATCTGAGTAACTACTTGTCCTAGGCAAACGAAATTAAACAGGCCTCAGGTTGAAAAATAAAAGATTTATAAGTCAGGCGACCATTTCGTTGTCATCACCTGATCCAAAAGTAAAACATTTAACTTAAATTTTAACGAGATGTGTAAAAACTAATTAAGATCATTTGAGAATCGAGAATTGGCTATGTTGTTCGACTACGAAATCGTGTCAAATTTTTTTTTGGGACACTCTGTGGAAATTGTTTTAACCGAATTATAATTCTCTGCACGTTCAGCCATTAAAATTATTATATATTCATTGTAAATTTTTTATTTTATATTTTAGAGGTAGAAAAAAAAAAAAAAGCCAAATAAGCCTTTTATGACATTGTAAACCTTTGTGTGCGATGGCAGCTGACGAAGTGTTCTAGTTATACAGTATGAGAGCATGTTTAAAAGAAAAAATAATAATAAAAATATAAGAAATATGGAATTTGTGTTTTTGAGTTGCACTGAGACCTGCTCGCGTCTTAGTCCTAGTCCTTGGACCGTTTGCACTTTGCACTCTTTTGTATTTAATTCAATCTGATGCTGTTTTCCATGTTCAGGTTCACCACCTGCTCTCATGAAAACACCATCCTCTTAATTTTATTTTTTAAAAAATTTTTAAAACCACCATATGAAGTCTTCTTTGCGTTGATTGGGGTTACAAATTGTTACAAAAGTGTAAAAACATCGTACGCTGGCACAAGACTGTTTATTTGTATTGATCCTGATGTTAAAAAGTTAACCTGTGACCATCTCTCGAACCCGCATTCGTTTACTCGGCCTCGTTCCCGGTGCTCTAGTCCGGTGGTCCTAATTCTTCCCTGCCTCACCCCATCCAGTGTTCGCTCTCGCACCATGAGTTTATCCTGCCCGCCGTTAATCAATTGTTAGTCCTTAATGAGTTGTGTTAGGACCTGTCCGTGACCTCTGACCCATTTCCCCATTTTTTGCTGATGAACTCTCCAGGCCCCGGGAATGGCCGGCAGCAGCAGCTTCGGACTCAGTCCCTTCACCCAAGGACCGAGCAACCCGCACCAGAAGTGAGCAGCATCCTTTTTTCTCTTTGTCCAGCTTTTTAGTCTTTCTTTTTTTAGAGTTTTGTGTTTTAAATGGTTCTCGTTTTGTCTGACAGTGGACCGCAGACTTTCATGACAGGAGGTTGGGGTACTACATACCAGACATGGCAGCCTCAGGGCCAGCAGGACCCCAGTGAGTACCGCGCCGGCTCATTGTTTCTGTCAGCGCACACATACACACACACACAACCGAGCGCCTCCTCCCCTTTTATCCTGGTTATATTTCCACTTATGGCATTAATTTATTGTTAATGCTGGAAATATCCCCGAGCCTAGGACGCTCCAGTGGGAAGTATTTGTCATCGTAACAGAGGCGCATTGCATAAAGACAGGGAAAAGAAAATAGCAACAGTTTGTTGATCATGTGCGCCTTTTTTTTTTCTTTTTTTTTTTTCCTTTTTTTTTTTTTTTTTTCTGGTTTAAGGTCATAATGGCTATAAGAAAGGACAGATGGATTATAAAAAAGCGTGGGAGCAGTATTATAAGAAGCTAGGCAAGTAACATAACACTATCCTTAGAGCTCCTGGTCTATATTATTTGATTCATTTCTTTATACAAGGGAAAGTGTATTGACGTTTGTAGCGCAGTGAAACTATGAGCAGTACAAAAGTTTGCACATCCTTGCATGAAAAAAGTTTCTTTTTTATTTCTTTTTTTATTATTATTTTTAAAAAAATTAACGCTTCTTAAAGTTAGCTCAATTAATAATACCATTTGTGTGTGTTGTAGGTCAGCAGAGCCAAGCACAAAGCACTGGTCCCGACTACAACAAAGCTTGGGAGGAGTATTACAAGAAACAGGGTGAGTTTCTTCTCCTCCACACAGCACAAGCTGTAGCTCAGGGAGTGTGTTCATAAAATCATACGTCATTTTGAATATTTAACTTGATAGCAGTTGGATGTTTTTAAATACTCATGCTCACTGTGTGTGGTTTTTTTTTTTCTTTTCTTTTTTTTCCCCCTCTCTCTCTCTCTCTCAGGTCAGAGCCCCACTGCTGACTACTGGGCGGATTTTTACAGACAGCATGGGGCTTATTATGGCCAGGGGGCGCAGCACTCGCAGGCTCCAGGCCTTCAGGTATGAACACACACTTGCGCGCATACACACAGGCACGTCGATGCGTGCAAAATTTATGGACAGAGTCAGAAGTAGACATGGGTACAAGTGAGTTGGGTGGAGACGCGCGTACACACACACACGCACACACACATGGGGACTGATGACTAATAATGATGTAGACACTTAAACGGACATGAAGGGACTGACAAATATGGGGTGGTTACGCATGAATAGGGAGAATAGCAAAAATGGGACCCGACATGGATACACAGTCAGGAATGGACACAAACCGGGGACATGGGTCATTTAGGCCCTCGGGGTCATATAAATGGGGTGAGGGGGCTGGAGGGGGTGGTGGGGATGGGGAGAGACACGCCCGGGGGGGACGGGGAGAGACGCGCCCGTGGAAAAATGCAATCAGAGGGAAGGGGACATACACTCAGTGGGATGAGGACACATGGACATGCTCTCAAAGATACAGAGATCCTAGAGGGATGTTGGGCATGGGACATGGACACACTCCCAGAGGGACAGGGACTCAGGGATAGGGGGACGCACTCTTAGGGACATGGAGGCTAAGGACATACTCCCAGAGGGACAGGGACTCAGGGATAGGGGGGCACTCCAAGAGGGATTCTGGAAACAGAGACAGGGGACAAGGGGACATACTCTCGAGGACATGAAGGCTAAGGACTCCCAGAGGGACAGGGACAGACATTACGGGAAGGGTTAGGACACAGGGATGGGAGCAAATAACCAGAGGGGTGGGTGCACAGGGTCACAAAGGGACTGGGACGACTTTGATGAGGGATGTAGTCTGAAACCCACACCCAGATAGACAGGGACATGGACACACTTCCAGAGGCACGTTAACTCCGGTGTAGGGGGACACTCCAAGAGGGCGCAGGAGACAGGGGCACACGATCACCCAGATGAACAGGGACATGGAGGATGGGGACAGACATTACTGTTTACTGACGGCTCTATGATGCAGAAACCCTGGTGAATCTGATCTGTTACTTAACTCTAATCCTTTGTCTCTCCCTTTGTCTCCTGTAGGATCATTAGATCTGAGACCTTTTTCGTTGAAGATTTTTGAATGATTCAGAAGATGAAACGAACCTTTTGTAACAGAGGTTTCTAGATTTGCAACGCCTTGAAGACTTTTACTTTTTTTTTCTTAGTGAGAAACACTAGCTGTAGAATGACTTATACAATTAAAAGTAAGAAATATTTCTAAATCAGGAAAGTAAAAAGAAATTGTTACTAAATACTTGTGTACACCATTATTTGAATGAACAATATCCGGGATTCCTTTTTGGACAAACAGAGCTGTTTTTGTTTTATTATAATTTTTTCTATTCTCTATCTTTTTAATTCAAGTGAAAAGGCCAAAACGAAACCCGGAATTGTGACATTTCAGCAATCGCAATATAATCTATTTTTTCTAGTTCTGTTGCAATAAAATCGTAATTGCCGGCTTAGCAGTCTTGAATCCAAATTTTTTTTTTTTTTCATTTTTTTTTTTCTTGTCGTGAGATGTTTTAAGAATGTGTACAAAAATGTTTTTTCTTTTTTTTTTCTTTTTTTTTCTTTTTACATAAAGCAATTTTAATTCAGTGTGATGAAAAAAAACTGTGATATTTTGTTACAGGAAAAAATGTGTTCTTTTGTTACACAATATGACGAGTGATGGCGAACGGCAGTCAATTCCTAATTTAATTCCTCTTGTGTTTTGTATTCTGTTTTTCATTGTCATTTTATTGTACTCTGGTTTAAAAAAAGGTGCAATATCTTATTTCATATTTGAAACAAAGATGGATTTCTCTAATATTTTGGCAGATGTTTAACGTGTAGGTTTTTTTTTTTTTTTTTTTTTTAAAGTATGGAAATGTAACGGATAATTTTTTATTACCTTGATCTGATGTGGGAAAAGTGTGGGGGGGGAATCTTGCATCTTGCATATTGTGAGTTTTTTGCCTTTGCTATCTTGTAAAACTTTGTATGTACACTCAGATACTTGACTAAATACTTTATTTAAATATTATATATGTAATTAAAAATCAAAGAAGTTTTTTTTTTCCCTCATGGAGTCATTTTGCAGGAAAACTGTCCCTGTTTTTCTGTCTGTTTTCATACTGAAATGTTTTTTTTTTTTTTTTTTTTCTTCCTTCAAAGATTGTGAATGTGTAATTTGAAATTTGATGTTGCATCTTGATGTTATGGACAAAAAAAATTGAGAACTGATAGATTTTTATGTATGTTCTGTACTTTAACTCGTTCAAGACTGCTAAGCCTCCAGATCCTGTCTGTGTTAATTGTAGTTTTTTATATTCTAAGTATTAAGATCAAAGTCGTCTTATTCGGTACCAGCCGGCTTCCCGATGCCCCTCCACCAGTACACACTGTGGACTCGTGTACAGTCCGAGATGCTAATAACTTTTTAAGTAATTTTTTTTTCTTTTTTCTGCTCTGTGTGATCTAATATATGTATGAGTGATTAGTTATAAATTCGAATCTAGTATTAACTTCATCGCGTAATGAAAAGGGATTATTATAATTTCAGATGTTTAATTTTAGTGTTTTTTGGTTTATTTTTTTCCTTTCCCTCATGTGTACAGGTAACCATGTATTAAAAACATCAAAAGACTACTTACTGTCTTTTTTTCTTTATTTTACGGTTTTAGTTTTTTCTTTTTCCCTCTTTTTTTGTTTTTTGTTGTTTTTTTTTTGTTTTCCTTCCTGTAACTTTTCAGATACACACTTGAAGGGCCAAAATCCCCTAAAACTGGACAGTATCGATCTCTTCTGGAAGATGACTCTGTATGTAATTCATTACTTTGTATCACTTTGGGTGTTTATAGAAGAAATCTATTTTCTATGCTACTTTATTATAACCTTTAACAGCTGAAATAAATGGCGCACATGTTACTTGTGGGAATATGTAGAGTTTATTGATGTACCTTTGTAGCCATGTGCTGCATTTTTTAAAGAAATTATCATAGTTTGTCCCTTTTTCCTTAGCCATTGCTTATGTTTGATTGGCTTAATTTTTTTTTAATTTAATTTGAGCATTTGAGAAGCATCGCCATCACAGTGAGTGTAAAATTTTTTTGAAAATTCAGTGTAATATATAAGGAATAAAGCACTAAAGGTCTTTTGTTATCGAAAAATAATCCACGACGTGACCCCGAGTTACAAGACGATTTATCTTCCACATCTTGAAGTGTTTTCTTCCTCTTGTACCACACCATTATTTTTCACACAAATGACACGTCATACTTTCTACCAGTTATTCTTTCTTACTTGTCTGTGAGAAGGTTAGTCCCTGTTCTCACTTGTTACGGCAGCTGTAAACAATCGCTGTCACCAGCATCCTTTTTTTTTTTTTTCTTCTTTTTTTTTTTCTTCCTCTTTTGAAGTTAAGACAAGAAACCACACACACACAAGCCTGACTTCTTACCAAGAAACCACAGACTTGAGTAAACCATTGTCTTGGAAGGCTGTTTAATATTGTGAATTTGTTACTACAGACATAATAGTGAGCATGTTTATGTAATATATAAACCCCTAAATTTCATTCATGCTGCTAACTAACATCAGAGCTGTTGTTATAGTAACTTAATCAACACTGCCAGACCAATCAGAATGTAGAATTCAGCAAAGCTATGGTAAAGCTAAGTTTTATCAGTCCGTAGAGTTCACGACATCATCTATACCACTTATTGTGTTAAATGAAGGTAGGCTACATGTTTGGTTCCTTTCCTAACCTGCATCAGCTTTAGATGAAAGGGTGAAAAAAAAAAAAGTTCTTCTTAATAGTGTTGTGTTCTCTGGTTCCTGAGTTTTCAGACACCCCCCAGTTTCCTTTGATAGTTTTTTTTTTTTTTTTTGCGCTAATTTTTCCTTTGGTAAGTTGGCTTATTTTAAGTTTTCTTTATTCTTTGGCTTTCATTCACTGTTTAAAGTAACGTTACAGTATTAGTTTGATGCCAGTTTGCACGATTAATACAGTTATGATATTTGCAATTCCCTTTGTCAGCATATTCAGATGAAATGAATGCTCATCTGTTCTTCTGTCACAGTCTGCTTGGACCTCACTTACCACACATCTGCTCATTTCTGAAATCTGAGTCCTCATGAAATATCGATGGAATCGGCTCGATGTCTGTAAAGATAAAACCATTATAGTTCACGCTGATCATCAAAGACGAGAAGCCGAGAGTCAAATGGCGGCGCGTTCGACTCGTCAGGCCTCGGGCTGGGCTGATTGCTGTACTGCCTCAGGTGGTGTTTCTCATGCTCAGGGACTCCAGACGGTCCACACTTCTGCTCTCTAAGCTGTCGAGAGCAATGAAAGCCTGTTATTGAAGTGTTCGGAGAGCAGAAATGTGCAAACACGTGAGGGTGAGGTGTATGGAAACTGAAATCCAAGAGTGTCTGAAAGGGTGAACTATAGATTAGGTTTATTTTCTTAATGAATGCACGCAGAATAATCATGAAATCTCTGGTGTCTTGTGATACTGCAGTGTCTTTAATTATATTATTATATATAGTAAATTACAAAGTGCTATCTTGAACTTGCTTGTCAGATAAATGTTTTTCAGGCATGTGAACGAGTTAGAACAAGATGCCACCTAAAACAAGAATTTGCTCTATTTTATTAAACATATTGTAATATTATTTTATTTTAATTAAAGTTACAATATATGATGCTACAAGACTTACTAATTAGTAACACTGTCAAATAGATGTACAAAACCGAGAACGTAATTATATACAAACGTACAGAAAATGCTGCCAGTAAGTCCTGTTTTTTAACTTTTTTTATTTATTTTTAGCTTTAGCTATTATTTACATTTTTAAACAAGCGTGTATGTGTGTAATATATATATATATATATAAAATATATTTTTATATATAAAAATATAAAACCCCAGCACCGCCAAGTTTCCCCTGTTGGGCCCTCGACCTCAACTGGTCAGAAGTATAATGAGTTGAAAATGTCACTCTGGATGAGCGCGTCTGTCAAATGCTGTAAAATGTAGACGCTTGTCAAATTTCACTTTTATGTCTGAGTTGGACTTAATATAAATAAAATACTTTGGTAAGATTATGACGTAATACCAGATTTGCTTAAATTTCTTGTGTGATGTGGAAAAAACTAAATATTTCTATTTATATTATAATGTTCAAGCGAGAAGGAGGCGGTTCTTTGTGTCGAGAGTTATCTGAGTAAATTCGAGTTTTTTTTCAGTTTGCATAAGGGAAATTTTGTGGGTTGTTTTTTTCCCTTTATGAAATGTATGTTGGATTTGTTGGTCAGATGAGGATTAATGGAACATAAGAGCTTCATGTCGTTCACAGACCTGGATTAAATAAAACCAAACTTGCCTCCAGGTTTTAAACTTGTCTCTGTGTGTGTGTGTGTGTGTGTGTGTGTGTGTGTGTGTGTGTGTGTGTGTGTGTGTGTGTGTGTGAGAGAGAGA